>OX235271.1:183771593-184218423 GCA_944472155.2 Trichobilharzia szidati | reverse complement strand
ATCCAGTGGAATTTCTTTAAGTGACTCCATTGGCTTGGTGTACAAGGCAATGCTGAACTGAAACCGTGTATCTTTGTAACTTATTAGTAGGAACTATTTGAATCAGTTGTTTCGTAGAAAAATAAGGTCTACATACTGACATGTTCTGTTTTCTGTCGTGGGATCTTTGTAAACAGTGAAGAAAAGTCAAATAACACCACAAATTTATTGTCCATTTCCAAATTATCTTATAGTTTAGCGAATTCGAAAGTGTCTTTCAAGGTATGGACATCTAACTTGCCGTGGACTGGCTCCAGAATGGGCTACTGTTTAATAAGAATGATTAACCCATGATATTGTGAGTCTCTTAGAAAAGTCCGGTTTATTCAATTTCAGTAGACTGTATTAGTAGTGTAATCTATATCATATATATCCTATGCTTATCGACTATCACAACAGCTTACTCTTTGTCAGGTCGGAAAATAACAATGGATATATTTTGAGTTGGATTTCTTAGTGCTGTTTGGTGATATCTCAACAAAAGTGTAAATTGCGGACTTGGTGAGACAATACGCTGATTAACAATATAAACAAGTCGAGATCTAACTCAACCTCATATGCTCACCACCCACTGGTGCTAATCCAGATTGCTGATGTTATAAACTTTCAAAATGGGTTTCAACGTCAATTATGTTAAAAAATTTCGACGGAATGTGAAATATGAATCTTATTGAAAGCGCTTCTGTTTTCTTCATCTAGCTCAGCTTATAACTTCACAAGTTAAATACCAACTTTCTGGGATTCTCCAGAATTTTTTTTAAATTTCCTTCATGTTCCCCAGTGGAACATAGGGCTTCAAGCTAGGGGCTTGAAGTTTCTGTAGCAGTGTTTATTTTACAGGATGGGGTTGCTAGCCTCATGCCCAACCTTTCCTCTTCACCAGCTTTTAGTTCTGGCCTAGCGAAGTAAAGGAGTGCGTTGGCGGCCGGGGATCGAACCCCGGACCATGTGCATAGTCGGCGAGCGTCCTAACCACTATGCCACCGACGCACGATTCTCCAGAATGCTTCAGAATAATTTCTCCCCAACCTCAGTCTCTGACAAAGTTTTCCCAAATTTTATGCGTGTTTTGTTCTGAACCTCTGGAATAAAACTTACAAACTCGATTCAACTGGATAAGTTCACTTTATTCACGTTATGATCAAAAACAACAAGCTTGTTCCTTCAAATTAAAAAGAAATGTATTTATTGTACTCGAGAGATGAGATTTAGTAACGCATTGAAGAGCTTTTGGTGTGGCTGATGACTTGCAAAGGCGCTCAAACTTGTCAAAGTAATGTGGAAATCAGCATTTCCTTCGACACTGCTGGAAGAAGTTTAGTTGAGTCAACTCCCTAGATATCGTGAACTGCATGATTCCAAGGAGTCCCAGTGACTTGAAAGGCTGAAAAGAGAAATATTTCTTTGAAAAAGAAAAGACATTCAGCGAAGAGACTCTTTTCGGCGAATTCATTCACATAGCTGTACAATCGCATTTATATATAAATATTTGTATGGAGGATTTCATCATGAGCTGACATCAGTTAGAGAACCACTGGAAAACCTGGGAGTACTGGACAGCTGTTTCGTCCTAGTTTGGGACTCTTCAGCAGTACGCACCCACCGGGATTCGAACCCAGGACCTTCTGGTTACAAGGCGAGCTCGTAGACCATTGAGCCACTGGGACCCGATCCAATGGTCCTTGAATTCTAACTTCTGCCAATTCACGACATAGCGCGACCATTTCGCAATGTCTTCTTAGATGAGTTACTGTCACATCTTCAACCTGCTGTACCCTACTGGTCACGGCTTCCCACTAGAACCCCAGGTTAACTGCCTGAATAGGGCCAGTCACTAGTGAGCATCAGATTAATTTTCAAGTATTGGTTTGGTAGGGATTTTGTTTAATTGTATGGAGGATTTCATCATGAGCTGACATCAGTTAGAGAACCACTGGAAAACCTGGGAGTACTGGACAGCTGTTTCGTCCTAGTTTGGGACTCTTCAGCAGTACGCACCCACCGGGATTCGAACCCAGGACCTTCTGGTTACAAGGCGAGCTCGTAGACCATTGAGCCACTGGGACCCGATCCAATGGTCCTTGAATTCTAACTTCTGCCAATTCACGACATAGCGCGACCATTTCGCAATGTCTTCTTAGATGAGTTACTGTCACATCTTCAACCTGCTGTACCCTACTGGTCACGGCTTCCCACTAGAACCCCAGGTTAACTGCCTGAATAGGGCCAGTCACTAGTGAGCATCAGATTAATTTTCAAGTATTGGTTTGGTAGGGATTTTGTTTAATTGTATGGAGGATTTCATCATGAGCTGACATCAGTTAGAGAACCACTGGAAAACCTGGGAGTACTGGACAGCTGTTTCGTCCCATTTTGGGACTCTTCATTAGTACGCAACCACCAGAACATTTTGGTAACAAGGTGAGCCCTTAGACCATTCATCAGCCACTGGGACCAGCTGCAATAGCAAATAAATTCCAACTTCCACCAATGCACGACATCGTGCAACCGCTAGCCGATGTCTTTGGCGAGTATTTGTCTTCATACCCGATCTGCTGTCACGAATTCCCACTAGAATACCAGATAACTACCTACCTACCCCAATCCTAATCTTAACCCTTATTCTTAAGTTGACCATAATCCTAATACTAATCCTAGCCTTAACATGCTATCAAGCGATCACCCAAAGAGCAGTTAAAACGAGGCAGGAGTGAAATTTGCGCTTCATTTTGTGCACTGTGTTCATAGTGTCACTGTAATAACAACAATTTCTGTATTCCATCGAATGGTTATACCTTCAAGGACACTGGTGTGTTCCCACTCTATGGTCGCTATTTTTTAGCTTCGTTTTATCCAGGTGCATATATTGTTCTTGCTTTATTAAAGTGTATTATTGAGAAGAACTGTATCAAGATTTTGTATCTGTTGAAAACTTTAATCCTTGAAACTATGATGCACTGGTTAGAAATTTTCTAGTGTATAATTATAATTTAGCCTAGATTGCATACTGCTAAGAAGAGATAAGAAAAATCATTTGTTATTTTTATAGTCCATCCCTGTGGTTGCATAACTTCTGTACTGAACAAAATTATTTTATTGCAAAAAATGTCTACAACTAGCATTTTTACTAAATTTACGTCACAGAAGTAACTAATATTGTTGTCCTTCAGTAATTGTTTCAACATTTAACTACTTGCATGTTTAATTACATTAATTTCAAAGAATACAAGAGTAAGTTGGCACAGACATGAAGAAAAACATATGGAAGTGAGAGTAACAGGGTCACCCGTATTATCCCAGTTCTTCTGTTTACGACAGAGCCTTTGTAGTAAAAGGAGAATAGTAACATTTCTAATACGGCACTATAAAAACTTTTCGTGGTATAATCTAGCCTTACAGAGAGTTGCCAAGACATTTAAAAATGGCAAAATCATTTTCAATCCAATTATTTATCCAAAGTACTGAGCTTGAAGAAATTAAATTTAGCAATATCATTTTCAATTCATTCAAGATACCCACTACAAATTTAAAGGACTAAATATTCAACAGAGGACATTATTTTAGAAAACTTCCTACTCATAAGGTTCCACATTCACATGACAGTTATAATTACAGAAACATTCTTATTTACAGCACTTATCCTGCTTTAAATCCCAATGGGTGCGTGCTTCCGATGATTCCCAAACTAGGATGAAACAGTAGCTGTCCAGTACTCCCTGGTTTTCAGTGGTTCTCTAACTGATATCTGACACTGTATGTCAATGGCAAGTTCTGAGCTGAATTCATATTTGATTGACAAAGTAGTCTGCATGTTATCTAGGTCCACATATAATATATAAAAATAATTTATGCGCGGCCTGCTTAAATTATTGGGCTAATAATTCCCATCTTTGAAGTATATCTAATTTACTCTACTTCATACTGTACTAAATATTCAACTACATTTCTGAATCACAATTATTATTAACACGTGTTTCCAAATAGGTGACTACCACTCGAATAGTGATATAACAGGTGGAATTATAACCAACAAGTTGAGAAAATCGATTCAAAGAATGTTTATTGCCAGTAAGCTCAACCTCACACTTTCCATAAGATTGGTTGTGACTCCCAAAGTGGAAGATTAATTTCCTAGGTTAGCCACTCCTCACTGTATCTATCGATTCAACACTAACTCCTGTGAAGGCAGTTTTACTGGCTGTTGTCCTAGTAACTTAGCTTTTCGTCCTCAGTAACACCACCAGGGTGGCTAAATAAAGACGTTGTTGTCGTCAACAGTTCTATGTTGGATAACCTAACTCAAGTAAGCCAAAAAGCCAACTAGAAATGAATACTTTAACCTATTATCAATAGTGTAATTATGGGTTGAAGGATTTTATAATGAGCTGACATCAGTTAGAGAACCATTGCAAAACCACCTGGGACTACTGGACAGCCAGCAGTTTCGTTTTAATTTGGGATTGTTCAATAATGCGCACCCACCAACAGATTTCAAACCAAGGAACTTCTGGTTACAAAGTGAGCTAGCTGGTAGACCATTAGGCCGTTGGAACCCGATCAGATGGCCAGTGCAAGAATGCTTAGTTCCGCCAAATCACTGAGTTACTGCCTCACCTTCAAACTGCTGCACCCTACTGGTCACGGCTTCCCACTGGAACCTCAGGTTAACTGCCTGAATCGGGCCAGTCGCTAGTGAGCATCAGACGGAAAAGAACACAACTAGAACCCAATGCTTGAAGATAGTGTAGTGAATAAATTGCTAAATACCTGTTGATACCGAGCACTCCAAACAGAATAGGGCATTGTAATTCACTTAAATCAACCGGAGTCTTGAGTGCGTGGAAGCAGGTCCAGTCAGCCATCGTTCCTACCATAACCTGACATCGAGCCTATGAATTCATAAATCCTGTGTTGCTCCCCTTTGATTCATCTGACGTTCAGTTGAGTTAGTGTTACAGTGATGCACATTATCTCTCTCCCATTTACTGTGGCCTCTGAAATGTAATCAGTCTATCTATGTTATTGATTCAGTGTAATTTATAGCAGGACTTGTGTTGTTGATACGAATACTGTCATGTGAATGTAGAACGTTATGAATAGGAAGTTTTCTAGAATAATATTCTCTGTTCAATAGTTAGTCTTTTTTAACTATTTATCGGGTCTATTCAATGAAATAGAATTCAAGCTACTGACACAGAGAAAAAACATAGCAGGTTATTTTAGCGTGTTTCGCATAGAGCAGTACTGCTTCAGATAATATATATTACCGATTATGAACTTTATTCAAAGGTTGTATGTAAGAAGTAAATAGTTTTTCCAGTGGAATACACTGAGAATTCTGCTATATGTAGTAAAACATTTTTCAGAAAAAATACACAATTTTATGAAGGAAATTATCTTTTCCCCTAATGGCTTTCCCAGATACACAACGAAATAAACAAATTATTATATACGAGAGTTTGCATGATATCAACAGTCTGGTCAGAGGATTTCTTTTTTCGTTTGCGAACAAGTTTTGTACCAAGTTGATGTTAATAATTTTTCATTTAATATGAAATTCAGAACGATTTGATTTCAATCAACTGATTGTGTTGCTTTCCCGTTTTCTTAACGCTGACATTTAATCTGTTTACATTCGACAATTGTAGGAAACAAGCAGTAATTTTCCAAGTTAACCAACTGTAATGGGAGGTGTGATTGTTTACGTGTGGGAAATATTCACAGACTCAATAAGCATGTTTTGATGACATTATAAATACTTATGCCTTTATTTATATATATTTATACATACGTAGTCCAGTCATGATTATTGTTATTATTCCTATAGGTTTGGAGTGGAAATTACAGCTTCAATCCCATTATCTGCGATCCATTTGAGCTGAACACAAGATTGATCATATTGCTATCATCTACTCCTCACACAATTTCCTCCAGTTCACCACCAGACAAATGCCCAACTTGTCGTTTCCAATTCGCGTTTCATACGATGCGTCGCTTGGCGAAAGATATCAACTAAAGGTCTCCTCAGCGTGCTTCGTCATGGAATTTGTTAGGCAGTAGGTTCTAGGTTGGCTTATTGCACCACCAGAGGTTCTTGTTAATGACACCAGATGGTAGCATAAAAAGAAATTTGCATAGAAAAAGCACTTGGACAGGACAATATACACACTTTCACAGCTTCGTTCCTCTCAAGTACAAAAGAAATTTAGTGAAGACCCTCAGCCACAGAGTTAGAGCTATATGCTCAGAAGAAGTAAATGAAGATGAATTAAGCATTGTACATGATACTTTGATTGAAAATGGCTATCCCGAGAAATTTATCGAGAAACACATGACAAAGAAAGCGGAAAAGGGCTACTCACTGTCTGTAAACAAGAAGCCTTTATATATACAACTACAATTCATGGGCGATATATCAAGCGAGATAATTACAAAGAAATTAAGAAAATCAATTCAAAGATTTTTGTAATGCCTGGTAACTATACGCATTATTCTCTACACGAACGATGGTGCTACCTCAACTGAAAGATGAAGTACCTAGACTAGTCACTTCAAATTGTAGCTACCAAGTCGACTGCGCTTGTGGAGCGATTTATATTGGCGTTGCTCTAGGAATTTGATTTTTCGTGCTTAAGAACATCTCCCAGTATGGCTAAGTAAAGGTGTAGTTAAAACTATTAACAGTTCAATATTAGACCATCTAGTGCAAACCGGTCACAAAGCCAGCGTAGAAAAATCCTTCTCTATAATATACCGGGTGCCTAACAAACTACCAAAATCGTCGAAGCACCGCATGCTCCAAACAGCAGAGGCTATTGCAATTCGCCTCAAACAACCAGCGCTCTGTGTTCAAAAGAAACAAGTCCAGCCCCTACTACTTCCCTGGCCCTCAGCAGAAACTATAAACTCATGAATTTGTACTATTATCTTTCGTAATTCTTTTGACATTCAGCTTATTATATGTTGATGCTATTCAGCTGTAATCTATCAATACTATTGATTCGATGTTATTTAAACAATAATGTCGTTCATGACACTAATTCATTCATTCACTATAATGCATATAAAATTTTGTAGAGCCGTAATTTCAGTTAGGAAACAACGAAAACAATAAGAATAAATATCCGACTCACCGAACGATAGTCAAAGGGAGCTGGAGCGAAACATGTCTTTCTATGAAATGAAACTATTTCTGAGTAATTTAGTAAAACCTTATTTTTGCAGTTACGACACCGTTATAAGAATCTCATGCTATGAGCTTTAGGCTTCATCGGTTTTCCCTTTACTAACTGATATATATATACATATATATATATATACTGTTAATAATAATAACAGTCACTGATAGGTCTCTTTTGAAAGGTCTATTTTATACAGCATGACCAGTTTAATGGCTGAATAGGTTCTTGCTATTGTATATTTTGTCCCACAATTACCTTGATTTACTAACAGTATCTCACTTAACATGCTATTTCGAGAAAACTGAATCTTTCCGCTAGGGCACTCCACGCCTATTTCCCTTGCCACAATAACGATTTCCTTTCAAACTTGTTTTGGATACACATTGGTTAATAAACACTTCTAGTATGGCTTAACTGTTTCCTTTGCTGTATTTCTTAACAAGAAAGTTTATTTGTCCATTAAAACATTCCCTTGTAGCTTACATCAAAAAAGGTAATACATTTTAGTTGTGGACCTTTGTAAGCAGCAGTAAAGTAAATACTAAATTTTATTGAGATGAATGTAGACAAATTGAAATTGATTTTCGACATCATGCTCCGTAGTCTATTCGATATTTAAGTAAGTATTTTTGAATTTATGTGGTAATATTTTGCACTGTGGCATAAATACAATAAGTATTGTGTACATATCTTGAATAAAACCAAATCGCAATGATCACAGCTTTCGAAGTGAAGTTTATTTATAAGGCTGGAAAATAAGATATCAACTATCACTGAACTAAGTGATCTACCATTGCTTCTGTGGACACGTGTGTGTTTAAAATTATTTTCCTGTCAAGAGGAAATTTTTGTTGAACAGACGTAGGAGTGCGTTATCTTCCCCGTATTGACAATCGAAGCAGAAACACGAAGTATCTAGGCCAGCCACATCGAATTATATCTATCAATTCAGCCTATCCAGTGGAGCCATTTAAATTGGCCGTTGCTCCAAAAAACCTATCAATTTATGCTCGAGAAAATCCACCAGTGTGATTAGATAACAGTGTTGTTAAAATCACCAGTAGTTGTATATTGGATCACCTCGTTCAAACAGCCAGCAAATATAGCTAGAATTGAAGAGTCATCTTCCCAATCATCTATACATTTTTGGATAAATTACTAAAGGCCTGTAGATACCAAGCACTACAAACAGAAGAAGGAACTGTAATTAGCTTTAATCAACTGGAGCTTTGAGTGCAAAAAATACAATGCTAGTCAGTCACTATAGCTACCATGATCCGCTGTCGAACTCAGAAATTAGAGAATTCTGTGTTGTTTCTTTAATTCAATTTATGTCCAGTCAGTTTAGTGCTGTAACAATGCATATTGTCCCTTTCTTACTGATGCATTTGAAATGTAATCTGTTGATTGATGTGAATTATAAAAATAGTTCTTTAATTTTTATCTGATATAGTGTCTTCAGGTCCCTTTTGCCTGCTGCCTTCTCAGATTCATGGCCAGGTTGTCGCAGATTTGTCTTTTGTCCTTCCTGACACTATTCTTCACTTCTTTGTCCAGTGTTGTGTAAGTTGAGCTCAGCGTCTCTTTCTCTTATCCATCTTTGCATTGAATCATTTTCTCTATCCGGGAAGAGATCAACACAAGTAAAACCTATAAAAGACAGCCAAAGGAACCCAATTATCAGGGAAGAAAGACAGATTAAACAATGGGCGGACCACTTCAAAGGGCTCTTGAACAGACCGCCACCCACAACCCGTCCAGAAATACCAACAACAGCACGTACACAACTGCAAGTTGACACCGATCCTCCAACGAAAGCTGAAGTCTTGAATGCATTCAAGCTTCTGAAAGCTGGAAAAGCAGCTGGACCAGATGGAATACCCCCTGAAGCACTAAAAGCGGACCCAGAGACGACAGCAGATATGCTGACTGCACTATTGCAAAAAGTCTGGAAGGAGGGAAATGTGCCTACTGACTGGAGAAAAGGTTACCTCGTGAAACTACCAAAGAAGGGCGACCTAGGACTCTGCAAGAACTAATGAGGAATCATGCTCCTGTCGACGCCAAGTAAAATCCTGAGTTGCATCATTCTGGAGTGAATAAAGGATCTGCGACCAGAACAAGCTGGATTCAAGAAAGGCAAATCATGTTCTGACCAAATTGAAACTCTACGCATTATCATCGAACAAAGCATGGAATGGCAATCAAACCTCTACCTCAACTTTATAGACTTTGAGAAGGCCTTCGATAGCGTTGACCGCGAAGTAATTTGGAAACTACTCAAGCATTACGGCTTACCTCAAATATTCATCAACCTTATTCAACAGCTGTACGACAACGGCACATGTCAAGTGATCCACAATGGAAAACTCAGCGAGGCGTTTCGAGTAAACACAGGAGTCAGACAAGGGTGATTGTTGTCAACAATGATATTCCTATTTGTGGTGGACTGCATTATGCGTCAGACAGTGGGAAACGAGAAGATAGGGATATCCTGGACAGACGTGAAGAACCTACAAGACCTGGATTTCGTGGATGAGTTATGTTTGATGTCACACAAAATCGAAGACTTACAAGGAATAACCGACAAACTGGTCGAAGAAGCAGAAAAGACAGGACTCAAGGTGAACATAGGCAAGACGGAGATTATGAAAATAACCAACCAACCAACAACAGCAGCAGCAACATCCAGCGCCAATCACCCTCAACGGAAGGGATTTGAAAGAGGTTACTTCATTCACTTACCTAGGGAGCATTGTCTCAACTACAGAAGGAACGGACGAGGATATGAAATCGAGCATCGGGAAGGCGAAAAACACATTCATCAACCTGAAACCAATCTAGAAATCTTCGTCACTCCTCAGCATCAACAACAAAATTCGGAGTTTCAATACAAACGTCAAGTCAGTCAGTTCTTCTATACGGATCGGAAACTTGGTGAGTCACAAAGAATATTTCCAACAGCCTGTTGCAGACCTTTATCAACAGCTGTCTTCGCCCTGTAATGAAGATCAGATGGCCGGTAAGAACCACTAACAAGAAACTATGGGAACAAACAAAACAAGAACCAATCGCCCAACAAATATGCAGGAGAAAGTGGAGATGGATTGAACACTCGCTGGCTGAGGAGGCTGCTGGGTGACATCGCGCGTCAGGTCAGTGGTCGAGTGCAACCCGAAAAGGAAGCGGCGAGTGTGACGTCCCAGGGTGACATGGAGGAGATCGTGTGAAGAAGAGTTGAAACAGTATGGACTAACATGGATGAAAGTGAAAAGTACAGCTGTAGACAGAAACAAGTGGAGGCGTGCAGTTTAAGTCCTATGTTCCACTGAGAACCCAATTGAACAATAATAATAATAACATCTTTTACTTACGGGGAATTTATCTCGAAGAATATTCTCTGTTCATTCATCAGTCTTTAAACTTCCAATGGTCGTCTTCAGTGAATATATATATACATCAAATAGGATTCAGAATCCTAACTGATTCGATAAAGTATTTTGTGCATTGGGACTATATAGTGGCCCCTAGATCTGTATTGATACGTAATCATTTGAATTTAGATATTTTGTGTGAATAACTCAGAAGTGAACTTATTCTAATCAGCCGAAACACAAAAATGGCTGAATATGTCAAAATTATCAAGTGATAAAAAGCAGTGAGTTGTAATAGACTAAACACTCCTCTTGAGGATACACTCAAAAACGATGATCTTGTGACTGCAGAAACAATTATTCATATCCAGCGATAACACAAGGGACTAAATCGATTCACTTCCGCACTTGATAAAATAAGTGATTGTGATAAGGTAAAAAAACACATTTCGATCACGTTTAGCAGCCTACAGAACAAAATTTACAAAAATTTTTTTCAGATCTTGGAAAATACCCAGTAATGAGGTGATGAAAGCTCTTTTCTAACTCATAAGTATCCAACTGTTGAAGTTTGTTGATTGGTCATTCCACAAGGGTTTTCTGGGGATTGATCTGTTTAGAGTTCCGTCATCACTTCTTGTGAGTACTACGTACAGCAATGGGACCTTTGATTCATGTTCTTAATCCATTGTGAGTTTAATTGAAGGAAGGCAATTATTAAAGTCTTGTCGGATACAGTTTAAATTGAACTCGTCATGAGTGAGAGACTTTACTGATCCTCAGTATCAGAACAATTTGCAGCACTGACTGCTTATAGTAAGGGCAATTATATCTCAAAAATATCCTAGCCCAAAATGGATCCAAGACACCTTTTGGGGAGGAGAGCACAAAGCCAAAGCCCAAAATAGAACAATGCACTTTATCGCCAAATGAAACACTGTATGCGAATGAAGACTTTATGGAGAGGCTTAGCTGCAGAAAAAGTTAAGATAAGGATCTCCAGGAAGACCATTCCTACAGCAACTGTAAGAGTGATATTCTTCAAATGGCCTACTGCTTCTCAGCAATGTGACAGATAAACACCCTCATATAACTATATATCCACTCAACACATCGCATGAAGTAAGATAGAAAAGTGGTTCCATGTGCGTCCCTTTAAGACATACTAGAGAACATTACCGTTCATGTAAGAAAAGGGGGACACTGGCTCAGTCGGAATCGCCGCAAATGAACGCCTCAACAACTTCTCTAAAAGCATCACATCCTACTCATTATTCAGAGTCAGTTACATAATAAACAAAAATTTCCATAAGCCTGAGCTATAGATTGCAAATAAATCTACGCCAACGTGCCAATTTACACAAATAAACATAACAGTTTTATCGTTGTAGGTGCCAATAAACGAAATAACTTGATTGCGTAAATCATCACAATATTTACAGATTTTACTGAGAAAAAAACTGCATTTCGCTATTTTTAGAAACACAGTGTTTTCATTCACACTATTCACCGACACACAACGTTTGATATCATCCTAGTTGTATGTTTATATATATTTTGTAAGCTGTAATCAAACCCCTTCACCAATACGAAAACAAGAACAGCAACAACAACACTTTTGATGATAGCAGCGCCTATCAGTTACGTAAATATCCAAGTTATTAAGGCATGATTCACCAGGATAACTGAAGTCCAACAAAAGATTCCTTTCGGAGGAAGATTACATTTCAGCCGATTTATTCAGATAGCCTACCTCAACTATAGGTTGTACGCAGCTAATGAGAACCTGCGAAGTAAAAATGTATCCATGTCATTCTGCACCACTGTTTATTCTTCATCTGATCAAATTTATAAAAGCGAATTGTTATATGAAAGTCTGCATTTACCATGGATCTAATTCGGTCTGATTCCTCAGTTTTCCATCTTGGCGTTTTAATTCCTTTCATTCTTCATCTTGAATTATAGACCCATTTTGTCAATTTGTTTTCATACTGATGTTTTTGAGACATATTATTGTCAGAGAAAATATTTTACCTATGACATGACTACTTCGTAATCCTATGCAATTTTGTTTCTAAGCGCCTTTTAACGTCTACTGACACCTTTAAAATTTTCATATCTAGTTGAAAATTATCATTACCTTTAATCTCCTTCCTTATTATTTCGAAATAAACATCAATTGTATCTATGTAAATATATATATGCATATATTATGTATAGATGCTACTGTGTAGCTAGTTTTGTGGAAGAAGTCGCCTAAATGACATCTGATTGCTGACCTTCATGTTGTTTTCATTCAAAGGTTTATTGCTTCTACGGATAAAGACGAGCAAAAATTACCAATAAAAGCCATACAACAATAAATATAAATACAATAAACATGCATATTGATTGCAATTATAGAATGATGATGCAGAACACTGACCTGGTGAATATACTTATGATTTATTCAACACCCGCATTGAATAGCACTCAATGAAGCCAATCATCCCTCAGTGAATGAAATCTAAACATCTGGAAACGAATTTTGTTGTTATTATTGTTGTTGTTTGAGAATCTGCTACACACAGCCTGTTGGCAAAGCCGGCTTGTCGGCTTGTAAATTGATGTTGCCGGTTAACTTACATATTTACGTAACTGATAGGCGCTGCTATCATCAAAAGTGTTGTTGTTGTTCTTTTTGTTATGTTCGTATTGATGAAGGGATTTGATTACAGCTAACAAAATATATATAACCATACAACTGGGATGATATTAAACATTGTGTGTCGGTGACTAATGTGAATGAAAACACTGTGTTTCTAAAAATAGCGAAATGCAGTTTTTTTCTCAGTAAATTCTGCAAATAATGTGTTGATTTACGCAATCAAGTTATTTCTTTTGTTTTACTCTCAAATCACTGGGAATTTATGGCAGATTTCTGTAGTCATCATACATGGATTATGTGCGTCACACTGTTAATCTCTCTAACATTCACCAGAATAATTACTTCGTTGTTTATGGTTGAATGCTTTCAGACAAAGGTGGATAACTGGAAAATCTTATTTTGAGTAAAAGAAGGTTTAGATTATACACCAAGGTATTTGCTAATACTTTTGTACCTATGTGTTCCAATAGGAGTAATCTGACAGACGTTCCTTCGTTCACTTATCCAGTCAAGATCTCTTCAACTTCAGGCAATCGACAGGGATGAGATTGTCAAAGCCAGAGTGGGAAGAGCAAGACACACCTTAATCAATCTGTTATCAGTTTGGAGATCTGCTGCTTTCATCATTAAAAACAAAATTCGGATTTTCATCACCAGTGTCAAGTGACTCAATCAGTTCTTTTAAATGCATCAGAACCTTGTCTAAAGCGTCAGAAAAAGCATTTCCTATATTATGCTGCAGACATCCATCAATAGCTGATATCTTCTCTGGCTTCATACCGAAGATTAGATAGCTAGTGAGAAAGAATTGGTAATAAGAAACTACTGGAAAGAACCAGTCAAGAACCTGTCAGTCGATAAATATGTGGATGAAAAGGAAGATGATTCGGACACCGCTGAAAAGGCTATGGGAAGACAATGCTGTCTAAGCCAGCCCTGGAGTGGAACTCCAATAAGAAATGACAATTTGATCATAAGTTCGACAGCGACATGTAGATGAGAGCTTTTGGACAATCATAAGGCCAGTTGAAGAGGACTCTCTAGGACAGGATAAAGTATAGATGTTCTGCTGTAGCCCTGTGTTCCACTTGGAATCCAAGGGAATAATAATTATTATTGTTTCCTGTAATTCCTAGAGAAATGTAGGGCTTCAGCCGCACGTCTCCACTGCGTTCGGTTCTCTGCCAACGTTTTCACATGCCTGCACGTCTGCCAACATGCTTTCATATCCTCTTCACATCATCTCCTCCATGTCACCCTCAAACTGACAACCCACTCGCCGACTCCCATTTGGATTCCACCTGAGTGATGGCCTCTCGTGTGATGTCACTTGATAGTTTTCTCAATGTATGACCAATCCACCTCCATTTTTTCCCGTAGAATCGTTGTTCAATCGGTTTCTGCAGGGTTGGTTCGCTCCCAGAGACCCCTGACTGTTGCTGATCTTTTCTGGTCGGCATTCTGATCTTGAGTGGTATTGAGCGGAGACAACTGTTGATGGAGGTCTGTTGTTTGTTGGAAGTGCCCTTCATTACGCGGCGCCAAGTCTTTGATCCGTATAGTAGCATTGGCATGACAGTAGAGCTAGAGATTCGGATTTTGCTTTTAATGCTGAGTGCTGTTGATCTCCACAGAGATTTGAGAGTAGTGAAAGCTTGACTTGCTCTCATGATCCCCACTTTGAAATCCTCATCAGTGCCGTCCGCCTGTAGTTGAAACTATGCTTAGTAGGTAGGCAGGTGGGTTGGCAGACAGGTAGGTTGGTAGGTAGGTAGAGGAGGTTGATTCTTTCAGATTTAAGGGAAATATATATGCATATATATGTATATGTATATAAGAATGCGTTTTTACTGATTTTCTGAGCTCCATCAACATTCTAGAGATAAAGAAACCATAAATTTGTGTTATAAATTTGTGGTATAAAGCTTAATTATCTTTAAACTATCTAACAGGCAGCAATTTCTAACATTCATTAGCCTCAAAAATAGATATGTTCATGCATTTAGACAGCTCAATCACACTGAATCAAGATGAGAATTCGAATAAAATTCACAGGAAACAGGAATCACCATTTAAACAAATAAATTATTATCATTCAGGAAATATTTTTTTTTGAGGATTGACTGCTTAATGCTTCATTAGTAAATCTATGCTGAATTAAAGTGAAACCAATTTTTAACTTCCGCTCTATTTATAAATATATATATATATATCCATGTATATATATGTATATATATCATTTCACAAAACACAAAACGTAATTATACAAAGTTCATTGCCTTCTCTCTCTTATTTTGTAAATATATTCAGTCAATCATACAGTAGTTATTGCAAAAAAACAACAAAAGGCTCTCTGTTTGCTGTCCAATGTTCAATGATCACTTTACACAATATGGCTCAAAATTCAAACACAATTCAAACATGCAAAAAAGAAGAAAGAAACTGTAGGCTGATCAGAATGTAAGCTGATAGATAGATAGATATTACAACATTTACAGCTGTGTTTACTAAAAAGGTAGATAGGTAGGTAAACTTTTTGACGATAAAAATCTTCTGTTTTCTGTTGTGTTTTTTTAAAATTCAATCGCCTATTCAGTCACCAATATTCATCTGAAATCTGTAAAAACAATGAAAAACAGGGGTAAAAAAGTAATGGAGAATTAACAGAAATATCGGTTATTATCTGATTAATATATGTTTCTAGTCAATAAAAGAAAATATTATAATATTTCAAGGGAAAACTACTCGACTATTTGTTAGAAACTGGAAGAAGAACAATTAGTTACTATTGTTCCACCAAAGACAAGTGATCTTAAGTAGTTAACGATAAAGTTAGTAAAGACTCTCATTAGAGTAAGTGCGTTAAACTCTGCTATAAAACAATTTATTGCTACTGCTGGTGTGAGACACATTTCAACTTGTTTTACCGCAAGTCACATCCCGATCTGACTATTCTAAACTGAAAACTTATTGTCGGACATAAGATAGTGGTTCAAGCTAAATGGTCTCACCTTAAATCCCTCCAAATGTCAGTCAGTTAACTTCAAATTCAAGTATAAACGTGATCTACGCGAACATTTTCGTCCACAGGATGTTTGCAACATAGACGGTACTAAAACAGAACCTAAATCAAGCATTAAATACCTTAGAATGGTTCTTTCTTTTGACCTTTCTTAGTCATCCCATATTTTGTCAATTTTTGAGAAACTCTTCTGTCTAACCTACTACATGAAGAAAAAAAGAAATCAGATATGAGTCAGTCTCTACTCTTTCAGTCTGCCCTCAACCCTTAGTCGTTACTGGACCACTCAAAAACTACTATGTTATATTGCGAAGGATACTAAAGGTTGTCATTAGGCCAAGGGGTATTCCATTATGTCAGCTCGTCACTTCTGGGTTTTTTTCATTCCTTTACATCCCCAGTGGAACATAGGGCTTCAACCTAGAGCTTTGAAGTCTCGGTAGTAGTGAAGTGCATTTTTACGGTACAGGGTTTCTAGCCAGCCTCATGCCAAACCTCCCCTCTTTACCAGTCCTACTACTGGTTCGGTGAGGCAAAGGAGTGCATCTGTGGCCGGGGATCGAACCCAAAACCACTTGTGTGGTATGCAAGCATTCTGCTGTGGTCATCAGATATCTGAATTGATGAAACAAATAGTCTAAATCCATATTGTGTGACTCTCACCCACCTGTTTATTCACAAATCTCCCAATACATCTCATAAGGTAAGACTAGAGGTCATTAAAAATATTTTATACCTGAACAACTATGTACAAAACCACGTCGATACCCTAATTGGCACGTGCTCTATGTGATTGAGAAAGTGGTAATCAGCGAAATAAGTGGCTTTTGATCTTTTCTTATTTGACATTTATGGTGATACTGTTTCCATTATTTAAGATATTAGCTATTAGTATTATTATTATGATTTTATACATTTTTGTAAATTTTCGAATAAACTGTTACTGGTAATACTAAAATGTAGCTGTGATCAATTTTCGTTGCTTATTTTTGTTATTCTTAAGTAAATTAGATGTGATATTGTGTCAGGTACTGAGAATTCCACACTGCACCTCAAGTACTGTATTTTGGAATAAAGCAAATCATTGTAGTATCACAGCCTCGCGATAATTAGCATTAAGGAATTTACTTTACATGCAGTTAATCGGTTTCAAACAATAGTGGTGTACTCAGTAGAATAACTGCACCTGAAAATGGTAGACACTTGTTATGTTTTGTACTCATCAGACGTATATTTTTGCTGCCAGTCATTTATACCATGGTGTGAGATTATGTCACCTTTCCTGTTCTAATTACAATGAATTCCTATTCTTTGGATACTCCATCAGCTAGTGTGCCAACTTCCTTTAAATAATGTTGAAAAGTCACCTTGTATGGTGGCCACATTTCGAACTTGATTGATAGAATTCAGTGTGCTCCAAACAAAGGATTAGACTCATGATACTTGTGACTTACTGCCTAGTGTCTAATCAGAATATGCAATAGAGTCATACTGGAGGTTAGTCTTGAGTCCAAACAGCTCAGCGACAACTTCTGTGACTCTACAGATAGATGGAATGGGTTCAAAAACTAGGGGGGACAAGAATTCCTTCAAGTCTGCAGTTAGGCCTTCCTAATCGACGACTGCCAACGAGCACGAAATTTAGGTCAAGCAAGGCTTCCTGACGATTGGCTGCTTAAAACTTTGGCTACCATAAACATTCTATCTCTCTATTGCATATATCTTCTCTCGTTCGGTTTGTTTTAATCGATTAGGACATGACCTCTAATGGTATTATCTCCTCTGGTGTGTAGTTAAAATGTTCACGAGCTCCCGATTAGCAGGTTCCTACTAAACTTGACGAAAGGTCTGATTGTGGATGGCAACGTGTTCCAATATCTGAGATAACTGTTCTTCACTTATGTCCTACGGTCTCAAAATGTATTCCTGGACATCTTACAAATGTTTTTCAACTAGATATCGTTGATTTTTTGAAGGAGGCAAAGTAGATATATCATCATAATGGAATGGTTTTTGCTTCAGCTGAGAGAGCATTCTGTCACAGGATACATTGTCAGTTGATATTTTACTTGAAGATATTGTTCGAAGGGAAAACATAATGCAAAAAACTCCTCTGAAAATTTTGCACAATTAATAAATTTTGTCCAGAATAAAGATGTTAATAATATTATTATTAAACCGTCTACTAACAACGATTCGCAGTGCGCAGTGATGACGAGTTAGCATAGTGGCCACTTGACTTCTAAAATTCAGTATGCGCGCCCAAAGAAGGACTAGAAGTATGACACTAGTTAGTGCCTAGTGTCCGATCAAAGCAACTCTCATCGATATAAGCATATACAGGTCAAATTCAAACTTTTGACTTCTTTGTGGATGTTATACTTTTTATTGTCGCTATAATTGTCCATCTCTTGCGAATTAAAACTACCTCGAAATACTAAGGCTAATAAGTACTATGCTGGAGTTGGCTAGACTAATCTGTTCCATAATGGAGCAATTTTTTCGCCTCCCACAACAAACAATATGATACAGTCAGTCAATATCTACTAAAAATAATGACATTTCGAGCTCAATTAAATATGGAAATACAATTCACGACATTATCTCACAGACAGATGAAATGATCATGTATCTATGTGGACATGCAAATTCCAGCATGTAATTAATTGGTTAGTGTAGGTTTGTGGTTGAAAAATGCATAATGCATCATTCTGTCAGATAGACAAAGAAATTCTGAAAACTATTTAACCATAGAAACTAGACAGGAAATAATTTTCTCTAGAAATTAAAACCATATTGATTAGCAGTGAGAGCCAAAGGAGAAGATATCAGTTAATGTATGTTTAAAAAAAAGGTAAAACGATTTAGAAAATTAGGCTTACTACTAGCTTCTACAGCTCGAATAGAATCAGCTACAAGTTTGACCACGGATTAAAATCAGTTGAAGAACCAATGGAAACCAGGGAGTATTGAAGAGCTGTTTTGTCCTAGGGCTTGGAACACATTGGCACCACCCATCCACTGAGGTTCGAACTCAAAACCTTCCAGTTACAAGGGAAGGTAGGAGACAATCCAGTCACCGCTATCCAACTTAATGGGCCATCAAATCTAACCTCTACTAATTCGTAAGTATAGCAAGACTGAATACCAACCAATGTCATCAGCGAGTATTTGTCCTCATTCCCAACCGGGTGGACCCCACTGGTCACTAGCTTTCATCAGAACTCCAGGCACCTTCATCGTGTATCCAGTTACTAAGGAACATCATTTTAATTTTTAAGAGTTGATAACATCAACTTTTCGGCATTATCAGTAACAATAAATTCAAAAATATGAATAGAGAGGGTGTTGTGAATCAGACAATGTGGATTTAGACCAATCATCTTTTGAATTTAGATATTTGACTACTGCAGTAGTGACGAGCTGACACAGTGGCATACCTCTTAGCCTAATGACAACCTTTAACACCCTTCAAAATCTGACATAGTCCTTTTTGGATACCCCGCAAAAGATCAAAGGGTAGCAAAAAAGATTGATGGGTGAGATGGAAGACTTAACATACTGAAAAAACTGTGGGTTGAATGACATATGACTGTCCTATTTTTGTTAATGTGGGCAGTTAGACGATAAAATGCCATAAGGAAGAACTATTTCCGAGGTATTTATTGCTTGAGTGAGTTTCTGTTTTAGTGCCGTCAATGCTAAAAGCATCACGTGTAGATCACGTTCATGCTTGAATGTGAAGTCAGCTGTCTGACATTTGGAGGGATGTAACATAAGTCCGTGTAACTTAGACCGCTGGCTTATGCTCAACAATAGTCACATTGGGACGTAACTGGCATCGCGCCAGTAAGATCATCAGTGTATTCTGCGACGTTGATTTCTTCTTAAGGATGCAAGTCATATATGAAGACTTGGTCATCTACGTCTTATTATGATTATTACTACCATAAAGAGTCTATGTCTACACTGTAGTTATAGTTGTAAGCTGTGTTCTCTTTCTTTAAGTTATCTGTGTATCAGTCAATTAATTCATCTTTAACTGCTCATTAACTTTCTCTCTCTCCTTCCCAAAGTTAAGATCGTTGAACAAGTGTAGTTTTAAAGTTTTAAAGTATCCGAAGGCCCAGAATTAGTACCTTCTTTGAAATCTCATGGTTTCTATGGATTAGACATTCCTCATGAGATTAAAACAGTTAATAATTAATACTCAAACGACATTCTGAAATTTTCATTGTTGTGCATTTTTTTTATTCCTTCACGTTCCCAGTGGAACATAGGGCTTCAAGCTAGTGGCTTGAAGTTTCTGTAGCAGTATATATTTTTACAGGATGGGGTTGCTAGCCTCATGCCCAACCTTTTCTCTTCACCAGCTTTAGTTCTGCCTTAGCGAGGTAAAGGAGTGAGCCGGCCGGGGATAGAACCCCGGACCATGTGCATGGTCGGCAAGCGTTCCAACCGCTATGCCACCAACGTGCATAAAACGTAAATATTTCTAATGATTATTAAAGTGACAAACATTTTATATTGTCACAGGAGAAAAGACAGAAACCTAAATGACATTCTACAGATTCAGTTGAATGGAATTCTTCATTGATTTTTACTTCTGGACAAAGTAACGGTGTTATCTGAAAGTATCTGGTCTTTATTCATACGCTTCATATAAGACACAATGATGATTGACTAATGCAGTTCACTAATTGATGTCAGCCAGTGACCAAAACTATAACCAATCAAATCACTGCAAACCTGCACTCATAAATAATTCAGAGGTTTACTAGCTTCTAGTTTTGCACAAGAAATTACCTTGAGTTCCAGTGAGAACTCGTATCCAGTGAGGTTCACCTAGTAGGGTTAAAGAACAGTAACTCACATATGACGCATATGTTTGGACGACATACCGCACATCAGCAAAAGTTAAAATTCTCAGATCATTGGATCAGGTTTCAATGACTGAATGGTCTACTAGCTAATCTTGTAACCTGGGTTCAGATCCTGTTGGGTGCTTAATGATTAAGATACCCAAGCTGGGACGAAATAGCTATACAATAATAAAGGGTGTCCCAGTGGTTCTTTAACTGTTGTCAGCTAGCAGTCAAATCTGCAATGCATTTTTGTCTAGATGCTGGTGAACGACAAGAAATTTAATCAGTGATTTGTAATACCTTTGCTTACTTCAGAGTAAAGCTACTTCATAAATATGTTATCTTCTAGATAATATAGTTAAGTTTGTTTTTCTTATGCTATTAAGGGCCCACTAATTCCCTCTGGATGTCTGTTCTTCAGCGGTTGAAATTGTGTGCATTAACATGTTAAAATTATTATCTAATGACAAAAGTTGCTACTGAGATATCTTAGTAAAATATGTAAGTTATGAAATACCCTCTAGTTGTGATAATATTTAATACTATTATTGAGACGTATACCTCTGTTTCCAAATATGTTTCTCGGAGACGATGATGATAAGTAAAGGCTAGATTTCTTTCCAGGTGCTAAGGAACAGCTGTGTGTAAGGTGCATCCTGAAAGATCCAATCAAAATATTTCTAATTGTTTGAATGCTTCAACCAACTTTGTACCTAATTTCTCCTTTTGTCATAGGTTCTATACCATTATTCTGGCATTTGCATATCCCTGTCTAATCTCTAATTTAGGTGCTTCTCTTTGTGGTTGCCTGATACATTGATACTGTCCTATTTTACGATGTCATTTCGTTTGAGTGAGTTAAGGTGATCCCGACCTTGGAGTGTCTGCTGGTTTTGTTTGATGTGTGATTCTTGTGGACAGAGTTTTGGTCCCACCTTGTTAGGATTATTCTTCTTGATTCTCAGATAATTCTTACAGTTGAATTTTGGTTAGCTAATTTTGTTTCACAGTCTTTGTTTTTTACCAGAAAACCATCTAGCTGTTATACCTGCTTAATGGCACTGCTAAGGTAATTCGAGTTTTTGATCTCCTTATGGTTGAATAAAGCCACATAGAACTTAAGACTAATTATAATCTTTTCGCAATCTTTGGAGTATTTTGTGACTGTGGCTGCTTTTAGAAAATCTTGGTCAGCTCTATAGTAGGACTCAGAGATTGGTTTTCTGCGCTCAGATCACAGACCTCCGGTTTCGGTCGCTATAATAACAGTGTCATTACATAATTTATTATTTGTTATAGTTACGCCCCGATTTATAAACTAAATATTTCAGATAGATGGAATTTCAAATTTTTCATCTTCTGCTCATAACTCAATTAAAATGAAGTCTGTTTCAAGTGAGTACTGAGTGCTTAAATGAGGGTCTAAATTAACATTATTAACGTTAGTGAAACCAATAGTATTCTGCTCACCAAGTCTTCAAGGCTCAATCAAGCAATTATCTTTTCAATATAGAAAAAATCCCCATTAATTTTATTTGTTAACTACCACCCTATTGGCATGTTGATACTGACCAATAATGGTTAACAATAGTTTGATTGGACAGTAGTAACTAGTGTTATGCGTCCAGTCATTTCTTTGGTGCAGACTGGATTCTATCAGTCAGGTTTGCAATGTGGCCAACATTCTAGGTAGCTCAACATCACGGTGCACATTGATTTGATGATATTAGATGGTTGGAGGTTTCGTGCGAGTTGGCACTCGTCAACAAGACGTATCTGTAGCCTTGAAGGAATTCGTGTCCCTTCTGAGATTCTAACCCATGTCACCCAGTGCTGCGTTCAGAGACGCTACCACTGAGCTATTCGATCTCGTGATTGACCTACTGTAGGACTGTAGTGGATAGTTTGATTGGACACTAGTAACTAGTGTTGCGCGAGTCCGAATAGCTCAGTGGTACCGTCTCTGACTGCAGCACTGCACTGGGTGACGCCGGTTTGAATCTCATAAGGGACATGAGTTCCTTCAAGGTTGCAGATACACCTTGCTGACCGGTGAGCGCCAGCTTGCACGAAAGCTACGTCCAAGGCTTCCTGTGGCCGATTGCCTCCAACCATCTAGTACTGTTAACAAACCTATCAGTACCACTTGATTGGTAAATTGTTTTATATTGTAGTAAAAATGCTATATATGTATATCAGAGTAGAGCCAGCAATGAGGATCTAATTGAAAAGTAAATATTTCTTTGCTCAATCCCTTTACTTTCCAATTATTTTTGTCATTTTGGATCTTATTCTAAAGTAGTTAATAACAGTAATAATAATAAAGACTTCATTCTGAAAAATGCGTCTAAACACAATACAGAACATTCAATAAATTCTATTGGAAGTCATTTACTCCTTTCGTCAGAATTTTCAAATAATATAACTCATAATGAATCGTTTGAAACGATATCGTTCCACCCGAAGTATATGCACAAGTATGATTTACAACTCATTGTGATAGTTAGATAATTAAAACAATGCGAAGAGGGAGCAACTTTGAAGCATCCTGATGGATAAAAAACTAAGGTAGCCCAGTGTCTTATGCAGACTGAGCTAATGTCAAATAATAGCCACTCCTATTCGCGTTTCTCTTCTCTTACCGTCCAAATAATTCAGTAGAAGTGAAGTGAATTACTGTGCATAAGATTATTCCTTAGATCATAAATTTTTTTTCATGTGGTGGCCTGCTTAAGTCACTGGACTACCTACATTTTCTATTCATCAAAGTCCAAATTGTCTACTCCGTTTCGTGTTGTTTTAATGCTCTAATTACAACAATGAGACACAATCTTTACTGGCGCACAATTTGAAATATGTTTCTACCTATCACTAGGAATGTTTTAAAGGAAATAGAGGAAGAACACTGTGGAAGAGTACTGGAGAAAGCTTTGGGTGGAACGATATTTATTCGTGCAATATATCATCGCTTACTATATTATTTGAAGTCTCTGAACAAGGAGTAAATATCTTACTATGAAACCGCCCATTTTCTCAGTCAATAAGTTGATAAAGTCCATGAAACAAAATTTCACAGTATACTGAGGAGAGTTTTCATTTTATATGTACTTACTACTTATATATTTACAATCTATGCTAATAACAACTGTCATAGAATAAAAGCAATAGCAATAAGAGCATCTATAAATTAACTACTCATTTGCATAATCGAAGAGACATACTTGACGTTATAAAATTTCTAGTGACATTAAAACAAAAATATTACATTCATGCATGATACTCCATACATATAAATTTTACCGAGTATAGTAGATTCATAGTTTATTTTTATTTTATTTTTTTGTCATAAAGACGAAATTAGCATTAATAAAATGCCTCACTGCTACATTTCTGATATATATATATATAGTTCATCTGTTCTACTGACATGAAAGTGGTTTCTTGTTAAGGTCAAATCCCTCCTAACCCCCTCCCTTTCCCAACCCACCGCATCACGAAGAATAGTGTGACAGTATTTGTTGCTTGGTTTCTGATTGCTCTAATAAGGACACCTATTCCATAATGTTAATAATCAAAAACTACGCGGGCATATAATCTTACTTGCTAATGACGTTTAAATCAAAATTTACTACTTATAGGCGTGCTAAAGTACTTTTTTGTTGTCATTTTTATGCCATTGACCTATTTCTACTGTTGATCTGTTGATTTGATATTTATTTATTTTGGTGATCGTATTACTTCTCCTGTCCTCAGCATCAGCATAGCTTAATGTGAGTCGGATATTGTGCAGTGCTAATTTAATAAGAATAGATTCTGGGGTCAGTTTCATCTACTGCATAATGTGTTACCCATGGATACCAAGAGTTGCGGTTTTTCCAAATTACTACTCATCTTTGTCAAATAATACATTTAACATTTTTAATTCGTGGATATACAGAAAATCAAAATAAGTGATTCAGCAGAAAGACTCTTTTCAATGAATTTATTATCAAGCTGTAGAACTTTCTGCAGCCGATTACTTATTGGTTGAAAATGGATTTCTCTCAAGTTGTATAGACAAGAAACTATTAAATGTAACTTATCATCCGTAACCAAAAAAATACTGTTCATGAACTTGGCTGCCAAAATATTTAAAAGAAGGACTTCACAGTCTCTGAAAGGGACATTCACTGCAACATCGTTGAGAATAGCGTTTTCTAGTTAACTTTTACCGTTCAATAACCTGAGGGAAAACATGCCTCAGTTGACCAACTCTATGTGCGTTTATCAATTCACCTTCTCACCTCGGGCTAGGCATTTCAGTCGTTCGACTCAGGTTTTGTTCTAGATGGTGCAGGAAGACTATCCTGTGTGGCTACGAATAGGTGAAGGTGGGACTTTAAGAAGCTCAGTCACTGAACATATGGTTGATACTGGTCATAACTTATCTCTATAGCCTCTTTCTTTAAAGTCTTTGACAAAGTGAGAAATAACTTACCAAAATGAATACGTCTCCGACTCATCTGCATAGTTGAGGTCTTACCTATCGATGTGGAAAAGTCAGATATCTGTGTATACAGATAGCGTTTCTGCAAACCCTCCTACTATCATAATCGTAATATGTGTAAGCTAAAGTATGAGAACCCTCATTCGTACTTTTACCCTGCTTACTTTGCGTTTTGTTTATTCAATCTCTATGTCGTTCCCTTATTATTATGTTGGTTGTTCCTATTATTATCATTATCATTATTATTAGTATTATTATCACTTCAAACTATTTCCGCTATTATCTCAATTATCCCACGCGTCATTTTAAAGTTTAAAATATGTTTCAATGTTTAATTCTATCTTATCAAATTTCACATCATGTTGTGTGACATTTTTGTTCATCTACTAACTGCATAATTTTACACCCACTTCCATGTCTTGCCACTTTACAATTGATATTTAACTATGATTATAATCACGAAAATTTCAATTGCATTCCACACAATTATTGTTACTAATATTTTATTTATTCACACATTTGTTTCAATTTCCTAATGAGATATAATTACTTAAAAACCATATATATATCATTGTACAGCTTGATAATAAATTCGTTGAAAACAGCCTATTCGCTGAGTCCTGTGTTATCAATTAGCATTTAGACAACCTGGGGAATAGGGCTATTCTAATTAATCCCAGCCAACCTGTTAGATATTTGTGCTTTAGCTTTGTCGTTGAGTAATATTCCCTAGCCTACTTTAAGTCTATCTATCTATTATCCAAAACATTTGCATCTAAGTGATGTTTTACACTTAAACATCAACTTAATATCAGCTCTGAATGGCATTTTATCAAATAAGACTTCGAATGTATCGCACTTAAGCATAATTTTTTTTTATTCCTTCAAGTTCCCAGTGGAACATAGGGCTTCAAGCTGGAGGCTTGAAGTTTCTGTAGCTGTGTTTATTTTTACAGGATGGGGTTGCTAGCCTCATGCCCAAACTTTCCTCTTTACCAGCTTTTTTTATTACTGGCTTATCTAGGTAAAGTAGTGCGTCGGCCGGGGATCAAACCCCGAACCATGTGCATGGTCGGCGAGCCTCCTAACCGCTGTGCCACCGACGCATTTAACCATAAAGTATGTTCGAAATGTCATCCCAATGGTAAGCGATGAGTGAGTCGTCGGTGCAAGGGTGGCAGGGAAGAAGGAGATCGTGTGTGGAGGAGGAGATGAGAGACTATTGGCAATCGTGCAACCAAACGAAGAGGTTAGCAAAACGTAGAGCATAGTGGGGATATGTTGTTGAAGGCCTTTGTTCCATTCGAAACCCGAGAAATAATACAGTCAAATTTCCACATATTCCGTTCAAATGAATGTCTTGTGTAAGTGAGTTCTAAATGCATTTTCTATCACAGAGTAAAAACGTTTTTCAAATTCTGCGAATTACAATAACTCCACTGGATGCACAAAGCCGATGTGTTCACAGCACTGAAACAAAAAAGCTGACTCTCCAACTGATATCAGTCAGTGGGCCAAATTGAAGCAATTCAATTCACTTTGATCAGTGTGATACCTTTTAATTTTTTATTGCAGTTTGTCCTATTATTTACAGTTTGGTTTATCATAATTTTGTTGCCTACATTTATATTTTTATAGAACATAGAAACCACATGTTTAACAAGTTAAGAAATCTGATAATGCCCAACATTACTTCCTCCCTTCTGTCAAAAATTACACCAGTATTACGAAAGAAACAAAATGTTTGAAAATGACAATTATAGAAGTCATTCTAAGAGATAAAATGTCAAAAGGTATCTCAAATTTTTTTCAGTTTTTAAGTAAACTTACTTTATAATGCTTTGGAAGCTTGCAGACATTTCTGTAAAAGAAGCAAAACCGTCAATAGTTTTATTAAGCCAATACAGAACACAAGTAAAAATAGAGATAAGAAAATATACTTAGTGTAAAATATCTGAAGATAAAAAGGAACGATGGTTATCGTCTTGATTGTAAAAGGAGAAAAATAGGTATCTTTGGTTCCTTCTGAAGAAAAACGAGGCAGAACCATGTGAGACTTGTTAAGTTTGTGCTACTCGGAAAAATATGTGGATATGTGGATACAGTGTGGAACACGACGCATTTTCATTGATAGAAAATCAGAAAAATGATGCACTGGACATCCTTGACAAGTTTAATGATGTCCTTTCAGGAATTAACTTCACAATAGAGGAAGAAAGTAATGACAGGATCTCATTCCTAGACGTCGTCATGACGAGGAAAGAAGATGGCGCACTAATCAGGAATGTGTTCAGGAAACCTACAACAACAGATCAGTACACTCATTTTTTAAGTTTTGTACCTCTGAAATATAAACGTCAACTGGTTAAGTATCTGGTTCATAGAGTTAGGTTAATCTGTTCAGACAACTGCCTCAATGAGAAGCATAAGATTATTAGCGAATTACTTGGAAAAAATGGTTACATAGATTAGTTCATTAAAAAAATTTGAATTCAGCACCTAGGAGAGTCAGTATGGCAACAGTTTTGAAAAAAACCACTGTTCATAAAACTGCAGTTCCTCGGTGACAACATTACCGAAATAATAACACAGCACCCGAAGAATGCAGTTGAAAGAGCTTATTATGCAGCAGAGATACGTTGTCTCTTTTATACCGCTCCTATTCTACGTTCGAGAAATAAGGATCAGCTACCTGAATTTGCCTCCTCTATGTATATCTACCAGTTTGACTGCAGTTTGTGGAGCCAGCTATATCGGGCGTACAATTAGGCAGGTTTATCGTCGTAATTCCGAACATCATCCAGCATGGTTAAGCAAGGGACAAACAAGATCTATCCATAGCTCTATTGTAGCACAACTTGTAGATAGTGAGCATAAGGTTGACGTTAATAGAGCATTCAAATTTATTTGTCACATTCCTACTAATCTTAATTTTGTTTCATTAGTTCATCTTCTATACACAGGTGAAGCAATAGTAATCCAACTGAAGAAGCCAAACCTGTGTGTTCAGAAGACATTTGTACAGCCAATTTCCTTACCTTGGCCATCGCTAAAGGAATGTATAAACCAGACTACTTTGTCCCCCTCCCCCTAAACCTTTAAAAAATTATCATTGTCATTTTATTATTTTTTCTGACCACTTCATCCTCAGTTACAAGTTATAATTAACCAAATCGTTTTATTTTCTTTACCAATCTGTTACGTAATCACGTGTGCACACGGTTTTTCCTTATTTACTCTTCATTTTTTCCAAAATTATGCATTATGCAATCCACGTATTGTAACCATTTCTACCTTTTAATTGTGTTTATTAATTTTCTTCGTTAATTATCACCCCACTGTTTGACATAATGATACTGACTAATAATTGTTAATAAACATATCGTCATTTGACTGGTAAATTGTGGTGTATTGTAATAAAAATGCTATATATTGATATAAGAGTAGAGCCAGAGATGAGGATGTAATTGAATGGTAAATATTTCTTCGCCCAATCCTTCTGCTTTCTAAATTTTGGTAGCTCAGTGATTTAAGCAGGCCGCGCTAATGCCAGAATGAATCAACTATTCCTCTTCATGAAACAATCCTTGCATTCCTGGATATAATACCTACTAGAGGACAAGATCACCCGATCCAAGGATCAATATATCACACACCAACATGAACTGGATGGTTTATTAACTTCCAGAACTTCGTGTCACTGATCATAAAGCAAAACTTAATATTCACCTTATGCTAAGAGTTTCGCAAAATCTGTTTGGAAGATAAGATATAGACTGAATTGAAAACCACTATATGACACAGATGTTGCATCATTCACTTATCTGGGAAGCATCGTTTCAATTACAGACAGTCGGAACGAACGAAGATGTCAAGGTCAGAATCGCAAAAGGCAAGATACACCTTCATCAACCTGAAACCAGTTTGGAAATCTTCTGCACTCAGTATAAGGAATAAGATTCTCATTTTCAACACTAATGTCAATTTGATTCTTCCATACGGGCTAGAAAACCTTGCCAGTGTGTCACGAAAAGGATTTCCAAAAGACTTTCATCAACAGCTGCCCGCTTCGCTGGCTCCATACTGAAGTTCAAATGGCTGACCAGAAAGAGTAAGCAAGAAGAAACTATGGGTACAAACCAACCAAGAGTCGATTGCTCAACAAATTTGCAGGAGGAAGTGAAGATGGATCAGGCAAACATTGAGGAGGCCACCGAATGACATCTCACGCCAGGCCCTCTAGTAGAATCAAAACGGGAAGCGACGAGGGTGTCGTCAGTGCTAGGGTGGCGTGGAGGAGATCGTTTGAGGAAAGGATGAGAGAGTTTGGTCAATCGTGGACCCATATGAAGAGGCCGGCAGAAAACAGAACAAAGTGCAGATCTGTTGTTGAATGCAAGGGAATAATAATAATTTGACACCCTACCTTGGGGGAACAGATATCCACACAGATTTATTGACATAAACATAAAATAATATATATATATATATTCCCATAATGATAATTATATAACACTACTGAAGTAAGCAAATACGTATTTTCAATGAATTCTTGTCAGGCTTTACATTTAAAAAATGAAGTACTAGTCATAAGCATTTGAATTAATATGGTTAATTAAAACATGGGATCAAAGTTCAGGGATTTGAATCGATAAAAAACAATCGAGGTGATCCTAATAACAATAATAACAAAAATAAATTCATTCAAGTCTTACTATATAATCTAGGTAATGGTGAGTGTATGGGTAGAAAGAAATACCTCAGTTACTGAAATTTGCAGTTTTTCCTAAGAAAACTCTCCTCATTAACCTGAAATTGAGTGGTGAGGCTGAAGCAGACATTCTTTAAAAACGCATTTCCAAATATCTGAAGAAGACGTTTCCAGTAGCTATCTTACGTAACACACTCTCCAGCAGATAGTTAATCCAGTCATGAGTTAAAATAACCTGGGGTTCTAGTGGGAAGCCATGACCAGTAGGGTACAGCAGGTTGAAGATGAGGCAGTAACTCATCGAAGAAGACATTGCGAAATGGTCGTGCTATGTCGTGAATTGGTAGAAGTTAGAATTCATTGGCTGGCCATTGGATAATGTCCCAGTGGCTCAATGGTCTACGACGTTGCCTTGTAACCAGAAGGTCCTGGGTTCGAACCCCGGTGGGTGCGTATTGCTGAAGAGTCCCAAACTAGGACGAAATAGCTGTCCAGTACTCTCAGGTTTCCCAGTGGTTGTCTAAATGATGTCAGCTCATGATGAAATCCTCCATGCAATCAAAATAAAAAAACCGCTTTTAGTCACTTCAGTGTGTATTTATCAGTTTACTTGTTCCTGCAGAGCACTACATACATCCCTCACCGTACCTTAACCAGGGTAACGTTCTTACCACAAGTTTTGGTTCATGTTAATATGTAATTTTACCAAAATAACTTTTACTATTATTATTATTATTCCATAATCACTATATTATTATTTATTAATAACATCACACTTTCATACCGATTTCATAAAAGTACTTTATCCTCTTTCCACTAGTTTTTGTCTACTTTACAAAATTAAGTTGATGAGTCACTCACACTTATCGCGTCATATCAACTTCTGCCCTCTTTTGCTAACCTCGAATTAGTTATTCCCTGCCCCCCTCCTTAGGTTACACCTCGCAATATGTCATCCTTTTTCTAGAACAAATCTAGTGACATCTTTTTTTCCTTCAAGTTCCCCAGTGGAATATAGGGCTTCAAGCTAGTGGCTTGAAGTTTCTGTAGCAGTGTTTATTTTACAGGATGAGGTTGCTAGCCTCATGCCCAACCTCTCTTCTTCACCAGCATTATTTCTGGCTTAGCGAGATTAAGGAGTGCGTTGGCTGGGGATCGAACTCCGGACCATGTACATGATCGGCGAGCGTCCTAACCGCTATGCCACCGACGCACATCTGACTGACATCTGATTCGTCGAGAAGAAAATTTTCCTCTCTGTTTACATATTTTCCTCATGACTCGTTCTACCATCTGTTATGATATATTATGTCATTAAAAAGATAAGAAAATTACTCCGTTGTTTTATTGCTCCTAGAATTTCACTATTTGACAGAACGTTTACTGCAGTCAAAATGACTTTTGGAGTAAATCATCAGTGTACACGATTCAACAGTAAAATTCTAATCTACCAGGCATGTGGTCTAAAATTCAATTCTGAGGTAAAAACGAACTCTGAAACCTCATTTAGTTTACCAGCTTGAAATAAGTCTGAATGAAAAGAAAAGTTGGAGATGGGATCCGTCAGAACTTCAAGTGTTTATTGTCCAAAAGCAAAGCTAATGAATCAAGTTAACTTTCCTAGAGATTGGCACTCAACTATATAAATCAGTTAGTTGTCCGCCTCATATACGTTTCTGGTGGATGGTTCTTTAGACGGATCTGTCATTACATCTATTGAGGCACACATCAGATCCCATTTCTATGGTGAATTGCAAGGAAGGATAGTAGTTGTTGAATGCAAGCAAGCTATCATCAAAAATTACGTCCTTATCGCAGATGACCAGAGTGTCCTATTGGTATCTTCTATAAATATCTAATTAACTGATGGTTTGACTAATTTGAGAGTTTCCTAGCCTCGCATCAAAACAGTCAGCCAGCATTGGAAACAATGGTTATCTCCTCTCAATGCCATCTATCTGTTTAAAAATCTATTTATTGAAAGTGAACTGACCATTCAATATGCACCTCAATAAGATTTCTTTGAGGTAGGCTGTTACCAATCTAGGGCCTAAACTATGTGCATCAATACAATCGAATATATATCAGATAGTTTTCTTTCTGGAGTGCATTGGTGAATAACGAAGTTACAACGAATGGGAAAATGGTTTCAATGGAGACATTAAAATGTTAATGAACTGCAATCAGTTGGCTTAAATTCATAACACTAGTTACTCGTCGATACAACGGCGCTGTTAATTTTTGCATGACATTTTTATTTTTTATGATCTAAATTAAATGTTAATCTAATGCAGATGACGAAATTTAGTAAAAAACTTGATTTTTTGAATTCATAAATTCTACTGGTGCATATCAAATAAACAACCTGTGCATATGATTATATCACTTTGCTGCAAGCACATAAGTGAATACAGAAACGTCATTTCAATACGGAAATGAGTTAGGCTTAATAAAATCAAGCTAATTTACTCTTATTGATCAAACGAATGTGTGAAAAGATTGAAACTCTGAAAACTGGATAAAATGAACAGAATAACCTCAGCGTAAAATATATTGTTTGTGAAAGAAGAAATTTGCTGATAGTGTAAAACTAAAGGATCGCAGTGGTGTTAAGGGTTCCGAGTAGAAAATAAGGGTTCAGCAGAACATCCACATTTTATCCTGTTCTCTGCAGTACTCTTCATCTGGCCACAAGATTCCCCGGAGATTCTCATCTCCTTCTAGCACGACGTCCTCCATGTCACCCTCAAACACACACCTAACTCATCTTTCCCCATTCAGATTCCACTCGAGGGATGGCCTGGCAAGCGACGTCATTCAACAATCTCATCAGCTTGCATCCGATCAATCTGCATTCTCTTCAGTGTATTTCTTCAACAGTAGGTTCTTGGTCGGTTCCTTCCCAAAGTTTCTAATTGCTTATTCCTTCTGGCCGGCCATCTGAACTTCAATGCTGAATAAGTTAAGACAGCTGTTGATAGAAGTCTGAAGCCATTAGTTGGAAATGATTCTCATGACTCGCCAATCTTCCTATCCATATGGATGAACTGACTGACTCAACATTAGGGTTGAAAATCCAAATATTTTCCTCTACACTGAGTGCATTGACACAGATTTCCAAAGTGATTTCAGAGAGAATTAGGTTTGTCTTGCCGTTTCAATTCTGGCTGGCTTTGACATCCTCATCCGTGGAGTCGTCTGCAGTTGAAATGATTTTGCCTGATCAGATAACTGAAGGAAGTGACGTCTTTCAAATTTCTCCCGTTGATATTCATTAGTGCTTGTTGCCATGTTGCTTGTTGCCATTGTCGTTGTTGGTGATTATCCTCATCACCTCCATCCATATCTTCTAGAGTGTTCTTCCCGATCAAATGTTTTCCTGTCCCTTTTGGTGCTCACGTAGAGTATTTTGCGTAATCCAATCCATCAAAATCGGTGATAGTAGTCAACCTTATCTCACTCCAGTCTGTATTCACCTCAGAGGCTTCGTTGAAGTTTCCGTCGTGGATCACTTGACACGAGGCAATGTTGTGTAGCTGTTGAATTGGGTTGATAAAAACTTGGAGCAATGCAGTGCGTAATGCTGAAGTAGTCTACGAAGTACTTCACGTTTAACGCCGTCAAAGGCGTTTTCAAAGCCGATGAAGTTAAGGTACAGATTTAACCGCCACTCTTTGCTCTATGGACATACAAATGACATTTTTGTGACTGCTGATTTTGCCTTAACAAACATATTTACATCGTATTACCAATAATCAACTATTTGCACTTCTCTCGGTGCTGTGCAATCTTCTTCAAAGAACTGGTAAATTTTGCTGGACGAATGTTTGAAGTCTACTCCTCCAAATCTATCCAAATATACTGATTCCTTTAAGCGGCATATTTTCCTGAATGATTTTTTGAAAACTATTAAGAAGTTCTGTTGACGTTTATGATTTTCGCATATTTTTTGCTGGAACACCGAGGGCATATCCTTATTGGTTTTATTTAGTATTCTATGGTGTTAACAAAGCAAAGCATACACCGTCCTGTCAGTGCAGCGTTTCATATGTAGATCTGCCCATAAATCTGTTATTATCAGAGCCAGTTATGCATCCTTAAATCTAATTATAATTTTTAGCGTTTCCAGTTGCACTGTTTTACTGCAGTTTGTTCATATATCTTCGAAACCGTACTGCAGTCTGCATACCAACCCCCAAATAGCCAGGCTCTAAGCTTGAAATAAACAAGTCGGAAGATTGGTCTCCAAGGGATTAACACTGAAGCATCATGAATTTGGAGGCTTCTAAATTAAGTCTAAGAAGTTTCAGCACATCAGTCTTCTTATTTTCCTGGAATGGAAACGGTACTCAGCACTCGATATTTAATAATTCCTCATTCTCTGAGTATATTTGTGAGTAGAGAAATAATTAAAAAAACTAAGATGGCGATGGCTTTTGTCTAATGTCATACAAACTCGAAGACTTACAGGAGAGAAACAAATAAGTCAGCAGAGGAAGCAGACAACGAAGACGCGAATTCAAGTAAATGTGGAGAAGATGGAGTTGATTAAAATGCCCAACAACAAATAGCAACAAACATCAATCACTATCAACGGAGGAAATTTGAAAGAGGTAACTTCCTTCACTAATCCAACTAGGCAGACTCGTTTCAACAACAGACAACAGCACGTATAAGGATGTCTGAACCAGAATCGGACAACCTAAGCAGATATTTATCACACTAAAACCAGTGTGGAAATCTGCTCCTCTTGGCGCATAAAACAAAATTCGGACTTTCAGCACGATTGTTAAGGCAGTTCTAATATACTGATTGGCGTACGCGTCACTAAGAGTATTCCCGAAAGTCTGCCTTCTCTGTATCAATACTCAAGATCAGATGGTCTGCTTGTAAGAATTAGCAACAAGAAACTCTGCGAACGAACCATTCAAGAACATAGTGCTCAACAAATATGGTGAAGAAAACGCTGATGGACTGGACACACGCTGAGGGTGACTGTTTAATGTCATCACGCTCTAGATCAACCCTTGACTACAACCAGAATAAGAAATGACGAGTTGGCTTTGGATTTGAGGTTGAGATGGAGGAGTTGTGTCCGAGCAGAAGATGAAAGCCTATGAGTAATCATGGTGTTGCATGTGATACTGGTAAGATTTATCAGTAGTACACAAACAGACGATCATAGGCATAACAGCATCAGATAGCACGGAGATAGATTTGATGTTAGCGAAAGTAAATGATACAGCGCTGCACAGATACATGGCTAACGTGAATAGAACACAAAAAAAAAACAATATGAAGGAAGGTGAGAAGTAGTGCAACACGGAAGATCTGTGCAAATGGTGCGTTGAAGATAAGGTGTGCACGATTTCGCAATGTGTAGATACCCTAATTGCAAATAAACATACCTCACCAAGTCTTTCGTCTTCTTCCGTTTCAATAGGTTCAGTTAAACAGGACTGAGGAGAATAGAAAAAAGTGTAGTTGTTCTACTGAAGCCATGTATTTCACTTAAAACTCAATGGAAATAATACTAGGGTTTTGATGAAATAGTATGTACTGTATTACAATACAAATTCACAGGTTCTTTTACGTCTCACTGTTCAGATATGCATTGAAGATTCTCAGCTAACAATTTAGTAATACGTAAGATTATTTAGTTTTCCTTTCATTAAGTTATTGTGGACTAAGGTGATAACAATTGAAGACAATCTTTCTTAGTATGTGTAGATTCGAAGTGAAATTTTTCACATTTTTCATGAACTACGAAGTAAAGATTGAATTTTGTCGTTAATTGGAACTACTAATAATTACTAAATATTTATCTAGTAAAGTGAGACAAAGTTTAGTAGACGTAACAAGGGATTTTTTTTAGCTGATCATCAAATAACTTGTAAGCTCTCTTGTAAAAGTGTAACAGTGGCGTGTTAAAAAGATGTCTTCCTACGGTGAAAAATACTTATGAATCTTAACATGCTTCGTAAAAGTTAATGCATACTTAGCTGCGTCAGCGTCTACGCGTCATTTTTTCAAAGTCTAAGTTGCAATAAAAGGGGAGAATAAAGCAGGTGTTAACTACCAACAAAACAAATACTAGGCCAGCCTAAAGAATAGCGACCAAATAATGCGGATGCACCAGTAACCGTGATCACATGTCATTCATTGGAATATAGAATCTGCCATTATTGCAGCAGAATTATGAACTGTGTGCACGAACTGACGTTCTAGTTTCATCTTGATCTCGTCTGTAAGTAATCTTAGGGCTAGGATTACGATCAGGGTTAAAGTAGGCGTTAGTGTTAGGTTTAAGTTGTTGTATTATGAGTATTAGTAGCACTTGACTTGTAAATAAGTTAATAGGAGGAGAGTGCTTCGCTGTTTGTGTAGATGAAACCGTTTTAATAGCTATGAAACCAGCTATGAAAGGCTGATACCATTCATTATAATTAGGATGTGTTTTTTTCATTTTCTATAGTTGGTTTGTAAGGATTAGTTTTGGTTTTTTTACGAGTTGATCACGGATTGATATCAGTTAGAGAACCATTGAGAACTAGCATGAAGTACTGGACAGTTTGGTAATCATCGGCAGTACGTACCCACCACCAGGGTTCGAACCCAGGACCTTCCACTTGCGTGGAAAGCTCATTGGCAATTCAGTTATTGGGACTTGAATCAATGGCCAGCCTATAGATTCTAAATTCTACCAATTCGCGATTTTAGCGCGACCCCAACCAATGTCTACAGCGGGATATCCATCCTCAGACGTGACTGAATGGACCTCACCAGTTACGACTTCTTACTAGAACCCCAGGAAACTCCATCCTTTAACATCCTCTAACTGATATCAATCCGTGATCAACTCGTAAAAAAAACTAATCCTTATAAACCAATTAATCTGATGCTTGCTAGTGACATGCTACAGGATGGAGTTTCCTGCAGTTCTGGTGAGAAGTCATGACTAGTGAAGTTCATCCAGTCAAGTGTGACGATTGATGTCCCACCGATGACAAAGGTTGGTGGTCGCGCTAAATCACGAATTGGTAGAAGTTAGAATTCATGAGCCGTTAAATCTGGTCCCAGTGGCTGAATGGTATAAGAGCTTGCCTTGTAGCCGGTAGGTCCTGGGTACGAACCTCAGTGGCTGCGTACTGCTGATGATTCCTGAACCAGGATGGAACAGCTGTCCAGTACTTCAGTGGTGGTTTTCAATGGTTCTCTAACTGATATCAATCCGTGATCAACTCGTAAAAGGTTTTTTCTGTTATATCAGATTGCAATGTTGTCTTTAACATTTTTCATTATTACTATTTCAGTTTTTCTTGTAAGTAAACGGCTTTTGATGTATGATACACGGTGGGTTCTATTATTCAACGAATGGTATGCGTTCAAGGTGATTTGTGAGTTCGCACCCTGAGTTTTGCATTTTTAGTGTTTGTCAGGTACTGTGAACATCTTCAAAGTGGTATATAAGATATCTTTATTTATTATTATATTATTACTGTACGTCCCCAGTGGAATATAGGGATTCAAGTTTGAGACTTGAAGTTTCTGTAGCAGTGGTGTTTATTTTTACAGGATGGGGTTGCTAGCCTCATGGCCAACCATTCCTCTTCACCAGTCTTATTACTGCCTTACCGAAGATTAGGAGTGCGTTGGTGGCCGTGGAACGAACCTCGCACCACATGCGTGGTTGGCGAGCATTCTACATCCGTACCAACGCCGCGTTATCGCCTACTTCACACTAATTAAAAAAGTGTTCCCACATCCATTTGCAGGTCGCTGAAATACACTACAAATATAATGTAACCTTATATTCTCGGCCGCAGTCTTTGGTGGAACTAAAACTGTGCACAACTGTGTACTGTTCACTAGTAACAACGCTTCTCTAGAATACATCGGCTCATAGAAACTTCTACTTTGAAAGTATGAAGTAATTTCTCGGCAGTTCAGTGGGTGTGATGACACACAACTCTCTGCAGAAGAACTGTAATGTTGAGCTAATGTAATTATACAGTTTCCTCTATTACACCCGTGAACATTCAACTAAATCCAAGCTATTATTGAAAAGTACCATAGATATTAAATTATGGATAAATTGATTATAGAGAGAAAAATATTCAAAAATCGTTGTGATTCCTTAATTTCGATTCTGTTTTAACTTTTTCGCTGTCATGCGTCCAATTTAAAGATATTTTATCCGTATTCTCAGCGGTATTAAGCTTGACTGGAATTGGCGGTAGTTAAACTGCAAAAGTGGATTACTCATTGTATCCTTAAAAAAAGACTTTAAAGCTTTATTTTGTGTTTATCTAAACAGAAAACAATGTTCTCGTAATGAATACCCATGGACGTTATGAGTTTCTAATGTATAAACTTCGAAAGATTAATATCGATTGGAGATGTCCATTAAAAATTTAAAAGATTCATTAATGAACAGAGAATATTCTTCTGGATAAATTCATCAACAGATTCCACATTCATATGATCACAATAATTAACGAAATATTGTTATTAACAACATTATTGCTATTTTAAATTACACTGAATCCCTACTACCAACAGATTACACTTCAAAAGCATCATTAAGACAGAAAGAGATAATACGCATTAATATAACACTAGATTGATTGAAAATCAGATAAATTAAGGGAAGTAAGAGAGATTTTGACGTGGTTGTGTTGTTTGAGCTGGATAGTCAATTTGTGAAGCTTTCACTGCCCTAATAGGCAACATCTTAAGCACATACTTCAATTTGAATTGAAGTGAGCTTTTAGATTTCTCCAGGTGTTTATTAGTCATCTCTTCCGGTGGTTGACCTTGAACGTGATTGTTTGTTCTTGTGTGTTTTCCTACCATCTAGGCTACTCGAATTAAAACTGATTGCTTCCTTGACCTGAAGTTTGACCCTTAGTGTGTGAGGTTTCCTTCTTATCGGCTGGTAAATTTTGTCCATCTCGATGTGTCTATTGATTGACGGTTCACTGGAATACCAGGGGAAAACTCAAGTTTATAGAAAATCAACTCACACAGACCAAATACTTAATTACAACTGCAGCAATTCAATAACACACAAAAGGAATTGTATTCTAACACTATTTTTAGAGGGCCATGACTCACTGCAGCACTCTCACCTCAAGGAAAGTTGAAGACGGATATCTCATAGGCGTCTTCCAAAAGAATGGATATCCACGGAATTTCATCGAAAGACATATACACCCAAGACAAACTATCACACCAAAGGCCCCCAAGCAAAGCACAAAGAAAATCGCCATACCATGTATAAAGGACATCCCAAAAATCCCCGCAAGATTCGTCAAACCTTTGGGAATTAATATCACACACAAACTAACAAAATCACTTCATTCGGCTAGCTTTATGTCAACCGAAAGACTCAACAACGAAGGAAGATAAAACCAACATCATTTACAAAATAAACTGTAACAACTGCAAAAAACACTACATTGGCCACAGTGGACGTTCCCTTCGTTTTCGTATCCATGACATCAAAAGACATTACATCCACTCCCTCATATCACTACATACAGACAACCATAGACATCAATTCGACTGGGACAACCAGCGTCCAAATATTAGATAGAGGAAACACCAAGAATCCTAGAGAAATTTTAGAAGCCTGGTATTCTAGTGTGTCCACAATCAATAGACACATCGAGATAGACAAAATTTATCAACCGATAAGAAAGAAACCCCACACTCTAAGAGTCAAACTTCAGGTGAAGGAAATAAACAATTCGAGTAGCCTAGAGGGTGTGAAAACACACAAGAACAAACAATCACGTTCAAGGTCAACCATCGGGAGAGATGACTAATAAACTCGTGGAGAAATTTGACAGCTCACTCCAAACTGATGTATGCGCTGAAGATGTTGCCTAGTAGGGCAATAAAAGCTTCACAAATTAACTATCCAGCTCAGAGAACACAACCACATCAAAATCACCCACCTGAGCTACAAATTTTCTCCATTATATCTGAAGTAAGAGGGAAATAAGGAATTTATAGGTTAGGCAGCACACCAAGGTAGCAGTAGTGACTGGCCGACCTTGTTTCTTTTGCACTCAGGGCTCCAGCTAATGTAAGCAAATCGCGATGCTTTCGAATGTTTGGAGTGTTCGGTATTTAGAGGCCTTTAGCAATTTATTCAACATGCGGCAGATAATAACTGTTCGCCTTATGGCGTGTTTGCATGGGGTGGTTCAATATAGAACTGTTGACGATTTCAACAACGTACGTTTTTAACCACAATGGTTGGTGTTTCTGAATAGGCAAAATTAAGTTTCTAGAGTAATAACGGCCAATATAAATTGGCTTCACAGGAGCAAGAGTCATGAGAAGACAATATTTCCGTAATGAACGCACAACAGGGTTATAAGCTCCCAATATTTTTCATTCGTGAAATTAATATTCTTTGAGAGAAATTATTTATTTGCTGAGAAATATCAATACCACCTATACTACTCAAAACGTGTCTTACTAACTTTATAATATCTACAGTAGGCTGCATTATAACAGACCTAGATCTGTGGTTTATTTACGAGCTTATGAGGCGATTTTTGAAGTTACCTCATGTCAGATTAGTGCAGCTTCACTGCATTTTGTGTTATTTAATACAAAATGCACGACATCTCATTTATTTCCAAATAATCAAGATATATAGGTCATTTCGAAAAGCAATTCTCTACCGTTCTGAAACAAAGCAGTATCAATAAACCTGCCGATTAAACCGTGATAATTTAACAATACATTTAGTTGTTTTAATCTTTGAAAAAAAGATGGCGGTGAACTACTTGGCGTACTGTTTAATATGCAGAATTAAATAAATAAATATAAATTCAGTAGTAACAGCAATGATAATTAAGTTTAAAACAAATAAAACCGATTTACCTTATACAATCTATCCCGTTCAACCATTTCTCTCCTGCGTCTACTGGCCTAAAATAAAAAATATTCAAAAGAAAGTATATAAGCTCAATTAAAATCTAACCTAAATTTGTTTTGGTGTATGTATGAGCAATATAAACAACAATATAATAAACACAATAATATAAAACATCTGCTTGCATCAAATACAGGATTATTTAGAAATTAAAAAAGGATCAGCAAAATTATAAATGTGAATTAAAGCGTAGAAGTGTAGTGGAATTCAAAATTAGGTCAAAGAAACAAACAAATGGCAGTGGAGCGTGAAGTAATTTTAATATTCCATCGGATGAAACAAATTATGAATAAACTTATTGTGTCTTATACTACATTGATTATTCACAGTAAACAGAGCTGAGAGATAATCATGCAAACATATGGGAAGTTATCATTGAAGATGAAATTCTTATTTTTTTTTTCAATATGGAGCGAAATTCACTTTAGATGAATATGAAAGAAAACACCAGTAATCGATTTCACCAACTCACCGACATACAACCTCTCTAAATACTTACTCTCGGTACTACAACCACTACAAAAGGACACTCAAAATATTGTAAGAAATTCTGTTTGATTTCAAATCCCAAATAGAACACCAAGAAATTGATAAAGAAGACATTATGGTAAGCTATGATATTAACTCATTATATACTAGTATCCCTATTACCGAAAGTCTTGATATCATTTTCAGTTTACTAGAATCAGATACAACGCTATCACAAAGATGTCCACTGAACACCAGTGAAATAATTAAGAGTTTGAAATTCTGTCTAGAAAGTAATTATTTTACATTTAAAGGGAGTTTATATAGACAGACAAATGGTGTTGCTATGGCTTCACCAGTCTCCCCAATAAGCGCTGAACTTTTCATGAATAGATTCGAAAATAACATCTTTTCAAGCGTATTCACTCTTCAGATATGGTTAAGGTATGTAGATAATACTTTTGTAGTGCTCAAACGAGATCTACACAATTCATTCCTGGAGAAAATGAACTGTGTATCTCCCAGAATCCAGTTCACTTCGGAAGCAGAATCAGACGTCGGTGAACTACCATTTCTAGACTGCTTAGTTAAGAGAAGGGAAAACGGACATTTTAGTATATCCATATTCAGGAAGAAAACCCACTCAAATAAATATTTAGACTTCAAGTCATCACACCCCATCAGCGCAAAGATTTCAGTTGTTTCAAGTCTTCTTAGACGAGCACACTCCATGATTACCGACGAGAAAGAAAAAGAAGAAGAGATATCAAACATTACTGAAACTCCCAAGCAAAACAACTACCTAAAGAACTTCATCAACAAAATCAACACAGACATTAGGTATAGCCGAAAACGCATTGCGAAAACATTGATCTCAACAGTCATCATTCCATATAGAGCAGAGACGTCAGATGATATCTGAAGAGTACTCAATAAGCTCGACATTAGAGTCTTCTTCAAAACATCAGACACACTACGAAACAACCTTGTCCAGATAAAATACCAAATCCCTAAAGATTCTCTATCTAACTGTTTATAAAATAAAATGCTTGGAATCTGATGTGATATACATCGGACAAATCTCACCAGAGAAAAATCAAAATCAGAAGAAATGAACACCATAGAGCGTCTGTTCGACCTTCAAGAAATAAATCCAGTTGAACTAGAAAATCCTGAAAAATCATCAGCCATAGGTCTACGTGCTATAGAATTAGGCCACAATATCGATTTCGACAATGTTGAAATAATTCAGAAAAACTTCAGGAATCAGAAGCACTTCATATCAAGTGGAATCCCAATTGTCTGAACAGGAATGATGGACTAAAACAGAATCTGACCTGGTTACGACACCTCCCTCCCCTATGAAGGGACAAAATCAACACGAATGTGATATGCAAGTTCATTATGTAAACACACACTGCTTTTATAATGTTACACACTGATCAAATCCAACAATCTACACTTGGTTTTGTTATCATTACCATTTGACCGACTTGACAACGAAAAATGACTCCAGACTGACGAACGATGATGAAGTTAGTAAACTTTGTTTTGATATCTTAACAGATGTACTATTACCTTTGTCATTTGATTTAGTGATCTTCATTGTTATTTTGACCTTCAATATGTCCTTTTAACTTGACCTAAGTAGCCTATTTTCTCACCTCTTAACTCTTTGTTATATATATGCTGAGATTTTGTAAATTCCGGTTTAATAATACTACTTTGATAAAGCTGTTAACAGCAGCATTAAATAGCGAAACGTCAGTAAAAACAACAATATCGTTTTGTTTTTCACTCATTGGGAAATACAAAAACCTTTATTATAATGAATATGAAAGAAGGTGTAGTTTTAAGTGAAATCCTTGTCATGAATCAAAGCACAACAAAAATATGTTGAAAGTCATCAGGAAACAGAGAGTTTACTTATCTGACTCTGAAACCAGGCATTTAATCATCTGATATCAATAACTGCCGATTCTAAGCAGATTAACATTTATTGTCATTATTGTTCCTTTGCGTTACGAGTGAAACATAGATTTTCAACAGCACACCACCACTCCAACCCATTCGCTGAAATCGTATGCAGCTAAAACAAGTAGTCCCTTGTCAAGTCAATTTATATGAAAAAGTCTGTTTAATTCAACTTTTCCATATATATTGACTTGACAAGTAAATGTGTGATCAGATTGTTCGAAATGTATAGCGCAAATACATCATATTTTTCAGATAATCTCCATCTTCTAATAATGATATCAAAAGCATACAGATAAATTTCCGACTGCCTATAGGCTGTCATCCCTATCTCACACGATCTCTTCCATGTCACCCTCGGACTAATGCCAAACTCGTCGTTTCCTATTTGGGTTCTATTTCGAGGGCGTACAGCACGATATCACACAAATGTCTCCTCAGTATATCTCCAATCCATCTCCATTCTCTTCGGAATGTCTCTTGGGCAGTAGGGTTTGGATTCGCAATTCTGTCTGCCGTGCCATCTCATTTTCAGCACGCAGCTGTCGAAGTTAGCTGTTGAAAAAAATTTTCAGAAGTATGTTAGAAATGCTTTTGAAGACTCATACACGTTTCTGACCCATATAGAAAAAATCATTTAACATTGGGGTTGAAATGCCAAACTTAATCCTTTGAGCTGGATGCAGTGTATGAGATTTCCAGGCTGATTACAGAGTGATGAAGGTTTCCTTTGTCTATCTGATTCTAGTTTTGACATCGTCATCCGTGCTGCCACCTGTAGTTGAAAGGGAAATGATCTTTTCCAAATTTCTCACGTTAAAAGCAGTTAGCGCTTTCTGTTGTTCGTTGGCTGGTTGGTTATTTTCATCACCACTGTCTTCTGAATGTTCATTTGAAGTCCAGTCATTGTTGATAGGTTGTTCTTTCAACTTGTTGGTTTTTACCTCTAGCTCTTTGAGTTTGTGTGACATTGGACATAAATCTTTCGCGAAGTCCAGACCTTCTAGCGTCTCCTTATCGGTCCGACGTATTCCTGTCTTCTCGTTCCCTATTTACCGTCTGTCACACGATCCTGTCCACTATAATAAGGAATATCATCGGTGACAGAAATCGGCCTTGTCTTACTCCTGTTAGCACTTTAAAGACTTCACTTAGTTTTCGTTTGTTGTTCAGTTGACACTTAACAATGTCATATAGCTGTTTCGTGATCCACTGTATATCGTTGAAGTATTCTCCAAAATACTTCACGTTTGACGCTTTCGAAGGCCTTTTCAAAGTACGTAAGGGTGAGGTAGAGGTTTGACCGCCACTCTGTGCTCTTTTCGACGATAACACGTTCATTTGCAAATCGATCCGCACATGATTTGTCTTTCCCGAGTCGAGATTGTTCCAGGGGGCAGTGTTCTGTGCCCAGTGCATCTTTTATTCTCTCCTGGATGATACAACTTAAAACACTATTTAGCAGCACTTCTTGCATTTTGGAGATTAGAAGGCAGGTTAGAAAAATTAACAATCAAGAACCTGACACCCAGTACACATTCCGAAGAGAATGGAAATGAATTCAACATACGCTGAGGAAACTGCTGGGTGCGGCAGGCAATCGTTAGAGTTGAAGCCGTATGGGAAATTACAAGTCGGGCATCAGTCAGACGGTGACATGTAGGCGATCATATGAGGAGAACCATATGCAATACAACAAAGTAGAGAAGTGCTGTTGGATCCGTATGTTCTACTCTGAAACCAAGGAAACAAAACTAATGATACTGCCTAGAGAAGAGCAGATTTTTACCTTGTAGATGTTATGTCTGTCTTCCATTGAAAGCACTGTGTTAAATATATCTACTCGTTAATACGTTCTGCAGAAAGTATTTAGTTATTGACTTATAAATAAATATAAATATTTTAGGTGACTGACCTACCTCGGATTCTTTGTAAAAAGACCATAAAGTTTTTTCAAAGGAAAAGATTGACAGTATGCATAACCTTCCGAAACCCTGAGATAATGTGATGTGAACTTCTTATGTTCCAAATGTTCAGGCTCGACAGGATTCAATGGCTTCTCTGACTTCAGGAAATGAGACTGTAGAAACATTAGATCATTTGGTGATAGACTAAATCCTCACATTGAATCACGCAGGAGCACAACAAGTTGTCTGGCCTTTTTCGTAGTGAGAATTAGTCACTTCACTAAGTGTTCACTTTGTTGCTACTTACGTTTACGAGAGCTGCGAGGCATGGAATTTGATGTCTCTAGGTAGAGACAGACATGAGATAGCTTCACCAGCCAAGGAAGTTATAAGTCGGCATATCCTGAGGTGGATGGACCGCAGCACACATAAATGCTAGCACCAGCACAAGGACATAGTTGGCACAATGATCAAACTATAATATCTTCTCTATGTTGCACCATGTTAAACAGCTAATTTGAAAACTGAACGGCAGGCAGTATTATTCAGTATTATGTACCATGGCTTAAGATCCCTAATAGTTTTGCTTCATTTTGAATTGTAATATTGACTATCTTTGTTTCAATAGGGTAACTATTTGGGATAGCTCATATCTAATGTGATCAAGATTTGACCGAAGAGTTGAAAAATAATTGGGCGCCGAGCAAGAAGTAGACACGTTAAAAAGAAACTTTATTTGTAAAATCTCAGTGAAATTTAAAAAAAATTAATTCCAACGTTTCGTTCGGCAATCTGGTGGAGGTCAAATTTTGATCACAGTTCATACAATTTTGTTTATTATACATGCTGATACCAGTTTCACGATTTTATATGATTGGACAAAGTTTTTAAAAACAAAAGATGTGCCTTTTATATATAAAACCTCTGTTATGTTAATTTTGATTAATTTCCCTGAAGAAGTTCGAACCAGGTTGCTAAACGAAACGTTGGAATTACTCATTTCAATCTCGCTGAGATTTTTGGAAATATATTTTTTTACCTGGGATAGTTTTTGAGTTGGAAGAGTACTATTCAGGTAGGGTGTGATGAATGAAGGCGCATTGGAAATCTGGGGAGTGTAAAAAGTTGGAACAGTCCAGCGTCCTACCAGAGGAGCTAAAAACGCTAGGGGCAGTGGTAGAATGCTCACCAACAATGAAAATAGTTCTCGATTGGATCCCCGGCCGAAGCACTCCTTCATCTAGCTAAGCCAGTAATAAGAGTGAGAAAGAGGGAAGGTTGGGTATGAGGCTAACAACCCCATCCCATAAAAGTAAACACCACTGCTATCGAAACTTGTTAGCTCTAGCATGAAGACCTATAGTCCACGGGGACATCTAGACCCACCACAGAACCAGCCATTCACATTTGTGAAACATCCTTCTGTTTGCAAACTCACCGATCACCCTGTGTGTATATATCACTTAAAGACAAACATAAGTAGTACATGAAATAAAGTCTTAAGAGATAAAATGATAATGTATGCGTCACTTAGAATGCCTCATCACCTCTGAGCCCGCATAAAGTATCTTGGTTTAAACAAAATCAGTAGTCATTTCAGTTCATAACCAAAAAACAAATACCATTTAAAGTGAATATCTCACAAAACTTTCAACGGTGAAAACATTCAGCACTTCAGAAAGCATTTGAAAAATGACAGAAAAATTGATAATGATTCAGTCAAGCGATATTTTTCATTAATTTTGCCTTCGAGACTTCTCACTTTCACTTGAGTGAACTTAAACAGAGTAGATTGTCACTTTCGTCATAAAAGCAAGTTAGTTTGTTGCAAAATATGCGAACAGTTAAAAAAGAAATATCACAAAAGCTGAATAAATATCTCACTGAGATACATGGAAAAATTTGTTATTTGTAAAGAATAACAGATTGTTATTTTTCAAAGTAAATTAGAAATCCAGAAAAAGATGAAGTGGTACAGACAATTTTCCATGACATGAAAGTTGAACACAAAAATTATTTAAGATGAGAATCGAAAGAAGTTTATACCAGAGGAATGTGGTAAAATAAGTTGGAAAAATAATTCTTAAATATAACAATATGCCGAGCAAAGTATATTAGGCAATTGAATGTCTGTAAAGATGCACAATGTGTAGCTCTGTATTATTTTACGTTTCTTTTATTCCTTTACATTCCCAGTGGTGGAACATAGGGCTTCAATCTAGAGGCTTGAAGTTTCTGCATCAGCGGTGATTATTTTTACAGGATGGGATTGCTAGCCTCACACTTCTCAACATTCCCTCTTTACCAGTCTTACTACTGGCTTAGCGAGGTAAAGCAGTGCATCGGTGGCCGGGGATTGAACCCCGAACCACATGAGGTGTGGTTGGCGAGCATTCTACCGTTGTGCCGCCGACGCACACTTCAGTTTACATAATCACCAGTTAAGAAAATATAAATAAAAATATACACTACTTATTGACTGCCATTAGTGCTTGCCAGTCACAACAAGATCAAGCTGACTTTAACACTGAACGGCTGATTATCGCCAATGGTGATCAAGCGGATCACATACACTGACTGATTTGAATAACTTAAGTTTTTAAAGGAAACTATTGTTATTATTGTTCCCTTGGGTTTCTAGTGGAACATGAGGCTTCAACTGCACGTCTCCACTTGCTTCTGTCTTCTGCTATACTTTTCACCTGCATCCATATCAGTCCATACTGTTTCAACTCCTCTTCACACGATCTCATCCATGTCACCCTTGGACGTCCAACTCACCGCTTCCCTTTCGGGTTACACTCGAGCTATGGTCTGACGCGCGATGTCACTCAGCGGCCTCCTCAGCGAGTGTCCAGTCCATCTCCACTTTCTCCTGCATATTTGTTGGGCGATCGGTTCTTGTTTTGTTTGTTCCCATAGTTTCTTGTTTGTGATTCTTTCCGGCCATCTGATCTTCAGTATAGAGCGAAGACAGTTGTTGATAAAGGTCTGCAATAGGCTGTTGGAAATATTCTTTGTGACCCGCCAAGTTTCTGATCCGTATAGAAGAAGTGACTTGACGTTTGTATTGAAAATCCGAATTTTTTTGTTGATGCTGAGTTGAGTGACGAAGATTTCCAGATTGGTTTCAGGTGATGAATGTGTTTCTCGCCTTCCAGATTCTCGATTTGACATCCTCGTCCGTTCCTCCTGTAGTTGAGACAATGCTCGCTAGATAAGTGAAAGAAGTTACCGCTTTCAAATCCCACTCGCTGGATGTTACTGCTGTTGTTGTTGCTGGTTTGTTGGTTATTTTCATAATCTCCGTCTTGTCTATGTTCACCTGGAGTCCTGTCTTTGCTGCTTCTTCAACCAGTTTGACAGTTTTCGCGTGTAAGTCTTCGATTTTCACATTGCAAATTGCTAATTAATTTGTCAGCTGTGAATATAATTCATCAGTTAAATAGACTCAAAACATTTGAATGCAAATTTATTCACATAAAAGAAAAGGCGTTTAGCAAAGAGTCGGTCTTTTCGGTGATATCATTCTCAAGCCGTACAATCGCACATATATATATATATAAATTGTTCTAGCAACAAAAGGAATATTTCCAAAGTTTTGTCATTAGAAATGTAAAAATTCTAGATAACAAATTTCGTTAATTGGTTAGAAGCTAAAGTAAGATTAAGTAAGCAACTTGAGTGACTCAGTCTAGTTGACGTGGTTGAGTAGAGCTTGACGTGAATCAAGTTAACAACAGTGGTAATAATGGGTGGAAATCTAATAAGGTGTGTGGGAAAAGTATAATACAATTCAGGAACAAACAAGCATCAAAAAGACCAAGAAAAAGGTACGTCTTTGATATAAGTATAAAACTTGGGCACTGTGGAAGAGCATAACTCCATTATGGATAAGATTTTATTTTCATAAATCACACAGTGTTGTACAGTATTATTAAATGATGATGTTTCGAGCATCAACTATTGCTACGTCTATTGTTGTCTTTGGCGATAAGGTAGGTCAGGTCCACTGTAGATTTATTGACTGAATAAACTTCCTTTGTATGCAGGGTTCAAGTCTTAACAGGTGAATTGCCACCGTCTACTTGGTTTGAAGAAGTTTGATTCGTACTCTTTTAGTGAGATTCCCACGTATTTTGTAGATGACCTTTAATTTTATTTGTGGGTTTCCTGATTCGATTAGGCGCCCAAGAACAGAGCTTCGTGGAGACCTTTTCTTTTTTCTCCTTTGTAAAACCATGAAGGTAAGTGTTTCGTAAAACTTTTGGATAGCAAATGCTGGGTACGGCCAACATATACGTAACTCCACGCGAGAAGGTGAACTGATAGATACACGTTGAGGAGGCTAACAGTGAGAGCTATTCTTCACGTTCATGCGAACCACTGGTTTTGTGCAGAAGGCTAATCAGAGTTCGGCCGCGAAGAAGATTTTCTTCAGTGAGCAGGAAAAACAGTTTCCTAGTATTTCTGCTGAAGAACCTCCTTTGGATTGTTGAACGTATGGGTGGTTTCGGTGGTTTAGGTTCAGCGCATACTCTACGAGTTTATTACTCGTGGAGTATGCGCTGAAGATGTCGCCTAGTAGGCCGATGAAAGCTTCGCAAATTAAGTATCTAGCTCAGAGAACACAACCATATCAAAAGCATCCATCTGAGCTACAAATCTTCCCTATCATATTAACTGTCCTTGTTAGGCATGAATTTACGACTGGAGAATGCGACGACATTATTACCTGATTGGACAATTTTTGATTGGTTGATTTTGAAGGATCTTCAATGTCATACAGTCGGCTAGATATTGATTATTTATTCATGGTCTAAATTTCCACTGGTACATAAACGATATTTTTATACTGTATAGTATGAATAATAAAGATTTTTGCCGTTAAATCTGACTTTTGTGTCTACCTCAATGTGTGGGAAATATTTTCAAGTGATCAGTTGGCCGGAGTGTCGCCATAAGGAGGCTCATTCTAGTCAACTGAGACGAAATCCAACGAATCAGTAACACATCACAGTTCTCTCCTTTATTCTGTGTTCACAACTACTGTCCTATTTTAGATAGTTGAAAAAACTAAATTTCACTAAGCACTGTACCATAACTAAAGCAATACAGCGGTTATCATCAAAACACCTTTTGAATAATGGTCCAATACAGAATAATCATTACTCTAGCCTTCACTGGACAGTCGTCAATAATGAATACAGTTGACTATATATATATATATATATATATATATATATATATTAGACTATAGGAAAGATAAAATGATGGTGGCAGCGAAGAAACATAACAGAATCTTCCATTTAGTTGATGACAGCTATAGATTTTATCTCCCTATCTCTCTGTTTACCATTTCCATTATTCTATTGAGGATATAAATACAAATTTGTATTCTAACAGTTTCTATAGTTATCATCCGTTTCAGAACGACACAAAAGAAGGCATACTATTTTCATGTCTAGTGTATATCGTTCTCTATTGTGAATCGTTGACAGTGGAATACTGGAAGCTCAATGTACTTCTGACAGTCTTCATCAACTGTAAGCTCATTATTTACTTTTCCCCGGATTGCATAGATACCTCCTCCTCTTACAGGCTTGTGTAAAGAATAGAAAACGACAAAAAAATCAATTCTTATTATTCACAGCCAAAAAGAAGGAGACTCAACGATTCCTTTATTTGTTTTGTACAATTGTTTGCTGTAGCTTTACTAACAACTATGATGTATTGAGAAGGCTGTACTTACACCTGATCTATTCACCGTGTAATCTAATTTAGGGAAAGTTATAAATAGAATCAAGAACAATGTGAAGCTACCATTCCACACAAATATATAATTTCCATTTTAAGTGCTTATATGTTTTATTCTGCAAAATGTCCTATGTTTCAATTGGAACCCAAGGGAATGACAATAACAATAATGTGATTCTGACGACATTTGTAGTAGTAGTAGTGCTCGAGAACATATCCCGCTATGGCTAAGGAAAGGTGTAGTTAAAACTATTAACAGCTCGATATTAGACCATCTGGTGCAAACCGGTCACAAAGCCAGCGTAGAAGAATCCTTCTCTATAATATACCGGGTGCCTAACAATTTACCAAAATCATCGAAGGACCGCATGCTCCAAACAGCAGAGGCTATTGCAATTTGCCTCAAACAACCATTGCTCTGTGTTCAAAAGAAACAAGTCCAACCCCTTTTACTGCCCTGGTCCTCAGTAGAAACTATAAACTCATGAATTTGTAATATTATCTTTCCTAATTCTTCTGATATTCAGCTTATTTTATTTTGATGCTGTTCAGCTGTAATTTATCAATATTATTGATTCGATGCTATTTAAACAACATTAATGTCGTTCATAAGACTAATTCATTCATTCATTATAATGTATATATAATTGTAGAACCTGATGATGAATTTATCGAAAAGAGTACTCATTGTTCCGTGTTCACATTTTTGAAAACATTAGTTATATCAGTGGTAACTCTTATGTAACGTTACACCTATATTCTGAAAAGTGCTTATATGATTACTGTACAGAATTTTCAGTGGAAATTGTTTCATGATAGTTCCTTTTTATCCAGGCTATTCAAGTAAAATATCAACTGACAGTGAATCGTGTGACATATTGTTGTCTCAACTGAAGCGGTATTTCTTCTTTGCCTCCCTTCTTCGAGAAATGCACAACATTTAGTTGAAAGCCAGTTAAGAAAGGTGTCGGAGTACATTTTCTGACCCAAGGATATAATAATAGCAACTGAATAACAAAACACTGGAGGGAACTAATTTTATTTCTCACGCAGTGCCAGTTTGCACTGAAAGTCTCAGGGATAGTCATCTCATAGCTTCTCATATGTATTGGGACACGTTGCCACCCACGATTTTGCTTTTCTCAAGTTTAAAAGGAACTTGAAAATCAGTAGGTTTTAAGTACACGGGTGAGTTGAGAACACCACTAGAGATCACATATATGTTTAAGCGATTACGATACACCGAAAAGGATAAATTATATGGAAAATAATGATGGAGTATTTCAGCAGCCCAGGTATTAAACGGGTTACCTTAATCATATTAAGAATTTTTATCTAAATAAGAGTAAATTATGAGAATTATATAATATTGAGGGAAAATATGAAGTTTAGTAAAGATATCTTCAAAGTAATTTCATTCTCAATAGCTGTTCTGTTATAAGTTATATAAGTAAGTTGACGTAGTAAAAGTTCATATTTAATTCAGTATAGTGATATAGATATAAAAAATGTTGTTACTCAATTTAACTTCAGTAAAATTACACATAAATATATACATATATAAATATATATTATGCGTCTTACTGTGGGGAACGAAGAGTCAGAAAAACGCTAGACTATCGATAAGAAGACTCTAGAAGATCTGGATTTCGCACGATGATGATTTATGTCTAAAGTCACACAGTCTCAAAGACATGCAGGCGAAAACCAACAAACAGGCAGAGGAAGACAGCAGTGAAGAAAGGATTCGAGATAAACACAGAGAAGACTGAGGTGATGAAGATACCCAACGAACAGCAATAGCAACAACAACCAGCACCAATTATCACCGACGGGAAGATTTGATAGGGGGCACTTCTTTCACTTATCTGGTCAGGAAGCATGGTTTCAGCCACAGGCAGTCAGCTGGTCGGATGTAGATATCAAAGCAAGCCTTAATCGCAAAGGTAAGAAGCGCCTTCATCAACCTTAAACCAATTTGGAAATCTCCTACAATCAGCCATCATAAGAAACAAAATTTGGTTTTTGATCACTTCTTGTATACTGGTCAGAAGCTTAGCCAGCGTGTCACAAAACGAATTTCCAGTAGGCGCCTGCAAACTTTTATCAACAGCTACCACCTTCGCTGGCTGGCTGGCTCCAAAGTGAAGATCAAATGGCCAGCTGGCCGGCTAGAAGGAATAAGCAGCAAGAAACCCTGATAAGCGACAACCCAACCAATAGCTGACCGCTCGAGGAATATGTAGGAGAAAGTGGAGATGGATCGGGCACACGCTGAGGAGGCTACTGACCGAAATCGCACGCAATGCAGGTCATCGCTCAGGTGGAGCCACAATGGCAACCAACGACTAGGTTGCCCTAGGGTAGCATGGAGGAGATCGTGTAAGTTGTAGGAGGAGATGAGACATTAGGGCAATCGTGGACCTAGCTGAAGAGGACAGGAGGAAATAGAGGGAAGTGGATATGTTTTTAGATGCCCTGTGTTCCATTCGGAACCCAAGGGAACAATAATCATAATAAATATAACAGCACGATTTATTGTTCGACTGGTATTGATTTTGTTCAAATGTTTAATCAATTTTCACTCACGTTTATAAATGAAGCAAAAACGTTGCGTGAGTACTTTGATATGATTATGAGCAGTAATAAATTGTGTTCGAAATGTTGTCATCAGTAAATATTACTGTATAACAACAATGTGTGATTTTATCAAAATAACATTTTATCCATAATGGAATTCAGGCTGTGTTGTAGGGTGACATGGGGTAGATGGTATGAAGAGAAGATGAGAGCCTATAAGCGGTCATGGAACCAGCTAAGTAGGACTTCAGGGAAGAGGATGAAACGAAGATGTTCTGTTGAAGGGTTTTGTTCCACTCAGAACCCAGGGGAATAATATATATATGTAGAGGTATATATTCTGTTTTCGTAACTAACCAGACAAAACACCATGATGGTAACCAACCATTGGTAAAAACAACTCTTCTAAAGCAAAAACAACCTTAATTGTTTCATCAGTTGTACACATAGACATTCACTGAAACTTAGCCGTTTTATGATTTTTTGACTGACAACTGCGCTGAAAGGAAGTACATTTTATGTACTTCTTAATAAAAAACACCACATTTGCTAATAAGATGTATTTTTCTTATTTCTTGAGTCAGTTTTATGACGAAAATAACAACAGTGACAGGCTTTAAGTGCTTACATTTCATTTTTGCTTAATATTTCAAACTAAACAATAAACATTGAAATTAAGTTTATTTTTGGGCAGCCATATTCTGAGGCATAAATAACACATTCGTTCAACCCATCAGTTGGTTAAGAAAAAATATGTTTAGTGGTTGATAGTGGCTAATAGCATTGTGTAAATAGTTTGTTCACTTAGTGACAAACCAAATTTGATTGGACACTAGTAACCAGTGTGATGTGTCTAGTCCTTTCTTTGGTGCAGATTGAATTCAATCAGTCAGGTTTACAATGTGCCCACCATTCTAGGTAGCTTGCCATCACGCTGCATATTGATTTGATGATATTAGATGATTGAAGGCAATCAGAAAGAAGCCTTGGACCTAGATTTCGTCCTAGTTGGCACTCAACAGTTGGCAAAGCGCATCTGCAACCTCTGAGGAACTCATGTCCCTTCCGAGATTCGAACCCACGTAACCCAGTGCTACAGTCAGAGGCGTCATCACTGAACTGTGTGACGCGGGTTCGAATCCCAGACGGCACTTTGGTTCCTTAGAGGTTGCAGATACGCCTTGCCAACTGGTGAGTGCCAGCTAGCACGAAACCTTGGTTCAAGGCCTCCTGTGGCCGATTGCCTCCAACCATCTAATATCATAGTGACACACGTATTCACTATTAGTCAATAAATCCAATTAAAGCGTTTTCAGAAATAATCCTAGCTAGATTCCAGGAATTTATTGGACGCAATTGAAAAATACTGTCCATTTAGGCGCACAAATCACTTTCATCTGTCGAAAGCAGAGACACTTTTGAGTCAATTTTAAGTCTTTTATAGTAAGACGTATGACGATCCCTTTGTGTTAGAGGATCCCTCCTCAACGATCTAATCACAATATTTACACTCTGCATGGATGTTTTAGCCAACTTTGTAACTATGATCCCCTTTTTCTCATAGACTGCATATCATTGTTCTGATGTTTGAATATCATTATTATTATTGTTTCCTTTAATTCCTAGAGGAACATAGGGCTTCAGCCGCACGTCTCCATTGCTTTTGGTTCTCTGCCAACGTTTTCGCCTGACTCAAAGTCTGTCCACGTGCTTTCATCTCCTCTTTACATGACCTCCTCCGTGTCATACTCGCACTGAAGATCAACTCACTGCTTCCTACTTGGGTTCCACACAAGTGATGGCCTGTCATGGGATGTCATTTGATGGTTTTCTCAGAGTATGGCCAGTTCAACTCCATTTCTTCCTACATGTTTGTTGCACAATGGGTTGACTTAATCCTAATTATTTGTCTTGGTTCCTGTTTAATCTCCAACTACAATGCATCGCTTCGTGGCTTTCCGTACATTGGCAGTGTGTCGTTTTGCGACTATAATTTTGCTGAAATGAATAAGAGTCATTTTGACTTTGAACTACGTGCAGGAATTATTTGGTGCATGGTTTTTACTGATAGAATTTTGATCTCATCTAGTATGGAATATTCTACTTGACTGTAAGATACTTCTTACATTTGGATTTCGGCTAACTAGTTCTGTTCTACAGAACGTGTACTCGAGGAACTACAGCATCTATATAGGTGATTGACAGTATTAGTTAGGTAATTTTGAGTTTTCGATGTGTTACTGTTTTTAAATACTACCTGAAATTTTGTTACAAATAACTGCCTTTTTTCTTTCCTTGAGACAGTTTGTGACTGTGAATAACCCAAGGAATTTTCGGTCTATTTATGCTGTAGATATTGCAAAAGATCTTGAGGAAAGGTTACCTAGTGAAACTACCAAAGAAGGGCGACCTAGGACTCTGCAAGAACTCTCGAGGAATCATGCTTCTGTCGACGCCAAGTAAAATCCTGAGTCGCATCATCCTGAAGAGAATAAAGGACGCTCTGGATACAGAACTCCGACCAGAACAAGCTGGATTCAGGAAAGGCAAATCATTTTCTGACCAAATTGCAACTCTACGCATTATCATCGAACAAAGCATGGAATGGCAATCAAATCTCTACCTCAACTTCATAGACTTTGAGAAGGCCTTCGACAGCGTTGACCGCGAAGTAATATGGGAACTACTTGAGTACTACGGCGTACCCCAAATATTTATCAACCTTATTCAACAGCTGTACGACAATGGCACATGTCAATTGATCCACAACGGAAAACTCAGCGAGGCGTTTGGAGTAAACACAGGAGTCAGACAAGGGTGCTTATTATCACCAATGACATTCCTAATTGTGGTGGACTGGACTATGCGTCAGACAGTGGGAAACCAGAAGACAGGGATATCCTGGACCGACGTGAAGAACCTAGAAGACCTGGATTTCGCGCGTGGATGATTTATGTTTGATGTCACACAAAATCGAAGACTTACAAGCGAAAACCGACAAACTGGTCAAAGAAGCAGCAAAAACAGGACTCCAAGTGAACATAGACAAGACGGAGGTCATGAAAATAACCAACCAACAACAAAAACAGCAACATCCACCACCAATCACCATCAACGGGAGGGATTTGAAAGAGGTTACTTCTTTCACTTATCTAGGGAGCATTGTCTCAACTACAGGAGGAACGGACGAGGATGTCAAATCGAGAATCGGGAAGGCGAGAAACACATTCATCAACCTGAAACCAATCTGGAAATCTTCGTCACTCAGCATCAACTACAAAATTTGGATTTTCAATACAAACGTCAAGTCAGTTTTGTTGTACGGATCAGAAACTTGGCGAGTCACCAAGAATATTTTCCACAGGTTGCAGACCTTTATCAACAACTGTCTTCGTTCTATACTGAAAATTAGATGGCCAGAAACAATCACAAACAAGAAGCTATGGGAACAAACAAAACGAGAACCAATCGCCCAACAAATATGCAGGAGAAAGTGGAGATGGATTTGACACTCGCTGATGAGGCCACTGGGTGACATCGCGCGTCAGGGCATAGCTCGAGGGGAACCCGAAAGGGAAACGGCGAGTGGGACGTGCAAGGGTGACATGGAGGAGATCGTGTGAAGAGGAACTGAAACAGTATGGATTAACACGGATGCGAGTGTAAAGCACAGCACAAGACAGAAGCAAGTGGAGGTGTGCAGTTGAAGCCCTACGTTCCACTAGGAACCCAAGGGAACAATAATAATAATTATGCTGTTGAATGTGAAGATCGGTCTCCCGCGTTCAGAACGAAAGTGTCAGTTTTTGAAATCATAACCAGTATACCAAAAACGTTATTGCTAATTATGCTTTTTGAATCCCAACTGAATTTAAACGTTGTGGAGTAATCACTTCTTCAGAGATGTAAACTGTGTTGTGCTATGCACTTAACCAATAGGTACACGTTTTAAAACAGACACACATGATCCCTACACACCACATCTTGAAGGGTATTTAGGAGTCAAATAGTCTATTAAAAGGGGATTGGTTATGCCAGTGTAACCGTGAATTGCCACATTGCAAAATAGCTTATAAATTACAAGAATGTTCCCTATAAAGTACACCTGAACTGAGATTATTCACAAAATGAATATTATATATACACATACAGTGGAGGACGTTAGTACTTTAGCTGTAGAAAGCTCTCAGACCATGCCTCAAGTAATCCAGAGTTTGAAACCCAGCCGACTTACTCCTCCGAAAATCTCGCTTGGACGGTATCCAGTGCGGTTGAGACAGAAGGTTTGGAGTGAGGCTAACAACCCTACTCTGTAAAAACAACACCTCTTCTACTGGAACTTCAAAACTTGAAGTCCTATGTTCCACTAGGAATGCAAAAGAATAAAATAAATAATAATAACAATACCATGATGAAATCACTTCTGACTTCTAAATACATAAATTCCTTTAAAACTGTTGAAATTCTCTAAATAATAACAACATTTCAGAAATTAATCTTGAAACTTACATCAAAATATAACCAAAATATGAATGTCAAGTGAGCAAGTACATATAGTACACAGAATGAGACGAATACATCTCTTTCAATTCGCATCATTAATCTTCGTTTTTGCTGTTCATGATTTTTTGACTGTAGGGCTAATGCAATCCATGTTTGTTGACTCAATTGTTGAGATAATCTGGCCGATTTCCCGGCATCATTAGATCCTTCATTCTCCAGAGAAACTGCTAAATTGCTACTTGAGGCTGGTTTCTTCTAGAAGGTTTAAAATGAGAAAATACTTTGTTCAGTAGCATTAGATAACAACAAAAAGAATGAATTTGATTTATAGAACAAGATAAAAGCAAGGATAATTGGATGTCTGATTTTGATTGCTACTCAATATTGTACATTAGCTGTCGTCTTAAATTTCTTAACCGTAGTTACTCGACTCAGATTTGCAACTTTCTTATTTTCTTAGAATTTTCGGTCCTTATCGTTCCGAGTGAAATATAGTGTAACTGTAGAAGGCAAGACACGGAAGCAAAGGTATATTTTCCGTTGAACAAACCGCTATATATATATATATAGTTTATATTCTTTAACCAGTCACTGAGCGTATGATTTCGGCTTACATTAAACGACAGGAAATAGGATGTTCAAATGCTTAAATAATATTCTTTTGCTAATGCAGTATTGAACTGTGGAAATATGCAAGAATAATATTCAACCGGAACATATTGTTTGTATCACATCACCACGATAGGACTTTGAAGTTTCGGTGGCAGTGGTTTCAAATGTACGGGGTGGGATTACTAGCCTCACTCACCCGACCTTCCCTCTTTGCTGGTTTTACTACGGTTTAGTGAGGTTTAGAAGTGAATCGACCGAGAATCAAATCCTGAACCACCGACCCAACGTTCAAATATGGCATAATGTTTCTTTAGAACAGCATAAGCAGGACATTCACTCGTCATACCAGTTAGCACCAGCTTGATTTTACAGAATGACTAATGACAATTGGGTAAAACTACATAATCCTCCTGTAACTCTGAAAATTACCACATGTTGTACGCCTACCATTACACTGAAGAATATATATCGTCCATGGCTCATTTGATTTTAGTCAGTTTTCTGATGACTAATTAAGTGAACGAAATATTCCTATATTGAGTTATAAGAAAAAGTCACAAACAGCGAAGAAAATTTTCTTTTCGACGATTCATTTTCATGAGATGTACAATCGTAATTATAATTAACAAAGAAATCTTTAGACCAATCAGATACTGGTAAATTTTGTCCTTGGAAAATTGTATTACATAATGTATGGTGTGAGAAGGGATGACTAATTGTAAGTTAGAAAAGAGGCAAAAGTTGGCATGACGTAATAAGTGTGAGATAATGAATAAACAACAAGCTCGTGTAAAATGGACAGGAACTAGTGGAAAGGCTATGTATGAAATGTTATGTTATTAACAAACAGTAATAGAGTGGTAACAAAATGCGGATAATGGGAATAATAATGATAATAAAATAATAGTATTATTAATAATAATAGTGAACTCAAATAATAAAAGAAAGAAGCGAAATTGCAGTAAGAACATTACTCTGGCCATGGTAAGGCAAGAGAATGTATGTATCGCTTTTGGATGCAAAAGTCCGGTTTCAAATCTCGAATAGCTAATGCTCCAGCTATGTACAGATGGCGTATCCAAAGTCCCTTTGTACGATATTGAGGGACTCTGTGTAACACTGTGAAGCATTCATGTAGGGGTGCTCGATGTCCAGAGATGACAAGGTATTCGAGGATCAAGCTGTTGCTATTCTTCTTTTCTCCTCTGGAAAACCAAGTTGAGCAGTGTTCCAGAATACGTTTGTGGACTTGATGTTGCGTACGGCCAATATACTTTGCTCCACACGAGCAAGTAAATTGATATATACACATTGAGGTGGCCAAAAGCAGGATCTTGTCCTTAGCGTTATACAGGATTAACTGTCTGCAGGAGAATGCGATAAGTAGAGTGGCTGTTGGAAATGTTTTCTTCAGACATTTAGAAAGGCGATTTCTGAGAATTTCCGCTGCGACATCACCTTTGAATTCTAGGTTCATGAAGACAGTCTTCTTAGGAACCGTTGCGATGTTTGACACCGGAGGCTTCTCCTTCATGTTTTTGTCAATAAATCTTGGTGGATAACCATTCACTAGTAGGGTTTTACGTAATAAATTTAATTCTTTCTTCAAGATGTCTTCCGAGCAGATTTTTCTTCGCTGTTTGTGCCTTTTTCTTATGACTAATTTATTCCCAAGATTAGTATACTATGACGCTTCCCTACAGAAGCCACTCAATGCAATTTACCTTAGGTGTGTGTGGATCTCTGATACTACCATAACGCAAACAAATATCGGTTATAAGAAAATATTTTCAGATGAATAATTTTTGAGTTCAGCTTTTAAGCTCAAGTGAAAGTCTACTCATAACACACTTATCTCAAAAACTGATACATATCAACTTCTAGTGATGTTTATCAGGCCAATAAATTTCCAAGCTATTTAAGATCGAAATTACTCACAAAATAAATATTAAACCCTCTACTCTTGTATATTATATATGTACTATAAAGGATTTCTGTGGTGCAGCAGTAAAATTCCCACCGACCACGCCTCACGCGATGAGAGGTTTGATTCCCTGCCGACATACTCCTAAAGCTAGCTAAGCCGGTAGTAGAGATGGTGATGGGTAAGGGTTAGGCGTGAGGCTAGTAACCCCACTAAGTAAAATAAAGCCACTTCTACCGAAGCCCTATGTTTCTCTCATAAAATAAAGGATTACAATAATGATAACCTTGGATTAGTACCGTAAAATTATGAACAACACCCAGGGCTTTCTTAAAATGTATTTTTACTCTTTAAAACATTCTATTTCAGTCAATCAAAATTTCGTAATTTCATAGACCAGTTTTAATTGTTTGATATGAACTTTACGTTTTACCTGGCTTCTGATTGTGTATTGGTAGCACCACTATAAATTAGTAATGAGGTTAGTAGTCTAAGCCAGCCTGAAATTTGCTAATACTAATTTATTGACTGAAAAAGAAGAGAGAAAGCTACTCAATATGGAGTGATTCTTCAACACAGCTGGAGACAAGGTTTATATATATATATATATATATTAAGAACGCAATATTCATCGAAGAGACTCTTTCCAACGAATTTATTATAAAACTGCTGGCTGGTTTGATTGTGGTGAAGCTTAGAAACTCTAAACTTAGTCGAATAATCGGTTGCTTTGAAATTTATAGAAGATACCTAGATGATAATTTCGTTATCAACGATGAGAACGTAATACTTGATGAAACCCTGTTTGCATTCAACAACTACCACTCTTCTTTGCAATTTACCATAGAAAAGGAATCTGAACTAAGCACTCCTTCTCTTAATGTGTGCCTCAGTAGACGTAATAATAGATCCTTCAAAAATCCATCCATTTGAAACGTTCATGAAATGGACAACTAACTCATTTTTGTAGCTGACTGCCTATCTCCAGGAAAAGGGACTTAAATGACTCGCTGCGCCTTAGGATAAGAACCATTTGTAACTTTCTCTTCTAAAAGACACGCTCTCTGGAAAGGATTACCCGAACCGACTTATTGAGAAAAACTGATCATTGATTCAGTTCTGAGGAAAGCTATCATAATGAATTTCGAATTCAAAGGTATATGGGATATAGACACGCTGAAAAATCGGCTCTCTAGGTCAATCAATAAGACGTTCTTTGCTACATAAATTACAAATGATCTTCACCACCAGTAAGTCATTACTGATCTCTGCAAAACACACGTGTGATTCATTCGTGCAATACATTTCGTACAATACATCTGATCACACATTTACTTGTCAAGTTAATTTATACGAAGAATAATAAGAATAATTAACACTACGTTTGGTTATATAATAGGTTCGATGGAACCTGTTATGCAAGCCGGCTTATAATTATTGAAAAAGCCAAAAACATGCTCCACTACAAACCTCAAAAGTACACATTCCATACCATATACCAATATGCGTGTGTGTAGACACATGTATATATCAAGGAGTAATTGTGCTTTGCATGTAAAGTCTGGAGAGCATATCGCTAAATGGTTAGAAAAGCGGGTGGAAGACTCCCAACTTTGTCTGCAGCATAAAAATCCTAGACGATATGAACTATAAGATTAATGTCAAAACAGACTTAACGGTTATTTATAAAAACAGTGAAGGACACTTGCTGAAATACATTGAGGAGATAGCTGTTCGTAAATTTAGCCCACTCTTTTATGTAAAAGAACAGTTTATTGTTACTCTTAACCTATTTTGGTAATTCTTATCTGATTACATGACCAAACTTAGTGTTAGTTATTCTTATCCCCCTTATTCCTGAGTAGCTTTTGTCACTTTGCGTATTTCAATCGGCCTTTATGTTTCATATAAACTGACTTGACAAGTAAATGTGCGAACAGATTGTTCAAAATTTTTTTCAGCAAATACACGAATTGGTAGAAGTTAGAATTCATGGGATGGCCATTGAGTCAGTTCACAGTGACTGGATGGTATACGAGCTCGCCTAGTAACTGGAAGGTTCTGTGTTCGAAGCCCAGCAAGTGAATGCTGCCGATAAGTCTCAAACCAGGATGAAACTGCTGTCCAGTACTCCCTGGTTTTCAATGGTTCTCTAACTGATATCAATCCATAGTCTAACTCGAAAAACAAGTCAATTCTTGAAAGATACATAGCAATTTTTAGGTAGTCTCTATCCTCTTATAACACCATCTAAACATGTAGAATAGTTCATAAGATGTATATTTTACGAAATGTTCTATATGTGGCATTATTTGTTTTACCACTTGATAAATAACCATGGTTATAATCGCAAACATTTTAATTGCATCTCATATTATTATCACTTTATATATTCACACCTTCGTCTACATTTAATTATGAGATCTAATTTCTTAAATACCACGTATACCACAACTCCGTGGATCGAAAGGTACTATGTCAATGTTTGACTGTGAAGGGAGTGCCAAGAAAGTACATTGCACTAATCAAGGCACTCTACTCAAACTCACGTAGCCGTGTAAAGCCTTATGGGGAATTGTCATCTGAATTGATAACAACCAGTGGTGTCCGTCAAGGATGTCCACTTTCCTCTTTTCTGTTTAACTTCATCATAGATATGCTAATGGAAGTATCCTTAACTGAACTTAACAACTTAGGAATCGACTTGTTACCAGGGAATAGTCTTATGGACTTAGAATATGCAGATGACATAGTCCTGTTAAAGGAGGATGCTGACAAAATGCAGAGTCTTCTGAACACCTTGAGCAGCAGTCTTCGTATGTTTGGCATGCGATTCGCCCCTGTAAAATGTAAGATGCTGCTACAGGACTGGACTACGTCTACCCCTAGTTTAGTGATAGGGAGTGAAGTGATAGAACATGTTGACCACTTCACCTATTTGGGAAGTTGTATCAGCACCAACGGATTGATTGGTTACGAAATCTCAGCACAGATCCAAAAAGTTCGGGCTGCTTTCGATAACTTACACCATCTCTGGCGTAGGCATGACATCCGGCTATCAACCAAGGGACGTGTGTACTGCTCAGCAGATCGCTCCGTCCTTCTCTATGGCTCTGAAACATGGCTAATACGAGTTGAGGAAATGAAAAGGTTGTCTGTTTTTGATCATCGATGTTTACGATCTCTTTCTCACGTTAGGTGGCATAATAAGGTAAGTGATGTTGATGTTAGGCGTAGAGTGTTGGGCAAACAGGGAAAATCAATCGACGAGGCTATAAAGCTACATAGATTGAGATGGCTAGGTCACGTACTGCGCATGCCTAGCCATCGCCTCCCCAGACAGACGGGCATTACTAGCTGATATAGGTGCAGGTTAGAAAAGAGTAAGTGGTGGCCAAACAAAAACATGGCCTCATCAATCCATGAAATCCCTGACAGTTAAACTGAGTCAGGTAGGGAGATGCAGACTTCCGGGTTGGGGCCCGCCCTCGGGACTCTAAGAATCAATGGCTGGAGACAATAGGTGACATGGCTCAAAATCGTTGTCAATGGCGCAGATGTATTCAGTCTCTGTAATCTTTGATATTCCTTTCTACCATTACTCATTCTGTTTCACTCTTATACTTGTCAAAACTCTATTGATTCCCTTCATCATTCATTTTCTTGTCTACCTTTGTGTGCTATTTGGAACGTGGCAACTCGAACTGCTGCACTTCGGTGCCAAGTTTTATGTTGAATCCAGACAGAGAGACGTACATACGATTGTACAGCTTGATGGTCAATTCGTTGAAAAGAATCCCGAATATTGTGTTCTTGATATTATGATGTTGCGTCGGTGGCACAGCGGTAGAAAGCTCACCAGCCACGCCTCATGTGGTTCGCGGTTCGATCCCTGGCCACAGACGCACTTCTTTACCTCGCTAAGCCAGTAATAAGGCTGGCAAAGAGGGAAGGTTGGACACGAGGCCAACAACCCTTTAACCATAAACATAAACACCACTGCTACAGAAACTTCAAGCCTCTATCTTGAAGCCCTATGTCCCATTCGGAATTTAAAGGAATAAAAAATGTTTCAATAGTAAGATATATATTGCTATGAAACACTTTTTTCAAATTTCTATTCTCCAAGAGAAATTCTAAGTATAAAACTGTTGTATTTTGATGCATTATGGAAGGACGGACGATTTCTAGTTCATAGAGTCAAGAACATTCACAATAAATGAAGTATGGAAAACAATTTTTTAAAAACTTACTTGTAATAAACTGATATTTTTCTGGACACTGACGTCACCTAGATTATCTGTTGGTTCGGTTGTCCTATTGAAAGCGGCTGAATTTGCAAATGTTAATTCTTTATAACGTTTCATAAAAGAGAACTGTGGATCAGTTGACTTCAAAAGATTTTTTGTTGTTAGCTGTTCAAATTCTGCATCATTTGGAATCAATGTTACCACAGCATGCCATACGCTAACAACACATAATATGGCTAGCGACATAAGAACATATTTATCCTAGAAGAAAGGAAGAAAACAAAGTAACTTGTAATTTACATGGTAAAGTACAATTATAAAATGAGTGATGTGACAGTTAGCTTCGTAATGTGCACGTTGAGGTGGTTTATACGTTTCCTTAACGTAAACACCATGAGCACAACAAGTGGTATAAGTTAAAAGAGTAGTGTTCCTTTACTTAGTGCCTACACGCTTAGAATAAACTTGTACTAACAGGAGTTTCACCATGAGCTGACATTAGTTAGGGAGTACTGAACATCTGTTTCGTCCTAGTTCGAGACTCTTCATCAAAACGCGCCCACCGAGATTCGAACCCAGGACCGCCTGCCAATTCACGACATAGCGGGAGTTCTAGTGAGGATTCGTGACCAGTAGAGTGCAGCAGGTCGGGTGTGAGGACAAATACTCGCCGAAGACAATGGCTAGAGGTCGCTCTATGTCGTGAATTGGCAGAATTTAGAATTCATGGGCCATTGGATCGGGTCACAGTGGCTTAATGGTCTACCAGCTCGCCTCGTAACCAGAAGGTCCTGGGTTCGAACCATGGCGGTGGATGCGTACTGATAAAGAGCCCCAAACTAGGATGAAACAACTGTCCAGTACTCCCTTCAGGTTTTCTAACGGTTCTCTAACTAATGTCACCTCATGATGAAAATGCTGTAACCAATCAAATCCTTACAAATCAACACTTGAATGAGTTGTGCTTAGTTGAAAACCGGTTGCACAATGTTATCGATTAAATAAAGTTAACAAAAATATTTTTTTTGTTCCTTTGCACTCCCAGGAGAACTTAGATCTTCAAGCAACAGCTAAGAAGTTTCGGCAGCAGTGGTGTTTATTTTTACGAGATGGGAAAGTTAGCCTCATGTACAACCTTCTCTCTTCACCAGTCGGCTGGGAATTGAACCACGGACTACATGCGTGGTTGGCGAGCATTCTACTGCTACACACGTTAACAATGATAAAAATAGCTCTATTCTGACCAGAATATTTATACACAGCACAGAGTTTTCAGTTTGGTTTCCATCAACTCCTTATACAGTATATTGAAATAAAATAGCAGTCTGCAATATAATACTAGACGGAATTGTGTCCTATCTGAAAAATCCTCCAGCTTCCCATGCCTTTCTCCCTTCAGGTGGTATTTTGAAAGCTATTCAAAAATGCAGGTGAGTGCAGATTATTCTTCAAGGAAGTAAATTACTGGTTGTAACAAATTGTAACTGAGTTAAATCGGACTTTTTGTGCTCTGTGGAAAATTAGCTATGTTATTCCTTGCAATGAATTCATTTAGTTAATTGTCACCTAATCATATATATTCAGTTATCGAAGATCATTCCCCCCCACTCCCCCAGAAATCAGTATTAATAGAAAGATCAATATTCGATGGAAAGACTACCTTGTTAAACCACCAAGAACGGGTGACTTGGAGCCCGGCAAGAACTGGTGCGGAATCATGCTGTTATTCATACCAAGTAAAACACCGAGTCATATCATCTTGGAGAGGATTAAATATGCACTGGATGCAGAAATCCGTCCCCCGGAATAAGCTGGATTCAAGAAAATCAAATCATTTAGGGAACAAATTACGACTCTACACGTCGTCATCGAACGGAGCGAAGAATAGCGGTCAAGTCTCTGTCTCAAAGTTATTGACTCTGAAAAGGCCCTGGACAGCGTTGGTCACGATGCTGTTTCAGAACTACTTCAACGCTAGGGAATTCAATGCCCTTAGTCCTTAACAATCTCATTCAAAAGCTATATGGCAATGGCACGTGCCGGGTGGTCCACAATGGAAAACTCAGAGAAGCCTTCGAAGGGAAGATAGGAATAAGGCAAGTATGTCTGCTATCACCAATGATATTCCTAATTGTGGTGGAATGGATTATGAGGAACACTGTCTTTGGAAGAGGAAAGACAGACAGTGCTATGGACAGATATGGAGAATCTAGGAGAACCAGACTTCTTGGATAATTTACGCTTAACGTCATATAAACTCGAAGATTCACAGGCGGAAACCAACAAGATTATATGACCGAGAGGGAATAATTAGCAATAAAAAATCTCTGAGAAAGAACCAATCAAGAAATTATTGCTCGATAAATATGACAAAGAAAACTGAGGTGGGTCGGGTTCACACCAAGGGGACCGCTGGACGACAATGCACGTTTGGCCGTCAAGTGGAACCTGCTTCCATCGGTGATACAGAGTAGATCGTATGAGGAGGAAATGAAAGCTTATGGTTATTCGTGAGGTCAGTCAGAGAAGACTACAGAGAGCACGACAGAACGGGGGTGTGTTGTTGAAGAACTATGTTCCACTCAGAACCCAAAGGAATAACAATATTGTAATGCAGGGTGGAATGCAGGGAAGCAACAAGTGAACTATACTACACTTTATGAGAAACGTCATATAAATGGTTTACGAAAGAAACATAAAAAGATGAAAATTGTAATGCCTGTCATCAAAAATTTGTTTTTCTTTCAGTGTCAACGGGTTTTTTCCACAGCGTTTTGGTAAAATAGATCAAAACAACATCAAAAAGTGATTAAAGTTACAAAGAACAATGACATATGGTATTTGTTGTGTTTGCTTGCCAAACCTCTACTCCTCCGCGTCTGTTTTCAAGATTACTTCTTCCGACAAAACAAGTAAATGGTTCAGCAACATTAGTTGAGGCGTAAACATATGTCCCGTGATCGCATCTACTATTTTATTCATTATCTGTTTATTATGCAGTGTGAAATGCATAAACATGACATGACATACTAATTCATGTTACATGACAACCATGTGCTGGCAGATTATTCAGCCTGCAACATATTGGAACCCCCCCGCAGCAAGCATATGGACAAAAGTCTATGCAGGTTTTGAAATTTTCCTATAATTACATTGTCATCAGAAACTACACACTTCATGATAAAGTACTATTTCCCGTCAACATATACGTGCATCTATCTTCAGTCCGATCAAAAAATTAGTTCAAAACATAAATATTTTTGATTTTACCGGGGTCTTCAGACAAAACAATACACAGATTATGTAAATGACACATTGAAGTCACAAAATTCTGAACTTTTAAACGGTGAAATAGAGATATTCGAGCAGTAAACTCTTACTTAAGCTGGATTTCGAATAAAATAGTGGAAAATGTAGGAACGCATGAGTCAGTAAAGCGATCTTGTTTTGTATAAAGCAAGAACAACAGTTTTTGCAGAATAAAATAATACCATCATTGCTTATTTCGTTGGCTTCTCATCAGCTGCTTAGAGCCAAAAGATACTGTTAAGTTTATCTATAGAAACAATTTTAACATGCTTGTACAGAGTTCATTTTTAAACAAAAATCAGTCAATCAATCAATTGAGGTAGATTGGATAATGCGACAGACAACAGGCAGCGAGGAAACAGGCATAAAATGGGCCCTCAGGAAAAACTTGGAGGGTCTGGACTTCGCCAACGACATATGTCTGATTTCCCACAAACTGGAAGATATGCAAGTGAAACGTAACAAGTTAGCAGAAGAAGCATTAAAGATAGGACTCCAAGTAAACATAGAGAAAACAGAGGTGATGAATATTCCTGGGCAACACCAACAGCAACAACAACAACATATAACAATCAGTATAAATTGGAGGAACCTGAAAGAAACAACCTCCGTTACCTACCTGGGAAGCATCATTTCAACTACAGGCGGAACTGACGAGGATATCAAAGCAAGGATCGGGAAATCAAGAAAAGCTTTCATTACTCTCAAGTCTCTGTGGAGATCAACAGCATTCAACACAAAAAATAAGATCCGGATTTTCAACTCCAATGTGAAGTCAGTGCTACTATATGGATCAGAGACTTGGCGTGTCATAAAGAACACCTCAAACAAACTGCAGACCTTCATCAACTCAAGATCAGATGGCCAGAAAAGATCTGCCACAAGGAGGATCTCTGGCAATGAGTGAACCAACCCAGCGGGAACCGATTGTGCAATAAATAAGCACGAAGAAATTTGGGTGGATTGGCCAAACTCTAAGGATGCCATCAAGTGACATCACTAGACAAGCACTTGAGTGGAACCCGAAGAGGAAGCGGCGAGTTGATCGTCAGTGCAAGGATGACTTGGAGGAGGTCATGTGAAGAGGAGATAAAAACGTGTGGGCAGACTTGGAGCCAGGTAAAAACTTTAGCAAGGAACCGAACGCTATGGAGACGTGCAGCTAAAGCCCTATGTTCCTCTAGGAATTAAAGGAAATAATAATACAGTAAAAGTATATATAATAATGATAAAAAAATTACAGAAAGCCTACATGGAAAGGACAATACCTAAATTTTAATAGTTTTTGTCCCAATATCCTTAAACGAGGACTAATCAAAATTCTATACTATAGAGCCAGAAGATTACACTCTACAGAGAAATTAGAGGAAGAATTTATGCTTCTCGAAAAGATGTTGAAAAAGCAACGGTCACCCTCAAAGGTTCGTCAACAAACACGGAAGATCTAAAGGCTCAAATGTTAAGCATATCACAGTGGAAAAAAGCCCATCTACACTCAACTTGATTTAAAAAAGTGAAAATATTGCAGAAATTGTCAACAGAAGATTGAGGACGTCACTAGGCGGAGAATATCATGCATGTAAGCTGGTTCCTGTTCATGGAACAAACTGCTCTTTGGTGCAATCAAAAATTTACATATATTCTTGTCATTTTAACTGCGAATGTATATACAAATTTACATGTATCTGCTGGAGCAGTGACCTTGGGAGAAGATAAAGAAGGGCATACCTACGATTTTCTGAACATGTAGCAAAAAGCCTACGTCTAAAGGGAATAAATACTTTAGACAATGCCATAGTCAGGCGTCTCCTTGACATGGGTCATGAGGTGGACGTCGCAAGATGGTTGAAATTTGTCATTAAGTTTCGCCAAGCAATCTCCATCAAGTGCATGAAACCCGATGTATGCATTCAAAAAGAAACAGTTACCAGTCTTTCCTTGTTCTGGTAATTGGATACTTTCACCTTCTCTTTCATCTGATTACGTAATGCCGAAAGGTTCCATTTTGTATGATCATTATTGTTCATGATAAAGCGTTTATTATTATATATATTATTATTGTATGTATATATTTATTGATTGATTTTTGTTTAAAAATGAACTCTGTGCAAGTATGTTGAAATTGTTTCTATGGATACACTTAATAATGACTGTGGCCTGTGAGCAGCTGATGAGAAGCCAACGAAATAAGCAATGATGGTACCATTTTATTCTGCAAAAACTGTTGTTCTTCTTTTATGCAAATCCACTAAGGCGAATAAATGTATGATATATCTTTTTGTTACTTCACCTCAAAGCTCTACAGTTATTTGAGGGTTTTATATATGCAATGTGGACTGACAACAGAAGTCAAAGATTATTGTTAGTGTGTAACAAAGTATATCAAAGTATATGAATAATGACAAGGTTTGAAAAACTGAGAATAATCTCAAGTACTTCATTAACTAATTAGTTGTCAGTGTCCAGGAATAAGTGTTTGGAAAATCCCTTCCTCAACGATCCGGCTAAAATATTGATATTTATTTGGATATTTCAGCTGAATTTTTAATTATTATCTGTTTTTCACCTACACTGCATATTATTCTTCTGACATCGGCATATCATTTGTTCATTTTTTTTCCTTCACGTTCCCAGTGGAGCATAGGGCTTCAAGCTAGTGACTTGAAGTTTCTTTAGCAGTGTTTATTTAACAGGATGGGGTTGTTAGCCTCATGCCCAACCTTTCCTCCTCACCAGCATTATTTCTGGCTTAGCGAGGTAAATGAGTGAGTGCATCGGCCAGGGATCGAACCCCGGACCATGTGCATGGTCCTTATTATTTGTCTTCATCACTGTTTAATCTCTAATTTGAGTACTTCTCTTTGTCGTTATGTAATAATACTAATAGTATGTTGTTTTATGATGTGATTTTGTTTGAGTGGATGAAGGTCGTTCTGACCTTTAACTGTCCCCGGAAATTGTTGGATGCGCGATTCTTGTGAACAGAGCCTTGTCTGTATAGCTACATAACGTTACTAATGAGGTAATTTTGAGTTCTTGATGTTATTACTGATGGACAGAACCACATGGATCCAACAAATAACAATCGTCGTTTTGCTATCTTTGAAGAGTATTGTGACTGCGAATGTTTCAAGGAAGTTATGTCAGCTATGCAGTAAGACGCAAACGTCGGTTTCCAGTGTTCAGACTACACTCAAAGTTCTTGTTTACGTTAGATTATTCTCAATTATTTTCATGCACTTTTACTTGCTTTATTACCAACTGAGAATAGTCTCTGTTGTCAATTAATACTGCATATATAAACTTCTAAATTACTGCACAGTTTTGAAATGAAAACACCAAAAGAGACCTCTTTGTTGACACATCTCTGTCCCTAATTACATGATTTTGTGGTAAATTTACTTTTAAAGCAAGAATTGAAACTACACCACACATATTAATACGTGTTAAAGTCACTCCTGAAAACCAATCAAAACATTAACTGGCAGTGATTCGATGATCTTGAGAAGTAACAGTCGTCACTCAGCATCAACAACAAAATTCGGATTTTCAATACAAACGTCAAGTCACCTCTTCCATACGGATCAGAAACTTCGCGGGTCACAAAGAATATTTCCAACAGCCTGTTGCACACCTTTATCAACAACTATCTTCGCTCTATACTGAAGATCAGATGGCCGGAAAGAATCACCAACAAGAAACAATGGGAACAAACAAAACAGGAACCGATCGCTCAACAAATATGCAGGAGAAAGTGGAGAAGGATTGGACACTCGCTGAGGAGGACGCTGGGTGATATCGCGCGTCAGGCCCACGAGTGGAACCCGAAAGGGAAGCGGCGAGTGGGATGTCCAAGGGTGACATGAATAAGATCGTGTGCAGAAGAGTTGAAACAGTATGGACTAAAATGGATGCAGGTGAAAATTACAGCAGAAGACAGAAGCAAGTGGAGACGTGTAGTTGAAGCCCTCTGTTCCACTAGGAACCCAAGGGAACAATAATATAATGATAAGAAGTAACATTCTTTGACTATGTTTAGCGTGAGATCTTCAAAATTTTCACATGACAAATCAGTTTAAAGAATTAACACAAAATGTACCTTGGTTAGTGTTATCTAAAACTAGGATCTACGACGTGCGACTCCCTCCATTCGAGACTCGTGGGCATCAAAAGTCAGAATTATGTGTGTATTTAGTGAACGGATACTAAATTAACTACATGCGATAAACCAGTTACTGGCGTCGAACAGGCTACTGAGGAAAAATAATTACACAGTTTTCATATGTTGTTGCACCTAGAGAATTAAGCGTCTAAATATCTTCATTTACAGAGAAGGCGTGAATTTCTGGAAATTCATGGAATTTTTAATTTTTTTTCTTTTGCATATTTTAGCTTCGTACAAATTACACGCTTCATCAGTGTATCAAATAATACTCAGGAAGTAGAAAATTTTCCTGTATCATGAGAATCAAATCTCCAGGGTTTTGGAGAAGCTATGCTTAGTAATTCGTCTAAAAGTTATTATTCTGCATGTTTTTAGCTCGAATGTTGTAAAAATGAAAAATAAAAAAACATGATTGGAAACAGTCACTTGAGAATCATTGATTTTTAGCCTATCCTGTGAAACCATCAATTGACATCGCTAGACAAGCCATTGCTCGAGTGAAACCCGAAAGGGAAGCAGCGAGATGGTCGTTAGTGCCAAGGTGACATGGAGGAGGTCATGTGAAAAGGAGATGAAAGCATGTGGGCAAACCTGAAGGCAGGTGAAAACGTTGGCAGAGAACCGAACGGAATGGAGAAGTTTGGCTGAAGCCCTATGTCCCTCTAGGAATTAAAGGAAATAATAATACAGTAAAAGTATATATAATAATGATAAAAAAATTACAGAAAGCCTACATGGAAAGGACAATACCTAAATTTTAATAGTTTTTGTCCCAATATCCTTAAACGAGGACTAATCAAAATTCTATACTATAGAGCCAGAAGATTACACTCTACAGAGAAATTAGAGGAAGAATTTATGCTTCTCGAAAAGATGTTGAAAAAGCAACGGTCACCCTCAAAGGTTCGTCAACAAACACGGAAGATCTAAAGGCTCAAATGTTAAGCATATCACAGTGGAAAAAAGCCCATCTACACTCAACTTGATTTAAAAAAGTGAAAATATTGCAGAAATTGTCAACAGAAGATTGAGGACGTCACTAGGCGGAGAATATCATGCATGTAAGCTGGTTCCTGTTCATGGAACAAACTGCTCTTTGGTGCAATCAAAAATTTACATATATTCTTGTCATTTTAACTGCGAATGTATATACAAATTTACATGTATCTGCTGGAGCAGTGACCTTGGGAGAAGATAAAGAAGGGCATACCTACGATTTTCTGAACATGTAGCAAAAAGCCTACGTCTAAAGGGAATAAATACTTTAGACAATGCCATAGTCAGGCGTCTCCTTGACATGGGTCATGAGGTGGACGTCGCAAGATGGTTGAAATTTGTCATTAAGTTTCGCCAAGCAATCTCCATCAAGTGCATGAAACCCGATGTATGCATTCAAAAAGAAACAGTTACCAGTCTTTCCTTGTTCTGGTAATTGGATACTTTCACCTTCTCTTTCATCTGATTACGTAATGCCGAAAGGTTCCATTTTGTATGATCATTATTGTTCATGATAAAGCGTTTATTATTATATATATTATTATTGTATGTATATATTTATTGATTGATTTTTGTTTAAAAATGAACTCTGTGCAAGTATGTTGAAATTGTTTCTATGGATACACTTAATAATGACTGTGGCCTGTGAGCAGCTGATGAGAAGCCAACGAAATAAGCAATGATGGTACCATTTTATTCTGCAAAAACTGTTGTTCTTCTTTTATGCAAATCCACTAAGGCGAATAAATGTATGATATATCTTTTTGTTACTTCACCTCAAAGCTCTACAGTTATTTGAGGGTTTTATATATGCAATGTGGACTGACAACAGAAGTCAAAGATTATTGTTAGTGTGTAACAAAGTATATCAAAGTATATGAATAATGACAAGGTTTGAAAAACTGAGAATAATCTCAAGTACTTCATTAACTAATTAGTTGTCAGTGTCCAGGAATAAGTGTTTGGAAAATCCCTTCCTCAACGATCCGGCTAAAATATTGATATTTATTTGGATATTTCAGCTGAATTTTTAATTATTATCTGTTTTTCACCTACACTGCATATTATTCTTCTGACATCGGCATATCATTTGTTCATTTTTTTTCCTTCACGTTCCCAGTGGAGCATAGGGCTTCAAGCTAGTGACTTGAAGTTTCTTTAGCAGTGTTTATTTAACAGGATGGGGTTGTTAGCCTCATGCCCAACCTTTCCTCCTCACCAGCATTATTTCTGGCTTAGCGAGGTAAATGAGTGAGTGCATCGGCCAGGGATCGAACCCCGGACCATGTGCATGGTCCTTATTATTTGTCTTCATCACTGTTTAATCTCTAATTTGAGTACTTCTCTTTGTCGTTATGTAATAATACTAATAGTATGTTGTTTTATGATGTGATTTTGTTTGAGTGGATGAAGGTCGTTCTGACCTTTAACTGTCCCCGGAAATTGTTGGATGCGCGATTCTTGTGAACAGAGCCTTGTCTGTATAGCTACATAACGTTACTAATGAGGTAATTTTGAGTTCTTGATGTTATTACTGATGGACAGAACCACATGGATCCAACAAATAACAATCGTCGTTTTGCTATCTTTGAAGAGTATTGTGACTGCGAATGTTTCAAGGAAGTTATGTCAGCTATGCAGTAAGACGCAAACGTCGGTTTCCAGTGTTCAGACTACACTCAAAGTTCTTGTTTACGTTAGATTATTCTCAATTATTTTCATGCACTTTTACTTGCTTTATTACCAACTGAGAATAGTCTCTGTTGTCAATTAATACTGCATATATAAACTTCTAAATTACTGCACAGTTTTGAAATGAAAACACCAAAAGAGACCTCTTTGTTGACACATCTCTGTCCCTAATTACATGATTTTGTGGTAAATTTACTTTTAAAGCAAGAATTGAAACTACACCACACATATTAATACGTGTTAAAGTCACTCCTGAAAACCAATCAAAACATTAACTGGCAGTGATTCGATGATCTTGAGAAGTAACAGTCGTCACTCAGCATCAACAACAAAATTCGGATTTTCAATACAAACGTCAAGTCACCTCTTCCATACGGATCAGAAACTTCGCGGGTCACAAAGAATATTTCCAACAGCCTGTTGCACACCTTTATCAACAACTATCTTCGCTCTATACTGAAGATCAGATGGCCGGAAAGAATCACCAACAAGAAACAATGGGAACAAACAAAACAGGAACCGATCGCTCAACAAATATGCAGGAGAAAGTGGAGAAGGATTGGACACTCGCTGAGGAGGACGCTGGGTGATATCGCGCGTCAGGCCCACGAGTGGAACCCGAAAGGGAAGCGGCGAGTGGGATGTCCAAGGGTGACATGAATAAGATCGTGTGCAGAAGAGTTGAAACAGTATGGACTAAAATGGATGCAGGTGAAAATTACAGCAGAAGACAGAAGCAAGTGGAGACGTGTAGTTGAAGCCCTCTGTTCCACTAGGAACCCAAGGGAACAATAATATAATGATAAGAAGTAACATTCTTTGACTATGTTTAGCGTGAGATCTTCAAAATTTTCACATGACAAATCAGTTTAAAGAATTAACACAAAATGTACCTTGGTTAGTGTTATCTAAAACTAGGATCTACGACGTGCGACTCCCTCCATTCGAGACTCGTGGGCATCAAAAGTCAGAATTATGTGTGTATTTAGTGAACGGATACTAAATTAACTACATGCGATAAACCAGTTACTGGCGTCGAACAGGCTACTGAGGAAAAATAATTACACAGTTTTCATATGTTGTTGCACCTAGAGAATTAAGCGTCTAAATATCTTCATTTACAGAGAAGGCGTGAATTTCTGGAAATTCATGGAATTTTTAATTTTTTTTCTTTTGCATATTTTAGCTTCGTACAAATTACACGCTTCATCAGTGTATCAAATAATACTCAGGAAGTAGAAAATTTTCCTGTATCATGAGAATCAAATCTCCAGGGTTTTGGAGAAGCTATGCTTAGTAATTCGTCTAAAAGTTATTATTCTGCATGTTTTTAGCTCGAATGTTGTAAAAATGAAAAATAAAAAAACATGATTGGAAACAGTCACTTGAGAATCATTGATTTTTAGCCTATCCTGTGAAACCATCAATTGACATCGCTAGACAAGCCATTGCTCGAGTGAAACCCGAAAGGGAAGCAGCGAGATGGTCGTTAGTGCCAAGGTGACATGGAGGAGGTCATGTGAAAAGGAGATGAAAGCATGTGGGCAAACCTGAAGGCAGGTGAAAACGTTGGCAGAGAACCGAACGGAATGGAGAAGTTTGGCTGAAGCCCTATGTCCCTCTAGGAATTAAAGGAAATAATAATACAGTAAAAGTATATATAATAATGATAAAAAAATTACAGAAAGCCTACATGGAAAGGACAATACCTAAATTTTAATAGTTTTTGTCCCAATATCCTTAAACGAGGACTAATCAAAATTCTATACTATAGAGCCAGAAGATTACACTCTACAGAGAAATTAGAGGAAGAATTTATGCTTCTCGAAAAGATGTTGAAAAAGCAACGGTCACCCTCAAAGGTTCGTCAACAAACACGGAAGATCTAAAGGCTCAAATGTTAAGCATATCACAGTGGAAAAAAGCCCATCTACACTCAACTTGATTTAAAAAAGTGAAAATATTGCAGAAATTGTCAACAGAAGATTGAGGACGTCACTAGGCGGAGAATATCATGCATGTAAGCTGGTTCCTGTTCATGGAACAAACTGCTCTTTGGTGCAATCAAAAATTTACATATATTCTTGTCATTTTAACTGCGAATGTATATACAAATTTACATGTATCTGCTGGAGCAGTGACCTTGGGAGAAGATAAAGAAGGGCATACCTACGATTTTCTGAACATGTAGCAAAAAGCCTACGTCTAAAGGGAATAAATACTTTAGACAATGCCATAGTCAGGCGTCTCCTTGAAATGGGTCATGAGGTGGACGTCGCAAGATGGTTGAAATTTGTCATTAAGTTTCGCCAAGCAATCTCCATCAAGTGCATGAAACCCGATGTATGCATTCAAAAAGAAACAGTTACCAGTCTTTCCTTGTTCTGGTAATTGGATACTTTCACCTTCTCTTTCATCTGATTACGTAATGCCGAAAGGTTCCATTTTGTATGATCATTATTGTTCATGATAAAGCGTTTATTATTATATATATTATTATTGTATGTATATATTTATTGATTGATTTTTGTTTAAAAATGAACTCTGTGCAAGTATGTTGAAATTGTTTCTATGGATACACTTAATAATGACTGTGGCCTGTGAGCAGCTGATGAGAAGCCAACGAAATAAGCAATGATGGTACCATTTTATTCTGCAAAAACTGTTGTTCTTCTTTTATGCAAATCCACTAAGGCGAATAAATGTATGATATATCTTTTTGTTACTTCACCTCAAAGCTCTACAGTTATTTGAGGGTTTTATATATGCAATGTGGACTGACAACAGAAGTCAAAGATTATTGTTAGTGTGTAACAAAGTATATCAAAGTATATGAATAATGACAAGGTTTGAAAAACTGAGAATAATCTCAAGTACTTCATTAACTAATTAGTTGTCAGTGTCCAGGAATAAGTGTTTGGAAAATCCCTTCCTCAACGATCCGGCTAAAATATTGATATTTATTTGGATATTTCAGCTGAATTTTTAATTATTATCTGTTTTTCACCTACACTGCATATTATTCTTCTGACATCGGCATATCATTTGTTCATTTTTTTTCCTTCACGTTCCCAGTGGAGCATAGGGCTTCAAGCTAGTGACTTGAAGTTTCTTTAGCAGTGTTTATTTAACAGGATGGGGTTGTTAGCCTCATGCCCAACCTTTCCTCCTCACCAGCATTATTTCTGGCTTAGCGAGGTAAATGAGTGAGTGCATCGGCCAGGGATCGAACCCCGGACCATGTGCATGGTCCTTATTATTTGTCTTCATCACTGTTTAATCTCTAATTTGAGTACTTCTCTTTGTCGTTATGTAATAATACTAATAGTATGTTGTTTTATGATGTGATTTTGTTTGAGTGGATGAAGGTCGTTCTGACCTTTAACTGTCCCCGGAAATTGTTGGATGCGCGATTCTTGTGAACAGAGCCTTGTCTGTATAGCTACATAACGTTACTAATGAGGTAATTTTGAGTTCTTGATGTTATTACTGATGGACAGAACCACATGGATCCAACAAATAACAATCGTCGTTTTGCTATCTTTGAAGAGTATTGTGACTGCGAATGTTTCAAGGAAGTTATGTCAGCTATGCAGTAAGACGCAAACGTCGGTTTCCAGTGTTCAGACTACACTCAAAGTTCTTGTTTACGTTAGATTATTCTCAATTATTTTCATGCACTTTTACTTGCTTTATTACCAACTGAGAATAGTCTCTGTTGTCAATTAATACTGCATATATAAACTTCTAAATTACTGCACAGTTTTGAAATGAAAACACCAAAAGAGACCTCTTTGTTGACACATCTCTGTCCCTAATTACATGATTTTGTGGTAAATTTACTTTTAAAGCAAGAATTGAAACTACACCACACATATTAATACGTGTTAAAGTCACTCCTGAAAACCAATCAAAACATTAACTGGCAGTGATTCGATGATCTTGAGAAGTAACAGTCGTCACTCAGCATCAACAACAAAATTCGGATTTTCAATACAAACGTCAAGTCACCTCTTCCATACGGATCAGAAACTTCGCGGGTCACAAAGAATATTTCCAACAGCCTGTTGCACACCTTTATCAACAACTATCTTCGCTCTATACTGAAGATCAGATGGCCGGAAAGAATCACCAACAAGAAACAATGGGAACAAACAAAACAGGAACCGATCGCTCAACAAATATGCAGGAGAAAGTGGAGAAGGATTGGACACTCGCTGAGGAGGACGCTGGGTGATATCGCGCGTCAGGCCCACGAGTGGAACCCGAAAGGGAAGCGGCGAGTGGGATGTCCAAGGGTGACATGAATAAGATCGTGTGCAGAAGAGTTGAAACAGTATGGACTAAAATGGATGCAGGTGAAAATTACAGCAGAAGACAGAAGCAAGTGGAGACGTGTAGTTGAAGCCCTCTGTTCCACTAGGAACCCAAGGGAACAATAATATAATGATAAGAAGTAACATTCTTTGACTATGTTTAGCGTGAGATCTTCAAAATTTTCACATGACAAATCAGTTTAAAGAATTAACACAAAATGTACCTTGGTTAGTGTTATCTAAAACTAGGATCTACGACGTGCGACTCCCTCCATTCGAGACTCGTGGGCATCAAAAGTCAGAATTATGTGTGTATTTAGTGAACGGATACTAAATTAACTACATGCGATAAACCAGTTACTGGCGTCGAACAGGCTACTGAGGAAAAATAATTACACAGTTTTCATATGTTGTTGCACCTAGAGAATTAAGCGTCTAAATATCTTCATTTACAGAGAAGGCGTGAATTTCTGGAAATTCATGGAATTTTTAATTTTTTTTCTTTTGCATATTTTAGCTTCGTACAAATTACACGCTTCATCAGTGTATCAAATAATACTCAGGAAGTAGAAAATTTTCCTGTATCATGAGAATCAAATCTCCAGGGTTTTGGAGAAGCTATGCTTAGTAATTCGTCTAAAAGTTATTATTCTGCATGTTTTTAGCTCGAATGTTGTAAAAATGAAAAATAAAAAAACATGATTGGAAACAGTCACTTGAGAATCATTGATTTTTAGCCTATCCTGTGAAACCATCAATTGACATCGCTAGACAAGCCATTGCTCGAGTGAAACCCGAAAGGGAAGCAGCGAGATGGTCGTTAGTGCCAAGGTGACATGGAGGAGGTCATGTGAAAAGGAGATGAAAGCATGTGGGCAAACCTGAAGGCAGGTGAAAACGTTGGCAGAGAACCGAACGGAATGGAGAAGTTTGGCTGAAGCCCTATGTCCCTCTAGGAATTAAAGGAAATAATAATACAGTAAAAGTATATATAATAATGATAAAAAAATTACAGAAAGCCTACATGGAAAGGACAATACCTAAATTTTAATAGTTTTTGTCCCAATATCCTTAAACGAGGACTAATCAAAATTCTATACTATAGAGCCAGAAGATTACACTCTACAGAGAAATTAGAGGAAGAATTTATGCTTCTCGAAAAGATGTTGAAAAAGCAACGGTCACCCTCAAAGGTTCGTCAACAAACACGGAAGATCTAAAGGCTCAAATGTTAAGCATATCACAGTGGAAAAAAGCCCATCTACACTCAACTTGATTTAAAAAAGTGAAAATATTGCAGAAATTGTCAACAGAAGATTGAGGACGTCACTAGGCGGAGAATATCATGCATGTAAGCTGGTTCCTGTTCATGGAACAAACTGCTCTTTGGTGCAATCAAAAATTTACATATATTCTTGTCATTTTAACTGCGAATGTATATACAAATTTACATGTATCTGCTGGAGCAGTGACCTTGGGAGAAGATAAAGAAGGGCATACCTACGATTTTCTGAACATGTAGCAAAAAGCCTACGTCTAAAGGGAATAAATACTTTAGACAATGCCATAGTCAGGCGTCTCCTTGACATGGGTCATGAGGTGGACGTCGCAAGATGGTTGAAATTTGTCATTAAGTTTCGCCAAGCAATCTCCATCAAGTGCATGAAACCCGATGTATGCATTCAAAAAGAAACAGTTACCAGTCTTTCCTTGTTCTGGTAATTGGATACTTTCACCTTCTCTTTCATCTGATTACGTAATGCCGAAAGGTTCCATTTTGTATGATCATTATTGTTCATGATAAAGCGTTTATTATTATATATATTATTATTGTATGTATATATTTATTGATTGATTTTTGTTTAAAAATGAACTCTGTGCAAGTATGTTGAAATTGTTTCTATGGATACACTTAATAATGACTGTGGCCTGTGAGCAGCTGATGAGAAGCCAACGAAATAAGCAATGATGGTACCATTTTATTCTGCAAAAACTGTTGTTCTTCTTTTATGCAAATCCACTAAGGCGAATAAATGTATGATATATCTTTTTGTTACTTCACCTCAAAGCTCTACAGTTATTTGAGGGTTTTATATATGCAATGTGGACTGACAACAGAAGTCAAAGATTATTGTTAGTGTGTAACAAAGTATATCAAAGTATATGAATAATGACAAGGTTTGAAAAACTGAGAATAATCTCAAGTACTTCATTAACTAATTAGTTGTCAGTGTCCAGGAATAAGTGTTTGGAAAATCCCTTCCTCAACGATCCGGCTAAAATATTGATATTTATTTGGATATTTCAGCTGAATTTTTAATTATTATCTGTTTTTCACCTACACTGCATATTATTCTTCTGACATCGGCATATCATTTGTTCATTTTTTTTCCTTCACGTTCCCAGTGGAGCATAGGGCTTCAAGCTAGTGACTTGAAGTTTCTTTAGCAGTGTTTATTTAACAGGATGGGGTTGTTAGCCTCATGCCCAACCTTTCCTCCTCACCAGCATTATTTCTGGCTTAGCGAGGTAAATGAGTGAGTGCATCGGCCAGGGATCGAACCCCGGACCATGTGCATGGTCCTTATTATTTGTCTTCATCACTGTTTAATCTCTAATTTGAGTACTTCTCTTTGTCGTTATGTAATAATACTAATAGTATGTTGTTTTATGATGTGATTTTGTTTGAGTGGATGAAGGTCGTTCTGACCTTTAACTGTCCCCGGAAATTGTTGGATGCGCGATTCTTGTGAACAGAGCCTTGTCTGTATAGCTACATAACGTTACTAATGAGGTAATTTTGAGTTCTTGATGTTATTACTGATGGACAGAACCACATGGATCCAACAAATAACAATCGTCGTTTTGCTATCTTTGAAGAGTATTGTGACTGCGAATGTTTCAAGGAAGTTATGTCAGCTATGCAGTAAGACGCAAACGTCGGTTTCCAGTGTTCAGACTACACTCAAAGTTCTTGTTTACGTTAGATTATTCTCAATTATTTTCATGCACTTTTACTTGCTTTATTACCAACTGAGAATAGTCTCTGTTGTCAATTAATACTGCATATATAAACTTCTAAATTACTGCACAGTTTTGAAATGAAAACACCAAAAGAGACCTCTTTGTTGACACATCTCTGTCCCTAATTACATGATTTTGTGGTAAATTTACTTTTAAAGCAAGAATTGAAACTACACCACACATATTAATACGTGTTAAAGTCACTCCTGAAAACCAATCAAAACATTAACTGGCAGTGATTCGATGATCTTGAGAAGTAACAGTCGTCACTCAGCATCAACAACAAAATTCGGATTTTCAATACAAACGTCAAGTCACCTCTTCCATACGGATCAGAAACTTCGCGGGTCACAAAGAATATTTCCAACAGCCTGTTGCACACCTTTATCAACAACTGTCTTCGCTCTATACTGAAGATCAGATGGCCGGAAAGAATCACCAACAAGAAACAATGGGAACAAACAAAACAGGAACCGATCGCTCAACAAATATGCAGGAGAAAGTGGAGAAGGATTGGACACTCGCTGAGGAGGACGCTGGGTGATATCGCGCGTCAGGCCCACGAGTGGAACCCGAAAGGGAAGCGGCGAGTGGGATGTCCAAGGGTGACATGAATAAGATCGTGTGCAGAAGAGTTGAAACAGTATGGACTAAAATGGATGCAGGTGAAAATTACAGCAGAAGACAGAAGCAAGTGGAGACGTGTAGTTGAAGCCCTCTGTTCCACTAGGAACCCAAGGGAACAATAATATAATGATAAGAAGTAACATTCTTTGACTATGTTTAGCGTGAGATCTTCAAAATTTTCACATGACAAATCAGTTTAAAGAATTAACACAAAATGTACCTTGGTTAGTGTTATCTAAAACTAGGATCTACGACGTGCGACTCCCTCCATTCGAGACTCGTGGGCATCAAAAGTCAGAATTATGTGTGTATTTAGTGAACGGATACTAAATTAACTACATGCGATAAACCAGTTACTGGCGTCGAACAGGCTACTGAGGAAAAATAATTACACAGTTTTCATATGTTGTTGCACCTAGAGAATTAAGCGTCTAAATATCTTCATTTACAGAGAAGGCGTGAATTTCTGGAAATTCATGGAATTTTTAATTTTTTTTCTTTTGCATATTTTAGCTTCGTACAAATTACACGCTTCATCAGTGTATCAAATAATACTCAGGAAGTAGAAAATTTTCCTGTATCATGAGAATCAAATCTCCAGGGTTTTGGAGAAGCTATGCTTAGTAATTCGTCAACAGAAGATTGAGGACGTCACTAGGCGGAGAATATCATGCATGTAAGCTGGTTCCTGTTCATGGAACAAACTGCTCTTTGGTGCAATCAAAAATTTACATATATTCTTGTCATTTTAACTGCGAATGTATATACAAATTTACATGTATCTGCTGGAGCAGTGACCTTGGGAGAAGATAAAGAAGGGCATACCTACGATTTTCTGAACATGTAGCAAAAAGCCTACGTCTAAAGGGAATAAATACTTTAGACAATGCCATAGTCAGGCGTCTCCTTGAAATGGGTCATGAGGTGGACGTCGCAAGATGGTTCAAAGTCATCAGTGGGCAAAAGACTTCAATTCTCCCTTATTTTGCAAAAGCAGTCTCCATCAAGCGCGTGAAACTCGATTTATGCATTCAGAGAGAAGCAGTTACCAGTCTTTCCCTGCTCTTTCACCCTATCACCCTCTCTTTCATCTGATCACATAATACCGAAAGTTCCCATTTTGTATGATCATTATTGTTCGGGATAAAGTGTTTATTATATATACATATATATATATATTATTGCATGTATATATTTAGTGATTGATTTTCATTTAAAAATGAACTTTGTGCAAGCATGTTGAAATTGTTTCTATAGGAATACTTCTTAATGACTTTGGCCTGTGAGCAGCTGATGAGAAGCCAGCGAAATAAATGATGGTACCTTTTTTTCTTCAAAAAACTACTGTGCTTCTTTTATTCAAATTCATTTAGGTAAATAAATGTATGATATATGTTTTTGTTACTTCACTTCAAAGCTCTACAATTATTTAGGGGTTTTATATATGCACTGTGGACTGACAACAGAAGTCAAGGATTATTGTTAGTTTGTTACAAAGTAAATCAAAACGTATGAGTAATGAAAAGGTTTGAAAAACTGAGAATAATCTCAAGTACTTCATTAACTAATTAGTTGTCAGTGTCCAGGAATAAGTGTTTGGAAAATCCCTTCCTCAACGATCCGGCTAAAATATTGATATTTATTTGGATGTTTCAGCTGAATTTTTAATTATTATCTGTTTTTCACCTACAGTGTATATTATTCTTCTGACGTCTACATATCATATGTTCACTTGGTCCTTAATATTTTTCTTCATCACTGTTTTATCTTCAATTCAATTACTTTTCTTTGTGGTTGTGTAATGGTTCTGATGCCGTATTGTTTTACGATGTGATTGTGTTTGAGTGGATGAAGGTCACTCTGACCTTTAACTGTCTCTGGGAATTGTAGGGTGCGTGATTCTTGTGGAAAAAGCTTTGTTCCCACCTTGTTGCGAATATTTCACTTGATTCTAAGCACTTGTTTAGTACTTGAAAGTGACCTTATCTGTATAGCTGCCTAACGTTACTGATGAGGTAATTCTCAGATACTGATGTTATTGTTGATAGTTATAACCACATGGATTCAAATACTAATAATCGTATTTTGCTGTGTTTGAAGCGTTTTGTGATTGTGTATGTCTCAAAGAGGTTTTGTCAGCTAGAAAGAAGCAGAGATCGATTTCCTGAGTACAGAGCACAGTCAACCCTCTTGATTGCGTTAGATTATTCTCAATCTTTCAAACTTCGCAATTTCTCGTACTTTTTGACTTACTTTATTACCAACACTGCATATATAAACTCCTAAATTACTGCACAGTTTTGAAATGACGTTACGAAAAGATACCCCATAGTTGACACATCTCTGTCCCTAATTACATGAATTAATGGTAAATTTATTTTTAATGCAAGAATTGAAATTATACCACACATATTATTACGTGTTACAGTCACTCCTGGAAACCAATCATGTCATTAATTAGCAGTGATTCGATGATCTTAAGAAGTAACAGTCGTCACTCAGCATCAACAACAAAATTCGGATTTTCAATACAAACGTCAAGTCAGTCAGTTCTTCTATACGGATCAGAAACTTGGTGGGTCACAAAGAATATTTCCAACAGCCTGTTGCAGACCTTTATCAACAACTAACTGTCTTCGCTCCATACTGAAGATCAGATGGCCGGAAAGAATCACCAACAAGAAACTATATATACAGGAGGAAGCGGAGATGGATTGGATACTCGCTGAGGAAGCCACTGGGTGACATCGCACGTCAGGTCCTCGAGTAGAACCCGAAAGGGAAGCTGAGAGTTGGTCGTGCAAGAGTGACTTGGAGGAGGAATGTGAAGAGGAGTTGAAACAGTATGGACTAACATGGATGCAAGTGAAAAATGCAGCAGAAGACAGAAGCAAGTGGAGGCGTGCAGTTGAATCCCTATGTTTCACTAGGATTCCAAGGGAATAATAATACAATAATAATAAGAAGTAACAGTCTTTGACTACGTTTAGCGTGAGCTCTTTGAAAATTTCCATATCACAGATCAGTTTAAAGAATTAACACAAAACGTACCTTGGTTAGTGTTATCTAAAACTAGGATCTACGACGTGCGACTCCCTCCATTCGAGACTCGTGGGCATCAAAAGTCAGAATTATGTGTGTATTTAGTGAACGGATACTAAATTAACTACATGCGATAAACCAGTTACTGGCGTCGAACAGGCTACTGAGGAAAAATAATTACACAGTTTTCATATGTTGTTGCACCTAGAGAATTAAGCGTCTAAATATCTTCATTTACAGAGAAGGCGTGAATTTCTGGAAATTCATGGAATTTTTAATTTTTTTTCTTTTGCATATTTTAGCTTCGTACAAATTACACGCTTCATCAGTGTATCAAATAATACTCAGGAAGTAGAAAATTTTCCTGTATCATGAGAATCAAATCTCTAGGGTTTTGGAGAAGCTATGCTTAGTAATTTGTCTAAAAGTTATTATTTTGCATGTTTTTAATTCGAACGTTGTAAAAAATGAAATAACATGATTGGAAACAGTCACTTAAGAATTATTGATTTTTAGTTTGTCCCGTGAATTAAATTCAACTCATCACTATTAATGAAGAATATATCTAGAGAACTCTAATTGAAGGTACTTTAATGTCTTCCTGAAAATAGAATTCAGTAGAGATGTGCAGCTGAAGCTCTATGTCCGAGTCGAAACTAAAAAGAGATCAGTAAAACTAATATGCGTTTTTCGGTTTTTTCATTCATTTCAAGAAATACGAACCAACCAAAAAGTTTGCATAACTTAAAAGGCATCTGTGCAGTACTATTTTCCCACTGGAAGTGAACTTATTTGTAATATCAAGTAAGTGGGTAGATTTTGACTGGACACTAGTCAGTAAATAGTGTAATATGCGCGTATAGTCTCACTAGCATGAAATCTGAGACCAAGGTTTCATGCCTATTGCCTCTGACCGTAAACATCAATTGGTGATGAGATATTTAAAGGTAGCCAATAGCCAACAGATTACTGCTGAGCTAGTAAGCGAAGATTATAGGTGAAATCATTGGGACTGGACACCTGTGTATTGCCTGCCCACTGCAGTGAAACAATGACGTGGTTGTTATTTTTCTGGTCATTTAGTACCGTGATGGACTTATACCTAGCTGGCCACTTCTTCAAATCGTTTCTTTGACTCACTCTTTCAACTTCAGTCATCAGTGGTTAGTCAAAATTACACAAGAAATTCCATCTCGGTCTTCCCCGATATATTTGTTGGGCAATAGGTTCATTGTTGTTTCGTTCTCAGAAATTCTTGTTGCTAATTTTTCCTGATCTGCGTTTCGATCTTCAATAGGGAGCCACCAAAGGCAGCTGCATCCTATCGTAAATGATTTTGATGACTCAATAGCCGAGTTTCTAACACATACGGAGGAACTGACTGATTTCACATTTATGTTGAAAATGCGAATCTTGCTGTTTATGCTGAGTCAGTACAGAAGACTTGCACACTGATTTCAGACTGATGAAGATTTGTCTTGCCTTTCCGATTATGGTTGATTATGACGTCCTCGTCCATGTCAAATGGCTGTATTTGAAAAGATGGTGCGTATATAAGTGACTGGTGCTTGAAGTTAGTTGGTCGGTTATCTTCATCACCTGTGTCTCCTCTAGGCTCACTTGATGTCCTGGTCTTGCTTTGCGCTTCTTCTCCTTCCAACTTGTTGGTTTTTTCCTGTAGATTCCCTAGTTTATGTTACATTCGCAATGTATCCCCCACGAAATTCAGAACTTCTAGAGTTTAATTAAAGGTTCCTACAGTTTTATTCATAATACAGTCCCCCACAACCAGGAATATCACCGATGTTAGGAGGCCGCCTCGTCTTTCTCCTGTCTTCACTTCAAAGGCTTCATTGAGTTTTCCGTTGTTAGTCACCTGCCATGTGGCACTGTCAGTCCACAATACGATGACAAAATGTTCCTTCTAGCAAGCAATACTGTAAAGTTACGACAACAACGGATATCCCACGCCTAATCCACACATCGCCGACATTATGTCAAGAAAAATCCAATCAAATATTATTTTTCCTTCACAGAAAATCATGCTCAAAGTTTATAAAATTGCATAGACGCTTTAGTTTTTTCGGAAATACGGAACTTATTTCAGGTTGGTAGTTCAGTGGTTAATGTGATTTTTTTGGGTGGATGGCGACTAGCACTGAAATCCAGGATACTCATCTCATCCTATCTGGGACTATGCAACTTGAGTTATCTGTTATCCAACGGAGATAAACAGAAAGCAGGCTTATTGAGCGATGCGATTTCTTCACGAAGTGTTTAAATACATTTGCACACAGAATTGAATTACCCACTTGGAAAATACTATAGTATCTCACCATCAACAAAGAAATGTCACTATAGCACAGGCAAAAATAAAGACAACCTAGAGAAGATTTGTAGTTCAGGTGGATGATTTTAATGTGGTTTTGTTCTCTGAGTTTATTAATTAAATTGCGAAGCCTTCTTCGCACCTCTAGACAATATCTTCAGTGCAAGCATTAATATAAATTGTAGCTGTTTAAATTCGCCAGTTTGGAGAACACAACACAACCAAATCAAAATCATACAGTATTCGTAAACGTTCACTTCATATTAAAGCTTGCGCTGCAGTGATGTTGATGATGACAATGAAAGCTTTGCAATTAAATAGACCAGCTCAGTTGATACAAACAAATCAAACGTGTTAAATCTAGCGAAGGGGGAAATCTTCATGGAGAAGTCAGAGTATCATAGCCAAAATCATAATAGCCTTGAACAACCAATCAGAATTTGGATGAACAGAAGTAGCATAATGCTTGGAAAAATGTGTTAAACAAAACCACAAACATGATAATACGCTGGATAATTGTTTCAAGTGTTATAAGAGTGTATTCCAGTCACCCCAAGGATAATCCATAGAGAAATGAATTCACGCTCAACAGACGTATTCATCCAGGTGAGTGTAGATCATTCTATTATAGATAAGAATTTATTTTGATAAAATCACACAGTGTTATACAGTAATATTTACTGATGACCACATTTCGAGCACAAATAATTGCTGCTCATAATCATATCAAGGCACTGCTCACACAAATTTTTCGCTTCATTTATATACATGAGTAAAAACTGATTAGACGTTTGAATAAAAATCAATATAATATAAGACATTCAGAAATAATATTAGTGTTATCAAGCAAGTACATTCAGATTAGAAATAAGATATTTCTATAGTAAAATGAGTAAACAACTTGTTAGAATGTCATAATATGAACTGAATAAATTTTAACGTTATTCGTTTTCCTCTGATTTGAATGGTGGTAATAATAACTTCCATAACTCTGGTATTTGCATTGAGTCCTTTCTATTGCATTTGTTGGGTGTAGACTCAACGAACCAGTATTCAGTAATCAGCCTGTCTCCATCTCCACCTACCTATATTACTTCTTAGAATTTTAGCCCTCCCCATCCCTATTGTGTGTTAATGCATGCAGTGCGATTGCTGAGCTTTTTTCTAAATTACTCATCTTCTTGGGGTCAACCATTCTTACCTTAGCTAAATTCTTATGTTCTGACAATATGACTGCCCCCCGACCTACTAGTTTGACCTGTGTAGTTGACTTAACTCTCAGTTATTGCAAAGTATTTTGTAAATTATATTATTTTGTTTAACTGTGTCAACCTACAGGGTCCTTCAGCCTACAGAGCTTGTCTTACCTGAGTGAGTTTGTAGGTTTGAATGCCACCCTAATTCCTGCTTTATTGATAATCCTACGTAGGGTCTCAGATGTCCCCCCTTATATGGTATAACTGTAGATGGTTTGTATTCATTCTTCGTTTTTCTTGTGACCTTTTGTCACCTTCATAATGGATTTTAAAGGATAGTTATTCAACACCAACTCCTCTTCCATCTTTTTCATTTTATCGTTAAAGTTTTCTGTTTCACCAATTAGTGTTGTTGCTCGGTTTGTTAGACACTTAACTAAACCAGCCTGTACAGACAACGGATGAGACGAATTAGAGCCTAAATATCTATTAACAGAATGCTTTGACTTATTATAAACGTTAGTGTGCAGTTTACCTTGTTTAGTTTTCGATTCATATGTGAATTTTTTTCCCTCTACTAGTGAGTTTATGTGCGTCAAGAAGCTAGAGATATGTTCCGTTTTTAACGCTGTGAAAGTGTCATCCACATATCTCCACCATATTTTTGGAGTAGGATATAACGTATTAAGTGCCATATTTTCCCAGCCGTCCATAAAGATATCTGCTACGATAGGGGATACCGGTTATCCCATTGCTACACCATCTGTTTGTTTAGATATTTTGCCCTGGCACTTAAGGACAGTAGATGTGAGGCACAACTGAATTCCTTAAATAATTTCCTCGATGGGCAGCTTTGCTTTATAACTAAGTTCGAGATCAGACGTCAGCTCTCTTTTAACCGCTTCTAAGGCCATATTGATTGGTATAATAGTGTAAAGACTAGTTATATCAAAACTAACCATTTTTCCACTATTCTCTAATTGAATGTCATCTATTTTCCTTTTCATCTCATATAAAATAGTTAGTTTAGAGTTTGAACGATTTTTCATGGGACATAGTATTAGAGCTAAGTGTTTTGATAATTCATATATCGGTATATTTCTGAAATCTACTATTGGTCTTATAGGGTAACCTGGCTCATGTATTTTTATAGTACCATATATTCTACTAGCGTTGTTAGTTTTAAGCAATAAATTAAACCATTTAGACTCACCCAGTGACACCTTCATACTACATAATAAATCCGCTGAAGATTTCCTAATCCTATTGATTACTGTACCTACAGGCTTCTTAATTTCCTCATATGAACCCTTTTCAATGTGTTCAGTAACTTTCTTCCCATAATCAGATTTATCCAAACCTTAATCAGCTTTTGTGATAACGATGTTTTTATCATTTTTAAGGTTGATTAGAGCCAATCTTTCAGATTTTGTTAAGTTTGATCATATTAGTTTGGGAGCTTACGATTGATATCCCCGACTAGGTTTTTTAACCTACCTTTAAACCTAACCGTAAACCTTAGTTGAAAAAAGGTATCTGGGGAATAAGTACAATTTTGAAACTAACGGCATAAAAGGCTTCGAATTATTTCATGGTTTTATTTGGGATGACCTTCTATGATGTCTCCTAAATCTGACTGGTTGTTGGAAGTCAACTGACGGCAGACCTTCGGCAGATTTCGACTTCAACATCTTCATTTTGTCTATTAAGTTATGAATACCGCAGGTTGGCGATGACAGTATGACTTTATAAGCATAATTTTAAGTCACTCCTTATTATCCATTGTCAAAATGTATTCATTTTACAAAACAGAAACAGGAAAATCAAATAAAATTGTTACATTAACTATTATTTTAGCATTTCTCTAGTAATGATAGCCGACTTTGTCTTTACCATCTATATGAAATAATGGCGCAATTAGTATAAGATAGCGTCAGACAAAACTTTGTTCTTGCATTCCGCCTTTAAAAAACGGAGAAAACATATTTTATCTTATGTTTTACCTTTTTGAAGAGTTTAAGTCAACTTTTTTATCTTTCTTTTAATCTTATCTAAGAACATTTTATTCATGTCATGAATTTTCTTAACAACATTTATTTAATGAGAATTATTTTACTAATACTACTAAATAAAAATCGATATTAAAATCTTGCCTACGTAATATTAATTAGTCTTTCTTAAGTAGGAAATAGTGCTTCAGTGGTTCAACGGGCAAATACTCACTAAACACGCCTCACATGGTGTGGGAGTGGATGTTTCCCACCGCCAACGCATTCCTAAGCCTTGCTAAACCGTTAGTGAACTCAGTAAAGAGTGTGAGATTATCAATCTCCCTCCCGCTCCGCGAGGGAGCCTGAAGTTCTGTGTTCCAATCGGAACATAAAAGAACAAAATGAATAAAGAAACTCAGTTGGAATTACTCAGATAGCGTCGTGACCATGTTTATCTAGCCACTTAGACATCACAGATGAATTTATATTTTTTATTCTTCTATTCTTTTGGGTTCCGAGTGGAGCATAAGGCTTCAAGGTTGAGCACTGGATTTTTAGTAACATTTGGTTTTGCATTTCTCCGGGTGGAGTTTGCTAATCTCACGCCTAAACTCTCCTCTTCACCTGCTCATTACTGGCTGAGGTTTCGGAGTGCATTGGTTGGGAATCCAACCTCGGACCATGTGATGCGTGGTTTGAAAGCGTCCTACCTGTCAAACCACAGCTGCATATCAGCGATAAAGCTGTCCGTAAAACGTTTATCGCGTTTGAAGCTGAACAAGCAGATAGGACACTCAGCGTCCATAATTTTTTTATTCCTTTACGTTTCTCGTGGAACATAGGGATTCAAGCTAGAGGCATAAAGTTTAAGTAGCGGTGGTATTTATTTTATGCGATGGGGTTGTTAGCCTCATGCCAAACCTTCCCTCTTTACCAGCCTTACTACTGGCTTGACGAGGTAAAGGAGTGTGTCAGTGGCCGGGGATCGAACCCCGAACTATGTGTCATTGACGCAGCGTCCGTAATTAGAAAAACACTAAAGTTGCTTTAAATGAACTTTTCCAGATATTTTTCGATGACAATGAATTAAATTTTATCTCAAGCACAGACTAAAGTCCAGTGATTCTTGGGTGATTGTTTGAAATCATGTTTTCCAGTAGTTGTTTTTTTTTTCGTTTTTACAGCGTTTGAATTAGAAGCATCCATGAGGAAAACTTTCGGACGAATAAACCAAGCACTTTTGTTTTAACTTAAATGGCAAAAAGAAAATTAGAAAGTCTGTTTCAAAACCTTGAAGATTTCATTCTTCTGAAGTATAAAACTTTCTGTCAACTGAATATTAATTAAAACGGTGAAATACGCAATTTATAGGAAGCTAAAACAAAGTAAAGAAATTCGATAAAGTCTTTCAGCTATGCAGTCAGAGTTATTGATTCAGAAGATGCAACGGAAGACAGAGACTCAAGGTTGTATGCAGCATTTTAATTGAAAGCAACCACCCTGAATAGTTATTTCATCACTTACACATGAACAAAAGAGTAGAAAATATTTCGTCTGTATCTCTTACGAAGAAGCACCAATATATCTACGACTACAATTCAAAGGTGATGTACATGTATGTAAAATAATAACCAACAAGTTGAGAAAATCAGTTGAAAGAACGTTTAATGGTGCCAGTAAGCTGTAGCTTATGTTTTTCATACAATCGGTTGTGATTCCGAAATTGAAAGATGAAGGGCTTGGGTTAAACACATCTAGGGGTATCAAACAGTTGGAGCGCTCCTATGAAGCCGGTTATGTTGGCCGTTTTCTCTAGAAGCTTGATTTTTTGTCCTCGGGTGCACCTACTACTATGTTTAAATAAACGTATTGTTAAAACCATCAACAGTTCTATGTCAGATCACCTCATTTAAACAAGCTGCAAAGCTAGCTATCATTCAAGAGTCTTCCTCTATCATCTATCGTATATCGAATATATTGCCAAAGGCCTCCATATGCCGAACACTCCATACAGCAGAGGCCGTAGCTATTCGCCTTAATCCGCCGGAACTCTGCGTGTAAAAGAAACAGGTTCAGCCGGTCACTACTGCTACCATGGCTCACTGTCAAACTAATTCATGAATTTTTTAGTTTAGATGGTTGGAGGCAATTGACAGTAAGCCCAGCTTGACCTAGGTTTCGTGCTAGTTGACACTCATCAGCAAGGCGTATCTGCAACCTTGAAGGAACTCATGTCCCTTCTGAGATTCGAACCCGCGTCACCCAGTGCTGCAGTCAGAGACGTTACCACTGAGCTATTCAGGCTCGCGACTGACCTGACTAGTGTGCAATCAATAATATCCAATACAGTCCTACAGGAGGTCAGTCGCGAGCCCGGATAGCTCAGTCGCAACGTCTCTGACTTCAGCACTGGGTGATGCGGGTTCGAATCTCAGAAGGGACATGAGTTCCTTCAAGGTTGCAGATACGCCTTGCCAACTGATGAGTGCCAACTAGCACGAAACCTAGGTCCAAGGCTTCCTGCCGATTGCCTCCAACCATCTAGTACCAACAGTTCACAGTGCACCGTAATGGCGAGCCACCTAGCATGGTGGCCACATTGCAAACATGACTGATAGAATTCAGTCTGCACCGAAGATAGGACTAGACACATTACACTAGTTACTGACTAGTGTGCAATCAAAAATTCATGAATTCTGTCTTACTTCTCTGAATTTATCTGATATTCAGTCAGTTTAGTGTTATATTAATGTGATTTAAAACAGTATTAATATTTTCAGTAGTTTAGTTCGTAAGGATTAGATTTGTTTATACGTGATTGACCACGGATTGATATCAGTTAGAGAAACAGGACAGAGTTTCCTGGAGTTCTAGTGAGAAGTTGTGACCAGTGAGGTCCATCCAGTCAAGTGTGAGGACTGATATCCCACCGATGACATTGGTTGGTGGTCACACTAAATCACGAATTGTTAGAAGTTAGAATTCATGCAGTGGTCATTGAATCTGGTCCCAGTGGTTGAATGGTATACGAGCTTGCCTTGTAATCGGAAGGTCCTAAGTTCAAACCCTGTTGGTGGGTGCGTACTGTCGATGATTCCCAAACTAGGATGAAACAGCCATTCAGTACTCCCTGGTTTTCAGTGGTTTTCCAACTGATATCAATTCGTGGTCAAACTCGAATCAGCATTAATATTGTTAGTAAGAAAATTTCTTCAGTTATAATGGTCCTACAAATGCAGAACGTGATGAAGAATTTGTCGAAAGGAATTTTGTTTGTTCATTAATCAGTCTCTGAAATTCTAAGCGGACATCTTCAATGAAGGAGAGAAAGAATTAATTAAGAATTTCGTGCATATCAATAAACTCACACTTTCATTGAAAACTCTCACATTCTCAATACCTTTGGTATAACCAAACTTCCGTAAATAAAATTGCTTTCTGATTATTCTTCCCTCTTAGCCTGAGGTTGACACCAGTAACTGGTTTATCGTCTGTGGTTTATTTTATGGCACTTTAATGAATAAGGATCTGTGATTGTCACCTCGCGTTCATGAGTCCTGAAAAGAGGGAGATGCATGTCCTAGATCCCAGTTCTACCCACTACAAACCAAGTAATGTTTTATGCTGTTTCTTCAAACTGACTTGCTAGATAAAACGTTTTCTTAGACCCACGCTAAACGTAGTCAACCACTGTCAATGCTTAAGATCATCTAATCACTACCAATTACTGTTATAAATGGTTTCCAGGCGTGGTTGACAGAGGTATTAGTAGATAATGGGACCAGAGCCCTACACATAATAGAACACCATTAGACCATATGTGTTATTACAGGGGTGACCTTGTTGATTTCTTCCAACTTGATTTTTGTTTGTTTATTTCCTCAATTCTTTATAACTCTCATGTAGTTTCCTATCTTCTGTCATTTCTATGCGCATGCTGATTATAACTCATTCACATTAAGTTGCTCTCGACAATCTCAGACGTAAGACTTCACTAGCCACGTCCCCATTAAATTGCAATTTGTTTCATTTTAACTGTTTTCAGTTTCTCTTTATTGTGCCTGGTGTTCATGTGTCTCTTTACAAATCCGCTAGGATAACCCATCTGGACCAGCGTATTTTGGATGTATCCTGACTCATTTTCTAGGGAATCATCTGTACAGATCAATATTTTGTTATCATTATAATCATCGTTATTAATGTTGGCCAAAACATTTACCACATTATTATTATTTGATCCACAAAATCACCATCATTGGTTAAAATTGTTATATATAAATCTATGTAAATTAGAGTAAAGCTTGAGGAGGATCTAATTGAAAACAGCAATATTGTTCGCTAATATGTCTTGTTCTAATATCAACAATGGGAATATTTAAAAATACACTTGTTTTGTTGTCTTCATTAATATCTATTATCGTTCTGTTCTGCAGTGATTCTGAAGAGTCTAATTATGGATTCACTGACTATACTACTCAAGTCAAAATCTCAAGGGGGAGAACACAACTAAACCAAATGTGCTACATATTCGTGTCCTTTAATTAAACAATAGAACTGCGTAGGTGAATAATAGATTTTATTCAACTACAGTGATTTGTGTGCGTTGGCGGCACAGCGGTAGAATATTCGCCGGACTACGTATGCGATCCGGTGTTCCATCCCCGGCCACCGAACTTTACCTTGCTAACCCAGTAATAAGACTGGTAAAGATGGAAGGTTGTGCATGAGGCAAGCAACTTCATCCCGTAAAAATAAACACCACTGCTACCGAAACGTCTAGCCTCTAACTTGAAGCTCAATGTTTCACTGGGATTGTAAAGGATTAAAACAAAATAACAGTGATTTGGTTCTACCATATCCACATGCCTAATATTTTAATTAAGTAATGTTCTCTGAGATGATTGATTTAATTGCGAAGCCTTCGTTGTCCTTCTGGACAACGTCTTCAGCTCAATTTTTTAATATGCAGTGAGCTTCTTTTGAGTTCTCCATAAATGATACAACTGTATCTTCTCACAACCTTCTTTGTCGTGAATGTTTGTAAATTTGCATCTGCCTAACAATGTGGTTTAAGGTAAACGAATTCACAAATAAACATAAACATGTATCAGAAAAAATAGAAATTATTTGAAGCCATTAATCACTTACCATATAGGTTAAGTAAGAAATTTTTGGTAATGATTGATTGATAACAAATTTGAAGGCAACAGAAGTTAAAAATAGCGTAAATGATAGTTGAAGTCTGTTTTCAGGTCGTTCTGGTGGTACAGCGAATGTAGCGAATGACAGTCCAGTAATAAAGAACTGAAAAACGAAAGGAAAAATAAAAATGAGCAGTTGATAACCTCTTGTTACTAGTAAATAGTTATGAGTCTTGTTTGTGTATATTATAGGGTAAATATTGAAAATTGTGGAAAATATCCATCAGAACAAGAACAAGAAGTCAAACAAACAGATGTCTTTCCGGCAGATTCACCCTCAAAACCTGTAAAATCACGTTTCACTGGCCCACTACGGTATCACAGAACAGTTTGCAGCACTGATTGCTTGCAAGAAAGACTCTTATTTCTCAAAAATATCTCAGTCCAAAATGGATACCCAACAGGTTTCTGGGAAAAGAACTGTATATGAATCCGGACTTCAGTTAGAGACTTAGTGACAGATATCCTAAAGGAGTAGAATCTCTAGTTTCCTAAAGAAGTCCTTCCCTGCAGCAGCTCTAAGAGTGATATTCTCTAGCCCTTTTACTGCTTCAGAGAATTAGGAACGTCAGCCTCTCATACATGACCACTCCAGTATGCATATATCAGTTCACCTGCTCCTGCACAGTTAGATAAATAGATCGTTTTATGCGCGTCTTTTCAAAATGTGCTACAGAACAAAACCCGGTATGGCTGCAAAGAGGAAGCACTGGTTCAATCAGAACCGCCATAATTGAACACTTCGTCAACACCTGCCGCAGCAGCTCAACTGACTTATTACTCAGAGTCGTTTACAAACAAGGACGAAAATCTACTAAAGGCAGTGTGTTTCCAACTCATATGCACTTCGGAAAGCATCGCTATATGCATTGAAAAAGCAGTAGCTATATGTTCATAAGAAACTAGTCCAACTTCTATATTTTTATTATAGATCTAGTTCGATTAAACTTCGTAGTTTTCATTTTTTTTCTTTCTATTCCGATCACTTTTTTCCTATTTCAGTTTTTTCTATGGATATTCCGTTCACAGGTATTTTCTAATTCTATGCAATTTTGTTTCTATTCTCTCCGTAATTTATATTCACACCTTCAAACTTTCATATCAAGTGCAGAATTCTTATCACCTTTAATCTCCTTCGTCGTTATTCTGTGAAATTTAAAAAAAATTATAATTGTGTCTGTGCAAACTTATGTGTATAAATGCTATTACACAAACGCTTCGGAGGATGAAATCGCCAGAAAGATATATATTTGCCAGCTTTCTCTTTCTTTTCTGTCGAATATTGAAAAGGTATTAAATGTAAATCTCCTATTCTATAAAAGTTGACTGTCTTGAATATCATTGAATCAATATGAATCATAATTAATTCCAGGAATTCTACTCCACTTACCCATAGAATGTTATCAGCTGAAGACATTTTTTTGAGTCCATAATCAGTCTCGAAGTCAATCAGATACCTTTAAACCAGTACCTGAAAATCAATCTTGTGCCTACTAGTGACTTATTACAAGATGAAACTACCTAAAGTTCTGGTGGAAAGTCGTAAACGGAGGAGTCGACCAAATACAAATACTCACCGATGAAACTGGCTGGAGGTCACCCTCTAATGCGAATTCACTCATCAACTATTCGATACCATCTGAGTGATTTAATGATAATCAAAGTCGGCTTGTTAGTTAAGGGGCCTGCGTTCGACCCCTGGTGATATCATGGGGGCGTACTGCTGAAGAGTCTAAAACAATGATGGAATGACTGTTTAGTACTTCATGCTGATTTTCAGTGGTTCTGTAACTGAATTAAGTTCGTGACAGGTCTTGAAATCAAAATGAATGCCTGCAAACTATTACATGAGAAATCGTTATTACTAATATACATCGTTTCACATAATTCAGTTGACCAAGCGGCCAATACTTGTCACAGACCAGCGAACCAATTAGGCCTAAATGTTTCCTCACCTTTTATATATTACGGTATATTAAAAATTCGGACTCAAATGAACACATTTCATTCAAAATTACTTCATGCGATTTGAACAATTTGTTAACTAACCTGAATATGTGTCACACACATCCATACGCCCACAGCTGCTTCAGTTTAAGAATACATGTTATTTAACTCTTATCCTGACCCTATTCATCATCTGTACTAATGCCAGGTTCCTACTAAATATGAAATAATACATTGTCATGGTGCATCCATGATATCTTCTGTAAATTATCATCATACTTTTCAGTTACACAATAATTTCTGTGACCATTGCCAAAATTGATGTCAATGATATGGAAATCAGCTGTGACATTAAGTGTCTTGGACTAATTCTTTCTTGTGATCTATCTTTGTCTTCCCACGTCTTAGCAATTTCTAAAAAAATATATTAAGTCTGACATTTTACAATAAGAAGTTAAGACAGTTGGGCATAACTCAAAGCCTCCTCTTACAGTCTGTCAACTCTTGTATCCTACTTATTCTTCTTTACTGTTCACCCTTATTCTTTCCTGGGTTCCTTAAAAAAGACTGTCATACTTTGTAAGAACTGTCAAGACTATCAGTAGGGCGACCAGTATCACAATGGGACATACCGTTGACATCGTCAATGATAGACACTTGATTTCATGCAGCAAATTTCTCAGACGGATTTTATCAGACTGCTAGCATCGACTTTACCCGCAGCTTTCACCTTGTGTCTCCCGCTCAGGTGAAACAAGAAGTCATTACCAAAGACTATGCGCGTAGGTCTAAGTATAAAAATCCCACGATACCATCTTTGGCGGCATGTATTTTATGTGATGAGAATATTATCAGGGACGAATTAACTAACTAACTAACCTTCTTTCCACTAGTAAATAAACAATTTTCTTCACCTTTATAACATCAAGCTTTACTATCATTCGTCTTCTTATATTTATAATTCTCACAATTTTTCTGTTTTGCTTATTTTCTGATAAGTGTAGACATCATTTAGGCTTTGTAATAATTATAATTGTTTTGTTTTCCCTTCACCATGCTATGTGTATCAAGAGAACAACGGATTCAGTAGTCTATAACATGCCTAAATTTTCATACTGTGTCGACATTATCCTTTGAAACAAACCCACTGTTATTATAGTTGTTATTCTCATTTTGTACTTTGCACATTTCTGACTTAATTCCTACTGTGAATATGGATAAATTCCTGTGGTTAATTTAAGTTATATTTCGAGTAACTTAGATGCCGTATTGCAATAAATGCTGAGAATTCTACTCACTGTAGTAAGTGCTGTTTTTGGAATAAAGCAGATTATTATTAAAGGATCAGTCATTGAGAGTCAATTGGAATCAAGAAGAATTTTAGTGGAATAATAAAAATAAATTGTGGAACTAAGATTAAAGTGTATAACGGTAAGATATTATGGTGCCGATAATCAAGTTATCGTTACAAATGAAAATAAAAATAATATTTACAGTTATCTGGTGTCACCAGGAGAGTAAACTATTCCAGGTTGTTATCGAATGACATGAGAGGGAGAGGGACTGAACAAACATTTTCTGAAAACAAAGATTGGGCAGGATAACACTAGCTCGTTCTATTTCGTCGCGGATTCTCTTCAACCGCATATAACCTAAATGAACCAATTATATCTTACAAAAAGGTATCTGAACATTCTTTTTACAGTGATTTGAAGTCATAGATAGAAAGTATAAGTAACATAATTTCAAAGATGATGCAAATAGATAAGTATTTATTGTTGAAAGAGTAACTGTTTATACAGTAATTAGACAAATGGGTGGAGTTCTGATTTCTCTTGGACACAAGGATGGACTAGCGACCAAATACAATATAGAAAAACAGGGTTAATTTATCCATATTTTGATGAGGAGTTCAGGAGAGTGGGGATGAATAGTAAAGTAAAATTAAAAATAGATAAAATAATCTAATTTAGTAGATTTGGAACCTTAAAAGTGAGTTCAACTCAGTGAGTCAGAATAAAAATGAAGAATGAGTGGAATGTTATGCAGTAGAACAAAACACAACAGCATACGAACAAACCACTTTTGGTTGCCAGGGTAGTGAGCGATTAGTCACACTCTCCTTCTGTTTTTTGATGGCAATGGCTTCTGAAAACCGAAGTGTGCATGCTTTTCTTTATATGTTGATTCCTTTGAAAGCCTGATTAATTTCCACTGGATGTCCCATGTCAGCTAGGTGCCTGACAATTGCTGCCTTGAAAAAGCAGACTTTTAGGGATATGCTTGGAGAATCTAGCAGACACTATCCTCTCAGCCCATTCTGTGTGCCTGCTTCCACACAGCATTTTCAATGAACCACCACTTCCCAGATCTCAACATAAAAAGAAGAAATGATAGGACAGTTGAAAAATCCATCTACAGCAAAAAGAAAGTTGGAAGCTGATGAAAACATTCTTCAGAAAAGCTAGGGCGTTGTCTTCAGTAGATAAGATCAAAGAGGAAACATTCATATAGACAAAACGACCTGGGAAGTCCATCGTCACCTTATTCAGCACTGTCCGATGTGGGTGCTTAAACGAGTCGTAAAGTTAATCAGGAGTTTAGTATTGGCACACCCTTTGGATACGGAGCACAAGACTGATCAACGTTCAGTCTTTACAATCCTACTCAAAGTCTCACCTCAATTCCATATTTTTCTACGCCTTCGATTACCATGGGTAGTGAAGGCAGTTGCCGTAAAGTGTTTTCAGCCTGATCTTTGTGTTCAGAAAAGACATGTTCAATCCCCCACCTTCCCATGGCCCTGAGCCGCGACTCAGAATAATTATCCATGTTATAATTATTATTCTACTTACATTTTCCTTGATTCTATTTGGTTCTATTGATCCACATTGTTTCTCAAATCTCTATGACTGACTGATATTTCATTACGTGATTGTGAAGGCTGACGAATGCTTACCGAAAATACGTATTTGTTTGCTAGCTTAAATAGTGTTCTAAAATTATCTCAGTGGGAATTTTTAAATAATATCTATGTTATCAACCATTTTTGTAAACATTATTCAAAACAAGAAGGTGGGTAAACATATCTACTAAATTAACTAATCATTTCAAATATTATGTGACTTGGGTTAGAAAAAAAATGGTTGACGCTACAATAACACAACTTCGGTTGCTCAAATATATCGCACTAGCTGCAAAATGTCTGACTACTGGTTTACTCATAATCCCATATATATGCTAGAGGCTTGACCAAGTGCTGTATACTGATAGCCAGTGAATAGTGTTCAAGGGAATGTCTCCACCAATTTTATTGCCATAGGTGTACTATAAATAGGCAATCCACGAAAAGTAGTCAGGTAAGCGTCTATCTCTACTGGAATATCTGTGGTATAAATGAGTGAGAATTATTAATAATATAAGCTGATTAAATACTCCTATCCCATTTCATTTAGAACATATCAAAATACCTCTACTTTTTTCAAATGTTAAGCCATCAGAAGCTAAAAAACTAAGCTGGATAAAGTGGGACGAAAAGTGCGTCGAATTTGATGGATATCGAACTTTTTAAAGCAATTTGTCCCGTTTAATAAATTTGTATGGCGCTAGGATGAGATGAAAAATAACACCATTCAAAAGTGTACACGATTCATTTCAAACAGACTCATCGTCTATCTCACTTGTCACTACAATTCCTATAAAAATAAAGAAGTGGAAGGTCGTTATTCGCTTTTAATGCAGTTCTGTTTTTCTTCCCATTGATTGAATGGACCAAAATATTCGGCCTTGTATTCACATGACGCTTCGGGGATACCCGAGAATTAACTCAACGTAATTTGGTCGATGTTGACAAGTAGTGGAATCCATGATGTGTATTTCGTCTCAATTCGTAACTCATCATTTGCATGTACTTGTATTTACCAGTAAGTGAATTTGTTCCAGTTGAAACTTAGAACAAGTACACAAATAATGACTGACACACGTTGCCTAAGAGGTGGTTCTTGGCCATTGAGAGTGGAAGACATGAAAAGATTAGCTGTCTTTGATCATAGGTGTCTGCGTTCTATCTCCCGCGTGAAGTGGAATAATAAGGTGAGCAATATTAAGGTTAGGCGTCGAGTGCTAGGTAAAAAGGGGAAACCAGTCGACGAGACTGTGAAATTACATCGACTGAGATGGTTAGGACATGTGTTGCGTATGCCTAGTCATCGCCTTCCTCGACCGATAGGCAATGTTAGCTGATATAGGGTAAGGCTGAAAAAGAGCTAGCGGTGGTCAAACGAAAACATGACTACACCAGTCAATGAAATCCACAACAGTTAGTTTAAGCTAGCCCCGTAGGGTGGTGTAGGCTTCCTGGTTGGGGTCCTCGGGACGGTAAACACCAATGGTTGGAGACAATTGGTGACATGGCTCAAAATCGTTCTCAATGGCGCAGATGCATCCACTCCTTGTGACTTATGATTTCCGATGAAACTGTTTTGTTCTTCGTTATTACTATACCTTTGTCTCACACCCCTTTTTCTTGTCTATATTATGCATTTCTCCTACTTCCTTCTCTTGCTTTGTTGTACTACATGGAGTGTGGCGACTTGAACTGCCGCACATATGTGCAAAGTTCTATGTCGAAAACCAACCGACCGACCGAAGAGGTGGTTCTCGTGATCCAAGTGGTCTACTGCATAACGCTTTGGCTTTCGAAAGTATAGATACCGGATTTGATTCTCAGTGGGAATAAAAATAAATCCAAACGAAAAGTTCTAAAGAGGACGGAATGTGCATCCTGAATTGCACCACTAGTCAACTACCTGTATCAGTCACTAGTATATACAGTCGTTCAAAAGATGTGTATACTGCTCACCACTTTGCTCCATCCTTCTTTGTGGCTGTGAGAGTTGGACACTGAAATTGAGAGGTGTAAAAAGGCCAAATGCCCTTGATCGGAGGTATCTGCGTTCTATCTCAGATGCTATCTGGTGTAATATGATGATTAATATTGAGGTTAGGTATAGAGTGTTAGTTTACGTATGCTTAGCCAACGCCTTCATCGACAGGGAAAGTTAGTGGACATAGGATCGATCAGGTTGGAAAATATCTAGTGGTGGTCACAAGACAAAACATGGAATCAGTTCATGAAATCATTAAAAGTTGATTTAGGCCAGCCACATACGGGGATGTAGACTGCTTGACTGGTGTGGGAAGTCGAGATGCATAGAACCAGTGACTAAAGACAGTTTGTGATATGGCTCGAAATAAATGTGAGTGAATGGCTCAGATGCACCAAAATCTATCATTTCTCCACGTTAATAATCTTTCGCTTTCACATTTCTGCTTATTGCTGTTCTTTCCAATCTCTTTTTTTCTCTCTTATGTCTCTTTTTTGTGTTCTACATGGAGTGTAGTACCTCGAACTGCCGCACTTCTGTGCAAAGTTCAATGTTGAAACCATTCAGTCATATATCATCATGATTAGATTTTAATTACCAAGGCAAGACTGTGTAAAGAATTTTCCACACACACACAAAGGAGGCTTGATTTACGAGCCCTAATCTGTCGACCACATATCAGTTAATACTCCTGGCAGATTTTGCATTGAATTCTGACAGCTGCTTTAACATCAATCTAATGATTCATATTTATAGCGTGTTTTGATTTCAAATGATGACGGTCTGTCGTCTGCACCTGTACGGCGTTTATAGTTCAAATGATTTTCCACTTAACATAGGTACATGTTACTTCACGCTAACCTACAATTAACCATTAATTATCTCCATGTATATCAGTGGTCTGTAGAATGCCTCCTTCTTCTCTTGTTCTGAGATATTTGTAGGCGCATAGCATTGAATGATTGTAACCTTCCTTCCTTTTGAGTTGAACCTGGCTGTCATTATCCTGGAGGAGATTGGTTCCCACTGCATGAGAGCTATGGCTGCTGTTGGTGACATCATGATGGCCAATCCCTCGATGTGCTCGTGATTGTCCTCTGGGTGACCGGAGTAGATTATTGTCCCTCCAGTTGGCAGTTGGCTCCTTCCACATCCATTCCATCTGCTCTCGCAGATTCCTAACACTTCTATTTCATATCTTCTCATTTCTGCGGCTACATGTGCAGCCTTCCCAGGTTCGTACATTGTACGAAAATTCCACCTCCCCATCCTCATTTTTGCTTTCATCGAAAGAAGGCACATCGGCTGACTGGCTTCCCGAAGGCTTTCACCAGCCTGCGTCATTCCACTTCCCCGATTCCAGCGAAAAATAAGGTTATTGTCTGTATTTTTAGGATTTTAATATATTTGTGCGTTGAAGTTTCTGTAGCAATTTGTCTAAGTTTTGGGGGTGGAGTTGCTAGCACCACGCCCCAACCCTCCCTCTTTATCCAAGCTTGGGACCGGCTATAAAACTAGTGAGCTAGCAATCTAGGTGAGGGCCTGAGTAGGCCGCCGGGTGACATCACGAGTTAGGCTCTCGAGTGGAACCCGAAAGGGAAGCGGCGAGTGGGACGTCCAAGGGTGACATGGAGGAGATCGTGTGAAGAGGAGCTGAAACAGTATGGACTAACATGGATGCAGGTGAAAAGTATAGCAGAAGACAGAAACAGACGTGCAGTTGAAGCCCTATGTTTCACTAGGAACCCAAGAGAACAACAACAACAACAAATCAGTGGCCTGTTTAGATCCCTAGGCTGTCAGAACTTCCATCCATGAAAATGACTACAGGTTTCTGCACTTTTGTTCGTTCTAATCGTGCAGTTATATCAGAAGACCAATACATAAGGGTAAGGAGTTACCATTTAGTTAATGCTTAGTTTTGTAAAAAGAAAAACCCTCATAGGCATTTTTGACTCCCTCAAAACCCTGCTAATTTACTATGAAATTCACAATTTCTGAACAGAGTAAACTGTAGACTCTTCTCTGCACAGGTTGACGTGTATCAGTCAGTTCACATACCGTATTAGATGTACGAATGTGATGAATTGTTTAAATGAGTTGTTCGTTTTGCGAACACCCCTTGTATTGGAGATATCACATTTCAGGTAAAACAAATTTAGGGATTTAAGACTGGAAAGACGATTAATCGTTGAATTAGATACACATAAAGTTACTTTCCTCTATTGTTTCCAGTTCAGTGACTTTTGCTTGTTAAACAATGTTACTGATTAACAAACTTTTTTTCCTGACAAAACATGAAATTTCTTATAATTTAATATAAAGTTAAATATTGTGTCTCTGATTTTCAAGGTGATCAGACTACGGTCTCGTCATTTCAGGTGTTAATGGCAAGATGTTCGTCTGGATCTTTTTCATTCCTTTACATTCCAAATGGGATATAGGGCTTCAAGCCAGAGCCTCGAAGTTTCGGCAGCAGTGGTGTTTATTTTTACGGGATAAGGTTGTTAGACTCGTTCCCAACCTTCCCTCTTTACCAGTTTTATTACTGGCTTAGTGAGGTGAATCAGTGCGTCGGTGGCCTGAAATCGAACAACCTGCGTGGATGTGAATCATTCTACAGCTGTGCCACACACACACGTCCGGATTAGTAATAATCGAAAAAAGTAAAACTGAACCCAATAACTGGTAGTTGTTTAAACTTGTTTTAAGATGTGACACAGTGCATAAAACAGATGCTATACAAGTTTCAGGACCAGTAGGGTACAGCAGGTAGAAGATGAGGCAGTAACTCATCGAAGAAGACTTTGCGAAGTGGTCACTCTACGTCATGAATTGGCAGAAGTTAGAATTCATGAACTGGCCATTTGATCGGCATCCCTTTGGCTCAATGTTCCACGAGCTCGCCTGTCTTGTGACCAGAAGGTCATTGGTTCGAACCCTGTCGGTGATTGCGTACTACTGAAGGGTCCCAAACTAGGACGAAACAGCTGTCCAATACTCCCAGGTTTCCCAGTGGTTCTCTAACTGATGTCAGCTCATGGTAAAATCCCAGAGATCTCTATAGCTGATCTTTTCGACTAAATCTCTTTTATTGGAGAATTTGAGAAAGACGATTTCGTCAACAGTGACTTCACGATTCCGCCAAATATTTTATACAATTCTACATCATAATAACGGTGACCTGCTTAAATATCACTGGACTACTAGAATTTCCATACATCAAAATGCCTAAACTCTTTTGAATTTCTTGTTGTTCTAGATCACCACATGAACCTGCCCACATTCTTAATTGGCATTCAACAGAACGCTGTGTGACTGTTGAAGGAAATGAAAAAAATGTGTACAGAATGGGTTCTGTCTTCATATACAATAACACTGTGTGTTGATCAATTCACCTACACGTGTGGAGCTAGGCATACCGGTAGTTCAACTCGAGTTTTGTCGAAAAGGATGCCAGACGACTATCCTGTATGGTTACGAAGAGGTGGAAGTAAAGCATTAAGAAGCGCGAACATTGAACATCTGGTCGATAATGGTCACCCTGTCTCAACAACCTCAGCCTTTAAAGTCATCTACAAGGCGAAGAATAACCTGCCCATATCACTCATCTGTATTTCTGAAGCCTTGGCAATTGAAGTGGAAAAGCCAGATCTCTGTATACAGAAAATGTTCGTTAAACCCCTCCAACTTTCATAGACTTAATCCCTTTATGCTAAAGTATGGTAATCCCTAATCATATTTTGGCTCTACCAATTTTTTTCCTTTTGTTTATTCACTTTGTATACTCTTCCTTTATTACGTCGATTGTTACTATTATTCTACTCAATCTGATTGGTCCCCGGTATTATTTCACTCGTTCCACTTGTCATTCTATATCAATTTGTTTTGCAACGTTAAATTCTATTGTCAAATTTCACACAGTGTAAAGTAATGTTTTTATTTTTGTTATATTTACCTACTAATCCTACAGTTGTACAGCCCCTCCAACTTCTATACATACCATGAATTGTTCTATGTATGGCATTAACTGTTTTGCCACTTGATGTTGAACTATGATTATAATCATAAACATTTTAGTTGCATTTCATACTATTATTATCATTATTTTATGCATTCACACCTACGATTCAAATCCCTCGAGGGATGTAATATCTTAGAAACCACACATATATACGAGTGTACAGCTTGATAAAAAATTCGTTGAAAAGAATCTCTTCGCAGCCCTTCACTTGTTTTGATTTTCAGTTACACTAAGTCCCATGGTAAACTTCAGATTATTACTTTATATAGTAAAGCCTATACGAAGAAGAAATATTTCAGGACTCGACATGCTGAAAGCTTCTGAAATAAAGCTTTATTATTATTGTTATTATTATTAAGCAGTATTGTTTAAGGAATTGCCGTAAAACACCACTGAACACTTTAAAGATTCATCTGAACACTGTGTGACTTTATCAAAATAAAATCTTATCTTTAATGGAGTTATACTCTACCAAAGTACTGAAGTTTCATACTTATATCGTAATACTTGCTTTCGTTATCCTATTTGCCATAATAATAATATTAATAATGATAATAATCTTTTGAGAATTGAAGCTGTTTGCAGGTTAACAGATAGATATATTGACGCGTATATATGAACACAGAGCATAAAAATAAACGGCCATCTGTTAGACACTTTATCTCTCCACATATTTTTCCATCCTTGTTTGCTTATAGAGTAATATCATCAGTAAGAAAAAAAGTATTATTATTATTTTTGCTAAACTATATACATGTGTGAATGAGAACCCAGTACTAAACGCTTTTGTCGTCACCGTATTGCTTATATTTACTGTTTCTGTATTCTACTAAGCGACCATTCTCTCCAAGTGTTTCTCAACCCCTATTTATCCCAAAGCCGACAGAGTTATTAAACAACTGATAGCGATATAGCTTGAAAGTTACGTGTGACCGACTAGTTAATAAAAAATCAAAAAAAACAACTTTTGAATAGTATTTTCATTCGATAACTGCGATCATTTATTGATGTTCCCTTTTATCTTCAGATTATAGTATGATGATAGAAGACAAAGAACTTGGTGAAGGAATGTTCACGTGCAATTCAGTATCACTATATTCCCTTTAACACCCCATTTACACATGTCTTCAATGCTGTGTCGTTTCTGGCCTCCATATTGTGTTTCCTTGTGTTCCTTTCAATTCACCTGTGTATCTCCACAAAGCCGTGTCATTTTCTTTCACCGACATCAAATCTATCTTCCTGCTACTTGATACTTTTTACACTGATCAATATCTCATTATATACTACTGATAAGATTTATCAGTAGTCACGGGGATTTGGGATTAATTTCAGCTGTTAGATTTTCGTTACCAGCCAACATCAGCTAAAGAGATCATTGAAAGCCAAAAGGGAGCACTGAATGGCTGTTCTCCCTGTTCTGGGAACCATCGGCAGTGCTTACCCACGATCCAACCGAGGATGGAACGCAGGACCTTCACATTACGAGACCAACCTTGTTGACCGTTTAGCCACTTGGCCCGGAATTCAGTGATCCATGTATTAATTCATGATACAGACTTGTCTTCACCAATGCTTTGCACTAACATCTGCCTCACCTTGATGTGGTGAACTGCACTGGCCATGACCTACCTCTGTCACTTCAGAAAAACCTATTCAGTAGCCATAAGTCAGCTGGCAACTGGTACTAAGATTACAGATCATTGGATTCTATTGTAAGTAGCTGAATGGTAGACGGGCTTGATTTTGAAGCCCTAGGGTTCCAGGTTCGGTTCTTGGCGGGATAGTGGGCGAACGCAGATGAAGATCCCCTGAATAAGATGAAGCAGCCGTCCAGTGCTCTCTGTTGGCTTTCAGTGATCTCTCTAACTGACGTTGATTCGTGAGGAAAATCTTACGGCCGAAATTAATCCGTAATCCCTGAAAACCCCATAATCTGTGTACCAGCCGCCAGCTCATCGATCGCTACTGGATGGATTCCTGAAGAGGCAATAGGAATTAGTCACCAGTGTGGTCCATCATGTCAAAGTGTTGTGGATGCTTATAGAAGGTATAGCATCAGGGTAGCTCGACATCACGAACTGACAAAGTCAGAATTTAAGGTCACTGGACTCCAGCTCGAATGGCTGAAAGGTCAGCTAACTTGGTCTTGTAACACGAAGATCCTGCGTTCGATCCCCGGCTGGGTCGTGGGCGCTCACTGCCGAAGAATCTCGAACTAAGGCGAAAAAGCTGTCTGGTGCTCCCTGGTTTTCAATGATCTCTCTAAATGATATTGGCTTGCAATAAATTTTTAACAGTTAAATCGTTTATCTATTAGTATTATTACTTCCATTTATGTATATTTTGTCAAATACAAAAATGTCATTCATGCCAACGGTAATACCATTGCTTTTGCTGTGATCTCCGTGGTTGATAAATAACAATAACAACTTGACAAGATACAGATAGCTTCACAAACTGGTAATTTACTCAAAACCTACATTTTCAAATTTCAGTTCACCAATTTTAAACTAATGTTATCCAACCAATTAAATGAAAACAAGTTTTCTTTCGAATTCGAAAGTGAACATCTACAAGACAATAAACATATTCAAGTGTTGGTTTGCAGGGATTTGATCTGATTTGTTACAGAGTTTCGTCATGAACTGACAACGGTTAAAGAACCACTGGAAAACCTGGGCGTACTGGACGACTGTTTCGTCCCACTTTCAGACTCTTCGGTAGCACGCACCCACCGATATCAATTTATGATGAAATCCTGTAACCAATATCCATATTTTTGAAGATTCTTGAAGATTCGTTGTCTGTGTGTGCATAAGCGTATAATTATTCAATTTTCAGTATTTAACAAAAAAAATATAAAATATTTACGTACTTACCATAATCAGAAAGACATTCCAATAGAAATAACCAGGTCTACGTGCTGCTCTACAAGTCACAGAAATACAAGGATGACTTTGACTAGAATGTGTATACTCTTGAGTTGCGGAACGTCTTGTTATTTCGATGTGTTCATGCAGCTTCCATTCCTACATTTAGAAAAATGTCCAAGATCGAAAATTACAATTAATAAGGATAGACTAATCTGTGCTTAAAAATAAGTGAAATGCTTCAAGAGTTTACTTAAAATGTTTAAAGTTTGACCGCAGAGTGATATAATTTTGTCCTAGTTTGGGACTAATTGGCAGTCCGGACCCACCAGATTTCGAACCCAGGACTTTGCAATTACCAGGCAAACTCATTCTAATGAGCAGTCCTGACTACTTGCATCCACTAGGTCAGGGTAGGGAGAAATATTCGCCGCGCTAAAACCACGAACCGACAAAAGTAAGAATTCATGGGTCGTTGAGTCTGGCAGTAGTGGCCAAGTGGCCTAGAAATTTGACTAGTTGCTGGAAGGTTATGTTTTCAAACCCTGATGCGTGCATACTGCCAATGAGTCTGAAACTGGGACAAAACCGATGCCTATTGCTCCCTGCATGTTTTAAATGGTTCTCTAATTGATATCAGCCAGAAGTCTAACTTCAGAGAAATCCAATCCCTACAAAGTGTCTCTTCAAAATTATGGTGTTTTATCATCCTCTGAGAAATACCTACACCTCTGAATACACCTGAGTATCATTTGGTCTATAACAAAGTCACCCGATGTGCATCATCTCACAACGAGGAGACTTACACTAATACCTCGCGACTAGCAATAAATCTAATAGAATGTATTTAAATACTGACTGTCAATAATGGCTTCAAAATCTTAAGCCACGTCAATAAGAATTTGCTATTCATAACCAATAACAAACTGAAAAGAATGTATAAGGTCTGATACTTCTTTTTAGGCATTTTTTATCGAAAATGAAGTATACTGGCGGAAATTCTTCTGCTTTTATTTAGGAAATGAATTTTAGTAGTGCAAAGCGAATGTAGTCGGAACTCTGCTTCCATGGATTCAATGATCAAAGCCAATCTTAAAAGTTATCTACGTATACTGAATCACTTTATTCCTAAGATTGGTGATACGTCCAGTTCTCGTTCTCCACTGAGACTGGCTTTCACTTCTTATGATATCGCTGATTCACTTTTTTTTCTTAACCTTTATAATGGATCTAAGTATCCATGACTCTCATGTTATCACAAATCAAAATATGTATAAAACTTCATATTTATAAATATAAAGGCAACATGAATCACTTGGAGGACATATCATCAATGGTGTTATCCTAATTATTATTTAAGACGCTGTGGATGATGGTAATCAGCTTTCTGTTTACATTGCTGTTGAAAATCATTAGTGTTGAGGTATGCATAGTATTATGCCAGTCTACCCAAAGACTCTTATTTCATTTTATTTTAGTTACTTACACATAATTAAGTAGTATGATATTTTCAAAAAAATTATTTAATGTGGTTTGATGAAAGTTTAGAAGTAAATTTTGGAGATGATATATTTATGCACATTTAGAAAAAAGTGTGCCTATTATGGAATCGATATAAAGGTAAATGTTGAAAACCGCAGCTGTGAGACTGAATCTACCACTGCTCCTCATGGTAATCTACTAAGAGCCCAAAAAGAAAATTAGAAACCGCATGAACGCTTTAATTCTTGTGGTGGAAATGTCAAGAAACAGTCACACATGCCCTCCCTTTGTTTACATTTGTGCTTCAACTTTACTGGAGGATTAGCTGGAACCGAAATCATTTCAAATGGGAACTCATTATAAGGGAAACTCAATAAAGAAACTGCTGAACTACAGTGAAGGCTGGAGAGATGGGATTTCACTGTCTTGAACAGTTCAACAAAGCCCCTGGGCATCTCATCGAGAAGTCTGAGGCATTAGCATTACAGTGCAAGACTTGAACTTAACTTTTCAATCAATTAACCAGTGACTAGGTATGAAACATTAGTACGATTCCATTACTTTTATCAGTCCTAGTGACCTCAGCATCGTAATTAATCCCCCTTTGAATAAAATATCACGTTATTGTTAATTTACGACAGTGGATGGCAGAGTACTTTGAAAACACTCACTGCGACAACAAACAATCCATTCGCCTAATTGTGTCAAATAATGAAGGACAATCCTAGGACTCAGGACTTTCTTGGAACGATGGTTGGGTTTATGTGATTCAGTCCCTGAATTTTACAGTAATAACAACAGTGATCACTGAAATAGCTTCTAATGCTTTCCAGTAGGTCCACAAGCTTCTTGGAAAGTATTATGATAATTCTACAGCGAAGTGCAAGCTGTAATGTTTTCGAATTTACTTAATTGTATTAATCACTAGCGAACTCCGTGGATTCACAAATGATTGAAGTGACGCGTACACCAAATCACCCAGGTAAATGTCAAAAAGCACTGAATTCCGTCAAACAGGAAGTGCCACTAGCCTCTACAAGCCCCTTTGAGCTAAATAAAATACAACTAGTAAATTGCGAGAACGTTTTTCCTTACCTTATCATCTGTCTTAATGAGTAGGCTTTTTTTAAATTATTAAGTTGCTGTAAAAGAGGTGGCAGTCATAGCCAGAGTGGTCTAGTGGATAAGGTATTGATATTTGAAGCAATAATATATGGGACCCAGCCTCAGTGGAAACACGATCGTTAACTCAGGAATGCAGTTACCTCCAGATGATGAGCCCCGAATAGATCAAAATGCTTCTTCTGGATTCCACTGCTGGTCACCATCTACCAAATTACTAGTGAGATATCGTTCACCAAGATTTCACAGGTAATGAAATGTGAGAAATCCGTTCAAAATGATTAAAAATAGTTCAGGAGAAAATTTATAAATTTGGTCAATTCTTTACCAGACAAAAGAAAAATGTAGAGTTTTTTCAACAATATATTTGCATTTTAGGACCGAAAGTGTGAATAAAAATGATATGAAATCCTGGGACATTAATTAAGCAAGCAAACACGCATTTCCGGTAAATTCCCATCAGCCTTCACAATTACACGACAAACTATCAGTTAGTTAAAGACATCTGAAACAATGTGGATCAATAGGAGCATATAGAGTCAAGGAGAATTTAAGTGGAATAATAATGAGTTGTGAAACTCAGGTTAAAGTGTATAACTATAAGACAGTATGTGACCGATAATCAAGTTATCAGTACAAAAGAAAATAAAAATAATATTTACATTTGTCTGGTGTCACCAGGAGAGATAAGTATCCCAGAGTGGGATTGAATGACATGAGAGGGAGAGGGACTGAACAAACATTTTCTGAATATATGGACTGGCCTGGAACATTTACACGGTGACTGTCACAGCTGTGCTTAGCAATCGAAGGCGTACAAACTTAGGTAATTGAGTTGGTACCTTGTGTAGAATTGTAAATACGGAAATTCTTTAAATCTTGTGATCCGTAACCACAAGATGTGACAATATGGAACTCATGATTGATTTTGCGACTCCTTTACCTAACCAAGTTGAACAATGAGCAGTTCCCTAAGTTTTTACGCCTTCGATTGCTACGCACAAATGAAACAGTTGCCGTGTAAGTAGTCCAGCCCAGTCCATGTGTTCAGAAAATGTTTGTTCAGTCCCTCTCCCTCCCATGTCATTCAATCCTACCCTGGAAAACTTATCTCTCCTGATAACACCAGAAAAATGTAAATATTATCTTTATTTTCTTTTGTACTGATAACTTGATTATCGGTCCCATACTGTCTTATAGTTATACACCACAATTTGTCGTTATTGTTCCACTTACATAACTCCTTGATTCTATTTGCTTTTATTGATCCACATTGTTTCAAATGTCTTTGACTAACTGATAGTTTGTCATGTAATTGTGAAGATTGATGAGAATTTCCCGAAAACACGTATCTGTCAGAAACTTAATACATTTAATACCTCCTTATGAATTTGAATAAAGCAATAACAACAGTGGTTCGTGCAGAATAATATTAGGTGCCATCATTTATTTCGTTGGCTTTTCATTAGCTCCTAATAAGTTATGAAGTTAATGTACTGAAACGCTTTTACATGCTTGCTCTAAAATACTCAGTCTGATTACGTCAATAGCCAGAGCATATCCTCCAGCTAAGTTGGTGCTCGTTTTTCAGATAACATGCTCTTCCGTGCAATCGAAAGTCAACAGATATCCTACTCGTTGTAACTCTAACTGTGCATACAAATTGACGTGTATCTGTGGGAGCATTTGCATTGAAAGAAAAGAAAGAATAGTACACCTCCGATTTTCTGAACATACGTCGAAAAGCCTACATCTCAAGGGAACAAACGACTACAATAGTGCCATTACCACGCAACTCCTTGTTGCGGATCTTGAGCTGGAAATTGCAAATTCCTTTAAAATTATCAATAGACAAAAGCTTAATTTTCCTCAAGTTTGCCAAAGGAATCTCTATCGAACGCCTCAAACCCGATTTGTGTGTTCAGAAAGAAGCGGTTATCAGTCTCTCCATGCCCCGCCCTGGTGACCGTATTTATTAGTTACTCACCATCTTACGCACCTCTCGTCTATGTTACGTAAGTCCTTTACTATTGTATGCGTACACTCACTTTGTTTAAACTTGAACTGCCAATGTATTTATTTATTTATTTTTTTGATTACAGCTTGATGCCACACCGTATTTTCAGTACAAGTATGGAATTTTCAGCATGGATACCGGTAGCCCAAATTTTGCAGGCCGACCATAGATATGGAGTGTGCGTCGGCAGGGGATCGAACCCCGGACCATGTGCTTTATAAGTGTAATTTTCTGAACACTTCATTAAATTCGGAACTTCTTGTCAACTGACATCATGTAAAATTTGCAAGTATGTTAAAACTTTTCTGTACATAGACCTCATAATTTATTTAGGCTAAAAGCAGCTGATAAGAAGCTAGCAAAATAAACGATAGTACCATACTATTCTACAAAATCTGTTGTTCTTGCTTTATTCAAATAAGTATATTTTATTGTATAAGTCGCATTCTAAAACTGTCCTAATGGGAACTCTCAAATTATACGAAATCTACCCGGGAACACTGCAAATACAGTATAATTGATAAACAGTGTCATGCCAGTAAATAGCTTACCTGCTGATCAACAAGCGTCTGCAAATTTATCCTACACGGTTCATTTTTATCTGGAATGAGTTGAACTTCAGATTCTGGTCGTTCAGACGTTAGAGTGATAGTTAAATCCTATAAAGTACAAACAGAAATATTCGATAAGTAGCACCTTGTTATAAAAGCCAGATCATTGATGGATTAGTTGTGATACTTTTGTAAAATTGTGTGAGATATAAACTTGAAGAAGAAGTGTAAAATATTTATATTCTTAGATGTAAATGGCGGATCAATGATCACAGAATATCCTTTGCGATAATATGCTCTCCATCAGGTTATACATTTATGTGATAGGCGTAATTAAAGAAATATTGTTATGAACAACGTTGACGCTTTTTTAAATTACATTAAATCAGTAGTATCAACGGATGACTACATTTCAGGATGATCAGTAAGAGGGTGATAATAGGCATCACACATAACACTTAACTGACCGAATATCAGATAAATTAAGGGAAGTGGTACAGAATTTATGCATTTATAAGTTCGACAGTAAGCATCAGTAGTGGCTTACTAGACCTGTTTCTTTTGCACACAGAATTCCGAGTGATTCAAGTCAATTCCATTGGTCTCTTCTGTTTTCAGTGTTTCGTATCTACAGGCCTTTAGTAATTATATTGGCCCCCTGATCTAGGTAGTTAATTTTTCGTCTTCGGGAACATCTACCAGTGTGCCTAAATAAAGGTGTTGTTAAAACCATCAACAGTTCTATATTGAATCACCTAGTCCAAACAAGCCACAAAACTGGCTGACAATGAGGAGACTTCCCCATGATCTACTGGGTATCAGATAAATCACCAAAGGTCTGTAGATACCGAACAATCTAAACAGAAGTGGTCATTCCAGTTTGCCTAAACCGGCCAGAACTGTGTGTGTAAAAAAAGCAGGTTCTTCCAGACCCCACTGCTACCCTCACCCATTGTCGAATCCACAAATTCTGTGTTAATTCCCTTAATTTAGCTGATGCTCATCTTCCTTAGAGTTAAATAAATACATATTGTCTCTTAATTATCCTGCTTCTCAAATGTAATCTGTGAACACTGTTGATTTAATGTAATTTAAAGCAGCATTAATGTTGCTAATAATAATATTTCTTTAATTATAACTGTCATTTAAATTTAGGGCCTGGTGAACAGCAGTAAAACTTTTAGCTATATGTATAGATTTACATATATATATATATCATTGGGGAAATTAAAAAGACGGTTGCAGCGAAGTAAATTCTCCATCTAACGAATATATAAACAGTGTGTGTATTCTTGTATGGTGAGAAAGTCCTAGAACTATTTCCAGTCGAGGGGGGAAATCATAGCGAATAATATTATTACAAATAGGGACTGAAAACGTAATAACAGTGAGGATAAACAGGAAGTTTTGATAAGAAACGCATTATATTTTGGAAACAGACTACCTGGTGAACTTAGGACACTCAGTTCCATTTGAAAATTTCTCTGAAATCATATACAAGATCCGATCAAACCTACCAAAGGCAGTGAAATGAAGATATAGCTGAGGCACTAGTAATCCGAAAATTCAAGCGAATGGTATGGATTTAAGAGAAATACATCTGACCTTTGTCTTTAACATAACCGTCATAAACAGATCTCAACAATGATTTTCCGAAAACGGTTTTTATCCGAGGTTCCTGTTTATTAAACGAACACGAAAAGGTGAGTTAGATCCTAGCATTTATAGAAAACCGACACACTGTAATTATTCCTTTGACTTTAATTCATCCCTTCCCTAATTGGTAATGATAAGTTTAGTTAAATGTCTGTATAATGGGACCAGGGGCGTAACTAGTAGGCCAGAAAATTTAAACAATGAAATCAAACAAACCAGAATTTATTCAAAAATATACATGAAGAACCACAGAAAAACTAAGACTAACACTAAAAATGACCAAAATAATATAGAATTTTAGAGCAACTGTAGTACTACTACCGTATAAAGAAGGGACGTCAGAGGCATTACGTAGGATACTCAATAAGGCTGGAATTAGTTAGAGTAGCATTTAAAGCAACCAACCAACCAACTCTCTCAGAGATCAACTTTACTGGTTCCAGGATCAAAAAGATCTAATTAATGTAATCCATGGCCGACATACTCCTTTACTTCACTAAACCAATAATAAGACTGGTAAGGAGGAAAGGCTGGACATGAGGCTAGCAACCCCTGCCGTAAAAATAGATACAGCTGCTAATGAAACTTCAAAGCTGTAGCTTGAAGCCCTATGTTCTACTGGGAATGTAAAGGAGTTAAAAAAAGATTAATTGATCCTGCTAAGTTAAATAACCTAGAAAAAAGCTCAGCCAATGCGTTGCACTGCATTCACTTGATTGCAATCACAAAATAGGGTGGGTGAGATAGGGTGACAGTATTAAAAAGTAATATAGTTAGGTGGAGAGACAGAAAGGTTAATCACTGAAGCTTTGTTTATCGATTCAACACTGAACACATGCAATCAGAACGGCGCAACGCCTTTGCTACCGGAGATATGGAAGGTGGTGACAAACAGAAAGAGAAATTGGATAGACAGAAAGAGAGAATATTTATACATAAGACAGACTGTGAAAACATGTGACAAAAACTGATATGATAATCAGCAATAACTTATGCTTGTAACGTCATCCAATTGTTAATACTGCATTGCTATGTGATATTTAAAATAAACTTATCTAATATGGAATTACATTCTACCACCATAGTGCTCAAGCTCTACACTTACATTCCTGTTTATTCTGTTATCTGTCATTTTTATTGTCCTTTTCACAATTTATTATTCTTACCGCATTATCTAACTGCTACGTGACAGTAGTAATTTTCCCATCTACGTCTAATAATGTACACATTCACCAGTACCTAGATTATATATTATATATATGATCACCTCGACTGTTGTCCGTAAATTCACATCCTACATTTTATTAACCATATTTTTACAAATGCCTAGGACTAATACCTTATTATGTAAATGTAAATCTTGATAGGGATTTACCGAAAATACATACTTGTTTAAATCGTGTTCTATATTATGTTACTGATGAAAAATCTCCATTGGGACATTTAGACAATCAAAACATGTGATCCAAAGAAGAGTCTGTTTCCAAAGAATTTATAATCAAATAAACTATAACCATTCAGTAACCTGAAGTATAAGATACCGCAGTTGACCAGCTCTATATGCAGTTAGAAATCTACCTGCTCTAGTGGAGCTAAGCATATTGGTCAATCAACGCAATTTTTGTCCAAGAAGATTGAAGAACATCACCTTGTGTGGTTACGAAGATGTGGGAGTGACGCTATAAGAAGTTCAATAATTGAATATCTGGTCAATACTAGTCATCTCATTTATACAACCTCTTCCTTTAAAGTTATCTTCAACATGGATCATTACACGCCTGATTCATCTGTGTTACTGAAGACTTGGCCGTCGAAAGAGAGGTTCCAGATCTCTGAATACAGAAGAAGTTTGCTCAATCCCTTCAATCTTAATCTGTCTATGTCACACTTTGGCTCTACTTATTTTTTCATTATGCTTATTCAGTTTGTATATCCTTCCCATATTGTGTCTATTTTTTTATTATTGAATTCGCTTTGAACAATTTCCAGGATTCATTATAATAAAGGTTTTCTTTTATTTCTCAATGAATGGAAAACAAAACGATATTGTTTTTTCTTAGATGAGCATGCTCTCTGATAACAGATAAGAAAGAAAAAGAAGAAGAAATATCAAACGTTACTGAAACCCTCAAGCAAAACAACTACCCAAGGAACTTCATCAACAAAATCAACACGGACATTAAGTATGGCCGAAAACACATTCCGAAAACATGGACCTCAGCAGTCGTCATTCCATACAGATCAGAAACAGCAGACGATATCAGAAGAGTGCTCAGTCAGCTCGACATCAGAGTTTTTTCTTCAAAACACCAGACACACTACGAAACAACCTTGTCCATATAAAACACCGAATCTCTAAGGATTCTCTATCTAATTGTGTCTATAAAATAAAATACTTGGAATGTGATACGATATACATTGGACAAACATCTCGAGAAATCGAAATTAGAAGAAATGAAAACGTAGAACATCTGTTCGACCACCGAGAAATAAATCCGGTTGAACTAGAAAATCTTGAAAAATCATCAGCCATAGGTCTACGCGCCATAGAATCAGGTAAGAATATTGAAATAATCCAGAAAAATCTCAGAAATCAGAAAGAACGTCTAATATCATCAGAAGCACTTCATATCAAGTGGAATCCAAATTGTCTGCATAGGAATATTGGATTAAAACAGAATTTAACCTGGTTACAACACCCCACCACCTCCCGATGAAGTGACAAAATCAACACGAATGTGATAAACAATTTCATCATGTAAACACATACTGCTTTTATGACTTTACACACTTATCAAATCCTAAAATCTACACCTGGTTTTGTTGTCTTTACCAATTGGCCAATTTGACAAGGAAAAATGACCTCATGCTGAGGAACGATGGTTAAGTTGTTATATATAGGCTGAGATTGTGTAAATTCTGGTTTAATATTGATACTTTGATAAAGCTATCAGCAGCAGCATTAAATAGCGAAACAGCGAACCATACTGTTTTGAATTAAATCTCATCAGGCTTGAGTCTAATATATATAACTTTACAAATAAAACTTCAAATATTAACCAATCGTGGTGTTTTGTCTATAGGATAATAAGATGGTGAATATAAATTGTGCAGTTGGTCATAATAGTAGTAATGATAGTAATAATGTTTCTATCTATAACAAGGATGAAAAAGTAAGGCAACTTGTGATAACATGAATAACGGAAAACAGCGTGATTAAGCAAACAAATGTTCAAGTAGAAGTAGTCGGTAAAGGCTAAGAAAAACAGATGGGGCGATAAAGTAATGCTAGATTGTGAGGGAAGTAAATAAAATGTGTTTTAATGAAGATGCGATGATAAGAGGGGTTTGAAATCTAAGTAAGGGTTGGTGGAGAAATCATCAGTTGGTTATGTCTTAATAGGCCAAGGGTGAGATAATGGCTGTACGAACTACTTTTGAATGCATAGTTTAGGTTTAATAGCTCGAATGCCTATCACCTCAGCTGTGTGTGGTAGACGAATACAAAGTCTATTGGAAAGATTCGATGGGATAGGATGAATTACTTTGAAGGCTCTGGTTTTCTCGATTACATGACCCCTATCAATTAAGTGCGACAAAATTGAGCTACGGTTTGTTTTTCTCTGTCCTTTGCCAAACCACGATGGGAGATGTTCACTAACACGTTGGCTAAGCTATCAAGTAGTAAGCCCAAGATAACTGTCACCACAGGTGCAGTTGAATTGATAAATCCACATAGATGTGGCAAAACTATCTAGCTTATTCTTCGTTTGCGTCCCAATCATTCGTCAGCTAGAGAATGACAAACATACGTATGCTACGTAAAACTTTCTTCGTATACTCCTGGAAAATCTCTGGAATAAAATCTCACTTCATAAGTCACCATTAAGTTGTAACTTAACAAATAGAGGTTTTTTACGTGCAGTCATAGTTTCAGGTTTTATCTCTGATGTTTTCATATGTTTCTTCAGGAAACTACTCGGATAGCCCATCTCCGTCAAGGAATAGTGAATGTATTTCAATTTCTATTGTAAGAGGTCATCCGTACATATCTTTTGTGCTCTGTTCGTAAGACATCTAACATTACATACTTAACAAAGAAGTCATAAGGCCAATCAGATACTGGTAAAATTTCTCCTCGAAAAACGTATTGCGTAATATAAGGTGTAACCAAGAAGAGGTGACTAATTGGAAGTTGGAAAAGAAGCAGAAGTTGGCATGATGTGATAAGTGTGAGATAATGACCAATCAATAAGCTCGTGTAGAATGAACAGGAACTAGTGGAAGGACGATAAGGTGTTGTTATAAAATCTGGATGAAAACCCAATGTTATTAATAAACAGTAATAGAGTGATAATAAAATATGGATGGTGGGAATAATAATGATAATAAAATAATAATAGTAAACTTGCATTATAAAAAGAAGCAAAATTCTAGTAAGAACTTTACTCTGGCCACGGTAGGGCGAGAGGATGTATGCAGTGCTTTTGAATGCAAAGGTCCGGCTTGGAATCCCAAATAGCCAGTGTTTCAGCTATGTACAGATGGCGTATACGAAGTCCCTTTGTACGATATTGAGGGACTCTGTGTAGCCCTATGAAGCATTCATGCGGCGCTGCTCAACGTCCGGAGATGATAAGGTGTTCGAAGATAGAGTTGCTAGTATTTTTCTTTTCTCCTCTGGCTAGCCAAGTTGAACAGTGTTCCAGAATACGCTTGAGGACTTGATGTTGCGTAGGGCCGATAAACTTTGCTCCACATGGAGAATTCAACTGATAAATACACACTGAGGTGGCCAAATGCAGTACCTTATCCTTAACGTAAGACTGGACTAACTGTCTGCTGGAGAATGTGACACATCATCTCAGTTTCTGTCACATTTGTCTAATCTCCAATTAGTCATCCCCTTCTAGATTACACCTCACAGTATGTAATAAATTTTCTAGAACAAATTTACCAGCCTCTAAAGCCTCAGAATGGTCGGGAGTGGGTGCCTTGCGCTGCGGGTTGGCCACCCCTCCGCACACCTCTTGAAATGCTCCCATACGACCGGACGTCTTACATAGCCTCTCCTGAGGAAGTCCTACTCACTGCCTTCACGTGGCGGAGGTGTTTTTCACCAAAGTGAGAGGGCAAAAGCGGATGCCCGGCGCTCTTCACCGGGTTGACTGTCCATTGGATGACAGTCTAGGGGAGATGGCTAAACCCTGATTCCAAACCTCCAACGACTGGCGTATGAAGCTCACTGGAGCTCACCGGCAGACGTTTGGACAAAGGGCTTGTTGGATGTCCTGGATGTCTGGCCCCATTCAAAAAGGCGTATGAACCGAACTGCGGTCACCGGCTGCCAATGGATAGTGGACTCCCTACTCCACTCCTACTGCCTTTTAGGTCACACTTGGTTGTGTAAAGGCTAGAGCTGCACGCTCAAACAAAAGGCTGAGCGATTCTGGAGACATCACTCGTACCAAATTCCCATGAAACTTCATGAACTCTCCTACAAACGACTCTTACCATGCCTGGGCAGCGATGATTCAAGATGTTCATGAAGCCAGCTCATCCTCCCGTAGGAGATAGCCGAAGTAAAGTAAGTATCTCATTGGTCTTATGAAATCTTTGTTAAACATAAATGAGATTGAGCAGCTTGTGAAAATGAATCATCGAAAAGAAAATTCTCTTGGCTGGTTATCTTTTTTTTTTCTTATGACTCAATATGAGAAAATTTCGTTCATCTATACGTTTCATGAACTTTTATAAAGTACTTAACCAATTATTAATTTTTCACAATTCATATTACTATTAACGAAATGAAAACAAAACACGTAGTTCAGAGAGGAGTCTCTTTTCGGCGACGAATTCATTTTCTTAGCTGTACAATCACAAATATACATGAGGTATTTGGTATGCATGTGTACATTAAGTTTGTCAAACAAAAATACAAATGGTTATAGTTATTTTAACCAAATAGGTGAAAATTAGTAAGTTTTGGTTAGAGTTACGTGATATAAAAACGGTCAAGAAAATTGGGTGTTAGTGAAACTAGTGTAGTAACAAAGGTGATGAGTTGTCACAGCAGTTGTTAAGATGAAGTTACGTTATATTATGAATAATTTGATGATTGAGTTGTACTCAGGATACACATAGGAACTAAGTAGAGAATGCGAAATTACGTAGGAGCTCTAAATGAACATGAGAATTATTAGCAATTAAAGAAACAGGCAAACAAACAAAATTAAGTTATCGAAAATCAACAAAGTTGTTACTATAATAATAGAAGTGGTTGAGTAATTCTCTTTTGTATGCACAGCTTCGGTTTTTCTATGCAAATGTCTAGAGTTTCAGCGATACAAAGAAGACGAAACTGTATTGCCTTTAGTAGGTTATTCTTGACTCTTCAGATTACTTTGAAGGAGGCGTTTGTTGAGATGGACTGATCAGGGTTAACCAGGTGTTCAATTATCGCACTCTTTATAGCACCACTATTGCCTTTTCACAACCATGCTGGATAGTGTTCTTGAATCCTCTTGGACAGGATGTCCGTCGAATGAGCAATGTACTGGGCTAGACAGCAACAAGTGAACTGATATGTGCACATACTAGTGGTCAGGTGCAGGATCTTGTCCTTAAGGCTTCTGCAAATCAGTGGACGACTGGAGAACACTATTCTTAGCGTTGCTGCAAAGAATTTTCTTCTCACAGATGATGTTATCCTTCTCTTGAGAATATCGCTTGCCAAATCTCCCTTGAAATCCATGTTTATGTAGAGTTTCTTTTTCGGTGCAAGTGAAGTTTCATTCCTCCAAATTCTTGGTTTGATATTTTTGTCAATGAACCTTGGTGGGTATCCATTTTGGATGGAGATTTCTCTCAAAAGATCTAATTCTGTTTCTAGAACATCGGCACTACAGATGCGTTGGATGAGTAACTGCTTTTTAACAACTTTTTGTCACAACTCATCACTATTTGTTACTACACTAGTTTCATTAACACCCAATTTTCTTGACCGATTTTGTATTACGTAACTCCAATTACCAATCTTCACCTGTTCAGTTAAAATAACCATAAAGAATTGCATTTTTGTTTGACAAACTTAACGTACATACAAAATACCTCACGTATATTTGCGATTGTACAGCTAAGAAAATGAATTCGTCGCCGAAAAGAGACTCTTCGCTGAACTACATGTTTTGTTTTCATTAGTGCCTGAATGGGGATTACTCATGAATATTAACGTAATAACATACATAAGATTATATAGCTTGAAGGGAAATCCATTGAAAACAGACTCTTCGCTTCATCACTTATTTCAATTTTTTATCTTTCCCGATGATAGTTTTCCACCAATTAAAAAGCAGGAAAGATCCCTTAACTGTTAAAAGATCTTAATGGATGTTTTTGACATTTTGTGAAGCTTGATGTTTTGAGTACGAAGATTCGTCCTCTTGATGAACTGCATTAAAAACCGTGAATATCCGAAAAAGTATTTAAAAGCACCTAGTTAGTGAGTCAATGGCACAGCAGTAGAATGATCGCCAGACATGCAGGTGGTCAGGGATTTGATCTCCGGCCACAGACGCACTCCTCTACCTTGCTCTGCCAGTGTTAAGACTGGTAAAGAGGGAAGATCGGGCATGAGACTAACAACTCCATCCCGCAAAAATAACCACCACTGCTACCAAAACTTCAAGCCTCTAGTTCGAAGCCGTATGTTCCCCTGGGAGCGTAAAGGAAAAAAAAGCAACTCAAATTCTCTCAAGAGACACACTACATGACATCATACTGACTCTGTTTGCCCAGATATCCCTGAATTAGAAAAGAATATTCCACAATAATATATATCACTTTGTATGACTTATTCCTTAATGAATGTCTTAAGTTGAATGAGTAACTCCCTGTGATCGCTGACAAGCCAACATAATCTATTAACTCCGAATTGTCTAAGGGAGTCAAATCCACAGACTCTTATCAAAAATGTTCAGATAATGTTCAGATAATGCGTGTTCAGTTATTTTTCCATATCCATATCACAATTGCCTTAAAAACAATAAATCCACATTTATAAATAAACCTCATAAGATATTCATTCAATTCTATAATTTGATTATCATGAATTTTTAGAAATAAAACAAACGTCGCTTAATTTTTATAAAAGCATTTTGTAAATGACACAATAACTTTCAACCTTTTACCAACCGAATTCAATCAAGTTATAAATCAGTCATGTTTATCTAATATGGTTTGCAATTACATGAACTGTCATTATTTACCAATTTCAAAGATGCTTCTGTTTACCAAACAGAATACTCAGCATGAAGGCATATTTTAATAAACGAACGAACGATATCCTGGCTGGCTAAACAATAGCTAATCAGTTTGATTTCATGAGAGAGAAAGAGGGGAAGTGTGTAAACGATAGATTGATAAGAAGTAAGTCCATTATTTTCCGCCGTTTTTTATATTTATTCTATTTACTTTTTCTTATCGTCTATCCTATTGAGGATTTGTTTTTCTTCCACCTTCGCAATCTATTCTCTTTCGCTTTCTTCCTTGTTTTTTTGCTTATTATTCCACTTAAAAAGTAATTTATATATATATATATATATATCTTTTTTCAGAAGAGATTATATTCATTGATTAGTTAACAGCAATTCTGACATTCTTTTACTTTATGCTTCAAAATGTGCGCTCGCGCGCGCGCGAATGTGTGTGTTCGTATTTATCAATCAATTTGTTTAACAAAACAAATATATTGCATATAGCTGTGTGTGTGTGTGTGTTAAGTACATATTTGTTAGTTCGCCTAAAAATAGTACACCTTTTCAAAAAGCACAACTATGCATTTGTGTGTGTGTGTTTGTGCATGTGCATGTAGAAGGGCATGTGCTTGTGTTACAGTAGTGATTTCTCTTCAGATTGAAAGGAATACACTACCCACTACCTGGTTAAATATAATACATTCGGAATTTTAAAAGCTGTAACACTGAAAACTACTCTACGTCAAGAAGGCTTGAAATTTAACACCGTCGTTTTCAATCAGATAATGTTAATGACCACCTCTTTAGCTTTATAACTATAAAGCAGATGTATGGAGAAGCGATACTTAACAATCAGAAGTATTAATGACACCCAAATATATACACTCTGATGAATACTTCCCATTTAATTTTCAAGAGTTAGTTTGTAGAGGTTCGATTTGTTTCAAGTATGATCACATATTGATATTAGTTACAGAATCATAGAAAACGAACAGGGAATACTGGACAGCTATCTCACCCGTGTTTGAGACTCATCAGTTGTATGCAACCACCGGAACTCGAACCCATGACCTTCTGATTATAAGGGAAGCCCGAGGACCATTGTCATTGGCGAATATTTGACTTCACGCCTGACATGGTGGAGCCAAGTGGTCACGATTTCTCACTATAAAGACCTTCAGGTGACTTCGTTCTGGAGCCAGTCGCTAGTGAGCTTCAGAATAAATTTCAACAGTCAGTCTGTAGGGACAAATACTCACCGATGCCAATGGCTGCTGTTCGCACTAAAATCGCGAATTGGTAGAAGTTAGAATTCATGGACCAGCCAATAAGTCTGATCCCAGTGGCTGAATGGAAAGCAAGCTGACTTGTAAATAGAAAATCATGGGTTCAATCCTGGTAAGAGTGGTGAGTGTGTGCTGTCGATGAGTCCCAAGTACTTGGACGAAACAGCTGTCCAGTAGGCACTGTCGGTTCTCAATGGTTCTCTAACTGATATCGATCCGTGGTTAAACTTGAAACTTTTAATTTAATTTACACGGCTGTACTTTTGTACAGAAAACTAACAGCTAAACTTCGGCACTAACCGAGATAAGGAGAAACCGCTTGTCAAGGAAGTTTCAGTTATGTGTATAACACTGATGGTTACAGACACAACCACAAGCATGATATGATAGAGTAAACTTTGTGTGTAACTATGTACAAGAAATGGAAACACTCAGAATGCCGAACAGCAATAAAACTTTGAACACAATATATAGCAGAACATAAAGAATAGAGGTCACAACGTGCGAAAGCACCAATGAGCTTGATGCTTACAATTCAATGAACTTCAGAACCCACGGTACATTCGACATAAAAATCCATTTATTTATCAGATAAATTAACATAAAAATGATTAAACACATTAAAGATGGTAATCTGCGCTTACATAGCTGACACAGACTTCCTAATTACACTGAATGGTATCAGTTCTCAACTTTCATAGCTATTGAAATGGTTCCATTTATACGGAAAACGAAACACTCTCATCCCACTTATTTATATACAGGAAAAATACAGATAATAATAATAAAACACCTTAACCCTAATACTGTTGTATTTTCATCATGAGCTGACATTAGTTAGAGAACCATTGGAAAACCTGGGGTTACTGGAGAGATGTTTCGTCCTAGTTTGGGACTCTTCATCGGTACGTGCTCACCGGGGTTCGAACCCAGGACCTTCTCGTTACAAGGCGAGCTCGTATACTATTAAGCCACTGGGACCCAATCCAATGGCCCATAACTTACTGTAGTAACCACAATTCTAAACCCTAATACCAATCTAAACACTAACATGCTATCAACCTATTCTCCAAACAGTAACTAAAAACCGGATCTAGATGAAATTTGCACATCACTTCGTGCACAACGTTCATATAGATGCTGTATTAAAGGCAGGTTCTGTAATCTAATCATTGCTATGCATTCAAGGCAACTGACGCATCCGCGCTCCGTAGCCGCTATTCTTTAGATTGGTCCTATATGTATATATATTTTAGAGGCTGACGGTATTGACGTTCGCCAATTGTACGGAGTATACTAACACGAGATCTTATACCAACAACTTCTATAGTATTCGTTCCTCGTGTACCAAAGGCAAAGCAAAAGGCAAGATTGATCGTCCAAAGTACGAGATATATTTCGGAACCAAATAGTAAACCGTGATGAATGCTTAACTAGCTAGTGATCATGCACGAACGTGACACGATGGAGTACCAAATGGCGTGAATGCTCGACCGGAAGCCTTCAGCTAAACAAGTTGACTTAAACAGTGAGGGTCAGCATCCAATGTTCAGTGATGACTGCCGTGGTCAATAATTTTGGGGAATTATTTACCGCTACAATATCTTCACAATCAACAGATATTCTCTCATAGATCAAATTAATGAGCCGATAAAAGATAAGTCGCATGGTCATGAGGTTACATATCATGGTGAGCACATAGTCAATAATCAAGACAGTTATTTCATTCAGAAAGCTCAGTTCATTTCAAGTTTAGTGCTGAACATGCCTCAATAGCTAGACTAAATATTTTATCCTTTAGTACATCAGTATTGCTGATGCGATTTATTAACAATGTTTGGAGTAGTGACATATCTTCATATGATTTTTTTCTCAAGATTTATTTGTGCTAATTCGCAAACTTATGTTGTGACCAGTTTCGTCAGATCAGTTACTTATTAGTTATTGGAGACATAGTTAGCTGCAAAAAAGTAAAATGTTACAGGGAATAAAACTGGTTGTATACGACAACGCTACATGTCAAGCAAAGTCCTTAAAGTGAAGACAGAAGTAAGATAATAACGTAAGTAAAGAACTTCGGCTGCATATTATCACCGATGATATTCCTAATTGTCGTGGATTGTATAATGCGAAACACTGTACATCGGAAGCGAGAAACCAGGATTACGTCAAAAGGATTAGAAGACTTCAGATGATCTTCACTTTAAGGTTGATTCATGTCTAATGTCACACAAATTCGAACAACTACAGCAGAAAACCGGAAAACCTTCAGAAGAGGAAGGCAACGAAAACGGTAATTCAAGTGAACATAGAGAAGACAGAGGTGATGAAAATAACAAACCAACAATAACAACAAAAATCAGTCTCTGTCAACGGGATAAATCTGAAAGACGTCGCTTCCGTCACTTATATAGGCAGCAGTGTTTCAAATACAAGTGACAGCACGGATAAGGATGTCAAAAACAGCTAGGATAAAAAACGTAAGGCATATCTTAGTCACTCTGTTGATCACTTTGGAAGTCTTCTGCACTGCACATAGCATGAACAGGAAGATTCGGATTTTCACTCACTTCTTCAGTACGAGTTAGAAACGTGGCCCTTGAGTCAAGAAAAACATTTTTGGCATGCTTCAGACTGTGAATAGCTGCTTCCACTAGTGCCACAATTAAGATCAGATAGCTACCCAGCCAGAAAGAATTAGCAACAAGAAACTCTGTTAATGCGACGGACCCACCAAGAATCTACTTTACGACAAATATCCTGAAGAAAATGGATACTGATTGGACCCACTCTGAGGAGGCCGTTGGGTGACACTGCGTACCAAGCACGGCTTTGAGTAGAAACCGAATAAGAAATGGTGATTTTGGTGTATGTCCGAGGGTGACATGGAGGATACCGTGTAAGGAGGAGAAAAAAGCTTATGAGCATCGTAGAGTTCATTAGAAGAAGAAGACTGCAGACAACATTATAAAACTGAGATGTTCTTCTGAAGCCATATGTTCCACTTGGAACCCAAGTGGATAGTAAATAATAATAATGGTGATAAGTATGACTACGATGTCCCAACTGTTAAGTATTGTAACTCTGATGATACCGTTACTTAGCAAAAAGAAAAGGTTTTGTACACCATATCATTTGAGATGAAATTTCACTAACGCTACCAAACTTTCCAGATCACATATATTGTAACATCCCACAATTTCATCAAGGCAACAAGCTGAAAGTCACTCACATCAACCATTCCTGAACTAATCTTGTCATACAGATGATCAATTCGTCGCCAAATAAGCGAATATGACATCGGTTATGTCGATCACCTTGATACAGCCAAACAGAACTATTTATCATCATGACTGGTTTCTACTCACGCATATCATCTAGAGGCAGATAATGCTATGCAGTGTTTATTAACACAGAAATTTACAAATAGTTCATTCAGGGATTAATGCCTAATCTGAGATAAACAATCTATACATATTTAAATCATTTTATTCAAGTTACACGAAATACACGGGACAGAAACAAGTAAAATTTGTGCTATTATTCAAAATAATGAAGTATAGGTCAAGGTTAATCATCATTATTCTGACTGCTTTGGTTATTTAGAATCTGTGGAATTAAGTTAACAGTCTCCTACACCACTTAAGGTTATCACAAATCAATTAGTAAACCTTTCCTGATTCGGCCTTAAAGACAGAATTAAGGTGAAGTTTAATATTTGATAGATTATGTTGTATAAAACCGTAAATACTAATACTGATAATAGTAATAAGAATAATAATAACAGAAAAAACAACTAAATAGTTTCCAGCTGGAGTTTAAATACCTAATCGAAAATAAATCAGGCAGAATTTGCGAAAATAATAAAACTATTTCAGGTCAACATGTCAAAAAAGATAAATGCTCACAAACACAAACACTAAATGTTAAAGTAGTTGAATAGAACAAAACAAAGCTGAGGGGAAAATACCGGAAACACCCGGTGGAAAACATATATGGTGATGTTACACGAATTCTGTACATTATTGTTCATTATTCGCCTAATCTCTGAGTGGGACGATGGTGCTTCAATAGCATATTTCCACCTTGCCCTGTTCTCTAAAGTCTTCCTCAGTTAGCCCCATTGATTTCCTAAAGGCTCTCATCTCCTCAATGTCATCCACACTAAATATCTTATTCATTACAAATCATATTGCATCTAAATCACCATTTCCATTTCGGGTTCCTCTCGAAGCCGTGCTTGGTGCGCAATGTCACCCAACGGTTTCCTCAGAGTGTGTCCAATCAATATCCATTTTCTTCTGCTTATTTGCTGAACAATAGGTTCTTGGTTGGTCCGTTGCATTGCCAGAGTTTCTTGTTGCTAATCCTTTCTGGCTGGCTGGCTGACCATCTCATTTTAAGTATGGCACTAGTGAAAGCCGCTATTCACAGTCTGAAACCTGCTGAAAGTGTTTTTTCCTGACTTAAGGGCCACGTTTCTGACGCGTACAAAAAAATGAGTGAAAATCCGAGTCGTGCCGTTTTATGCTATGTGTAGTGCAGAAGATTTCCAAAGTGATTAACAGAGTGACGAAGATGTGTCTCGCTTTTGCGATCCTCACTGGTTTTGATATCCTTATCCATGCTGTCACTTGTAGTTTAAACACTGTTGCCTAGATAATTGAGTGAAGAGACGTCTTTCAGATTTATCCGGTTGACAGAGATTTGAGTTTGTTGTTATTGTTTGTTTGTTATCTTCATCACCTCTGTTTTCTCTTTGTTCACTTGAATTCTTGTCTTCGTTGTCCTCCTCTTCTGACAGTTTGCTGGTTTTCTGCTGTAGCTGTTCGAGTTTGTGTGGCATTAGAGATGAATCTCCCTCGAAGTGTAGATCATTTGAAGTCTTCTTATCCGTTTGACGTAATCCTATCTTCTCGCTTCCGATTGTCATTGTTTCGCATAATACAGCCTACCATAATTACGAATGTCTTCGGTGATAGAAGGTAGATAGGCATATATGACTCCTGTCTTCACTTCAAAGTTTTCAATAATTTTTCCGCTGTTGATCACCTGAGACGCATCACTGTCATATCGGTGTTCAGCGAGGCTGACAAAGATTTGGGGCACTCCATAGTATTCAAGTTGTTTCTAAATTGTCTAGCAGTCGACGCCATAAAAGGTGTTTTTAGAATGTCGATAAAGTTGAGGTAGATATCTGACTACCATTTTTATCCTCTGTCCGATGATAATATGTAGGGTAGGAATTTTATCCACACACGATTTGATCTTCTTGGTTGGATCCAGCTTGTTCCCACTGGTGTTCTGCATTCAATGAATCTCCTAGTCTCCCCACAATGACGCGACTTATTATTTTACTTGGCGTGGGTAAGAGAACATACTAAAGCCTAACATTACAAAATAGGCCTAACACAACATTACAATATTATTCAATTTAGCACCTGGAAATCTCAAATTTTTTTAACTAGAGTTTTCCAACTAACTGCACATACTTAGATCAAATGCTGATTACAAACATTTGCAGATTAGCATGCGTTTCTTAGTTCCGCAACAAATAAATAAAAGACTGTTTAACATTTACACAAAAATGTTTACTTTTTTGAAGTAAGAAAGCAGTCGCTTTATCAACAGTCAAAATTAGTTATCCATCGCTTCAATTAGCCTACAAAAACTCACAGTCGCAAATTCGGTTTCCTCTATTTTCTCAAATCTGCATTTTCCACAATATTTTATTGACTATCTGTGAATTTCACTTTTGTTTCTCTCAGTGATATTAGATCAAGTCTTCTTTCACCGGTTTTTTCCTGTTAACACTGAAAAATTAAACTTATAACGAAAAGAGTCGTTTCTGCAGTTGTTTCATTACTGAAAATGTCATCAAATATAATTTTGTTTTAATAATCTGCGCTTTCTGAGAAGCTTCCTCTCCACATCAGTGAAATTAAAGAATTCAAGTTCATTTGTCTCCTTGTTAGACGTTAGCGATCACTATTTAAAGGTTTAGCTTAATTCAAGATGATACACATTCAGCATACATCATGTGCAATCTTGAAGGGAATGATATCTTCTTCAACACACCCAAAAATCTGTCATTCGCTCCTAACCTATTCAAGCAACAACTTTTCCATATTTTTTATAAATTAATGAATTTGGGTAAATCAAGGACAGAGGTTTGTATACAACAACATGGCACCATCATTCGCTTCGTTGGCTTCTCATCAGCTGCATGCAGAATGAAGAAATTAATAAGTTTAAGTAAGAAACAGTTTCAATATTTCGGAAAGTGTTACCTAATGTCAGTTCCCATGAGACTGCTAACTTAATAAATAGTGCTCAGAAATTACACTTGCATATTTTATACTCAGAAAGTTCAAGTTCGATCAAAAAGCTTAGATACAACAGCAAGATAGTTACATAATAAAGACATAGGTGAATATGATGATCATTGATTAGTGAAACTGAGTAACAGTGTCGTGAGTTCAACTCAAAATGATGCTTGCTAACTACCATCTTTCAGGTATTGCATGATGATGTCAACAAAATGAAACTCTCTATTTCCAAGTATTGGTTTGTGAAGATTTGATTGATCGGTTACAGGATTTCATCATCAGCTGACAACGGTTAGAAGACCACTGGAATATCTGTGAGTATTGGACAGCTGTTTCGTCCTATTTTAGGACTCTTCACAGTACGGAACCACCAGCAGGGTTCCAACTCAAGACCTTTTAATTACAAGACAAGCTCCTAGACCATTAAGCCACTAAACCCGATCCAATGGCCAGTCCATGAATTCTGCCTTCTGCCAATTCATGGCATAGTGCAACCACTAGGCAATGTCCTCGGGGAGTATTTGTCCTCACGCCCGACCTGTACAATGAAAATTTCAACAATGTTCACAAGCCATTGAAATGTTTAATTTTGTATTGTACACAAACCTGACAATATTTAAATTGAAGACTTTATTCATAATTTACTTTTAGAGATACAAAGAAATGTTGAACTCTTGGCATTTATCTTTTCAAAATATACTAAGATATATGTATTTCTTCCTACTCGTGTTCCTTAACACTACCAAGTGGGTGCTTCCAGTGGTTCTCTGACCGATATCAGCTTATGGTGAAATCCCGCAACCAAATTCTCTGTTTCTTTCATGTCCGGATTATTTAACGATATGTATACAAGTATTGAATTCACTACGGAAAATGAAAGTGATGGAAAGTTTCATTTTGTTGACATCATCATGCAAAACTTGAAAGATGGTAGTTAGCAGGGATCAGTTCGAGTTGAACTCACGACACTGTTACTCAGTTTCACTAATCAATGATCATCATATTCACCTATGTCTTAATTATGTAACTCTTTTGCCGTTATATGCAAGCGTTTTGACTGAACTTGAACTCTCTGGATATAAACTATATGAATGTAATTTCCGAGCACTATTTATTAAGTTTGGAGTCTCTTGTCATCTAGGATTGCGTAATATTTTCAAAAATACTCGAAATGTTCTGTAGGTAAAGTGAATAATTCATCTGGGATGTATGCAGATGATGAGAAACCGATGAAACAAATGATGGTACCATCTTGTTGTGCACAAACCACTGTTGTTCTTTCACTATTCAATTTCATAAAGTAGAACAAATGTATGGAAATTCAGGTAAAATGATTTCTAATTAGCCTTGATTAAAAGATGTTTACATTTGTTTTATAATCACTTCAAAGTATCATGGTTGCCTGTGAATAATTTTCAAGTTTTTTTTACGTTTTAAGTCCATCATTATAATTCATCTTGCTAGCGTTCAGATAAACAAACGCGTATGGAATTCCCAAAGTTGACTTTATTTTTTTTAAATGCTGGAATTAGATGTGCTTCTAAAAACATTCTGTTAGTTAAATCTTTAATTGATCTATGGTGTACTGAATTTTAATGCAGTGTTGTTTCAACTTATTCAGCTTACAGACTGTAGTTACTGGAATTTATTTCATACCATGGCGATTTTGTCACTTTATGTAGGTGGAAACGTGGTGCAACCAGATCAGATTCCGTCATAGTCCACATGATTCCTATTCAGACAATATGAATTCAATTTATTATGAAGTGTTTCTGATATAAGACGTTCTCTGTGATTTCTGAGATTTTTTCTGTGGATGATTTATATATTGACAAAATCAATGAAATCGCATTACTAGAAAAAAGTTTGAGTTTCATTGTTACAAGGAAGCCGTAAACGATTCAGCAAATAGCAGCTGTTATCAAGTCTGTTGTACAACTGATCACACTCTGTGAGTCTAAGGATATCACACATTTTAATGACACAGTGGAACATATCAAACAAGGCCCTAATTATAATTAAAATTATAACTAAAGTCGACAAAGGAAACGTCAATGTGACCACGAACAGAACTGATTATGAAAAGAAGGCGATTGAACACTTATCCTATGGGCTATACTCACTTACTGAAGAAATGCAGAAATCCATCGAAATCAACAAGATGAAACTGAATACCAACAGACTCCTTCAAGAACCAGAAAGAGAAATTTGAGAATCATCTTTGATTTAAGCAAGAGACGAAATCCTATGTACCCTCAATATTCCGCGGTCTGAATGTACATTATCACATATTGATTTTTATTCAAATATCTGGTCAATTCCACATATGTATATAAATGAAGGAAAAAGTTGTGTGAGTAGCTTGATATGATTATGAGCAATAATTTGTACTCGAAACGTCATCAGTTAATAATAGTGTGTAACACTGTATGACTTGTCTAAATAAAATCTTATCTATACTGAAGTTATACTCTACCACAGTGCCCAAGTTTTATACTTATATCAAACCAAAATACACAAACCTATTGTCCCATTAAGACCAGTAGTAGTAAATTTTATCAACTCACCTACATACAAACTCTTCAAATTCTTACTTTCGATAATGAAACCACTGTAAGAGGACATTCAAAATGCTATAAAAGAATATTTTGATTTCAAATCCAAAATAGAAAGCCAGGAAATTTATAAAGAAAATATTATGGCAAGCTGTAATTTTAACTCATTATATACTAACACTCCCATTACCGAAAGTCTTGATACCATTTCCAGGCTACTGGAATCAGACACAGCCCTGTCAGAAAGGTATCCACTGGACACCAGTGAGAGTAATTATTTACATTTAAAGGGAATTTATATAGATAGAAGATGGTGTTGCTATCGGTTCACCAATAGTCGCTGATCTTTTCATAAATACATTTGAAGATAGCATCTTTTCAAAAATACTCATGCCTAAAATATGGCTGAGATACGTTGATGATACTTTCGATGTGCTAAAATGAGATCTACACAGTTCATTCTTGGAGAAACTTAACAATCAACCTCTCAGCATTCAGTTTACTTCTGGAACGCAATCAGACTTAGGTGAGTTACTATTTCCAGACTGGCTAGTTAAGAGGAAAGAAAACGAACATTTTAGTATATCTATATTCAGGAAGAAAGCCCGCTCCAACAAATATTTAGACTTCGTATCATTACATCCAATTGGTACAAAGGTATCAGTTGTCTCAAGTCTACTTAGACAGGCACACTCTTTGATAACGTATGAGAAGGAGAAAAACAAGAGACATCAAATATGACTGAAATTTTCAAGAAAAATAACTATCCAAAGAACTTTGTTTACGAAACCGACACTAACATTAAACATGGTCGAAAACATATTCTGAAGGCATGGGCCTCAACAGTTGTCACTCCATACAGATCAGAAATATTAAATGACAACAGAAGAGTACTCAGTAAACACGACACCAAATTTTTCTTCGAAAAGTCAGACCCACTATAGAGCAACCTTATTCATGTAAAGGACTGAATTCCTAAGGACTCTCAATCTAATTGTCTATAAAATAAAATGCGTAGAATGTGACGCGTTACACATCGGGCGAACGTCACAATACATCGAATTCAGAACAAACGAGGAACGTAGAGTATCTTTTCAACCACCAAGAAATGCAGTGGAACTACAGAAGCTTGAAAAATAATCATAATAGATCTACAGATAACCAGAAAAGATCAGCAACAGAGATCTCTGGGAGCGAACCAACCAAGAACCGATTGTGAAACAAATAGACAGGAAGAAATGGAGATGGATTGGCTGGCCATACTCTGAGGAAACCATCAAGTGACATCACTAGACAAGCCATTGCTCGAGTGGAACCCAAAAGGGAAGCGGCGAGTTGGTCGTCATTGCAAGGGTGACTTGGAGGAGGTCATGTGAAGAGGAGATGAAAACGTGTGGGCAGACTTGGAGCCAGGTGAAGACCTAGCAGAGAACCGAACGCAGTGGAGACGAACGTCTGAAGCCCTATGTTCCTCTAGGAATTAAAGGAAACAATAATAATATTAATAGGTCTACAAGCTATAGAATCAGACAACAAATTTGATCTCGACAATATTAAAATCATGCGGAAAATCTCCAGAAACTGTAAAGATAGTCCCGTATCAAAAGAACCTCGTATTTAATAGAATTGAAATAATTTGAATAAGAATGATGGGATAAGACAGAATTTAACTTGGTTGCAACAGCTCATTCTTCCCCTCCATAAAGTGACAGAATCAACATAAATGTGATAAGCAATCTTCATTATGTAAACATATGCTGATTTTATCACTTTATACGCTTACCGAATCCAACAATCTACAAATGGTTTTGTTATCTTTACCAATCGGCCAACTTGAAAACAGCATAAAAAATGCCTCATGCTTAGGAACGATGATTAAGTCACTATATACAAGCTGAGATTTTACAAATTCTCGTATAACAATACTACTTTGATAAAGCTATTAACAGCATCCAATAGTGAGACGTCAGTAAAAACAAATTAAGGTTTTGTTTTTCATTCATTAGGAAATACAAAGACTTTCTTAATGCCGCATTTATTCATGTTTGTCTGTTTTGAGCTTCGATCTGTTAGGGTCTGTATAAGGAAATCACAGTGCTTGAGTACATAACATCTATTTCACTGGTCATAATCACACTGTGCTAATCTAAATTCGAATCACATAATTTGTGATGTTATAATAGATGTTATAATGGAAAAGAATATAATAAAATATAATGAAATAGAAACCAAATCGGAAATTAAATACCTAGGCATCATTCTATCTGCTGATCTTTCCTGGTCGTCTCATATCTTGGAGATTTCCAAGAAAATATTCCGTCTCACCTTCCACATCAAGAAGTTAAAACATTCTGGTATAAACCAACCCTTACTCCTACAATTCGTTAACTCTCGCATTCTGCCTATTATTCTCTATTGTTCCTCCTTAGTTTTTCCCGGGCTACTGAAGAAAGACTATAACATATTACGCAGGATGTTAAAGGTTGTCAGCAGGGTAAGCGACGTGCCACTTAACCAGCTTGTTAATATTCTGGTCGACAGGCACATGGACTCATGTGAAAAATGGGCCAAATCCTCTTGCATCTCATCAGGCAAAACGAGAAGCCTATATAGAAAACTATATGCTCGCACCAGCAAGTACAAAAGCTCAACCATACCCTACTTAGCTCGTGTTCTGTGTGATAGGCGTGACACCTATAATTCATTAAATAGTCATTAGTACAACTGGATCTCGTCTTTCCAACTCACATCAATTATAGGTACAACATTTTCTTTCTTTCTTTTCCTTTTCTCTCTCTCTTTTATATCCGTTATGTGCTGCTTTGTTTCTTTCTCTCGCCTCCGCCAGTAAATATGATAGCTCCCACTTTTCTAACACCTTCAAACACTTTCAGCTTTCCTTTGCTACCGATATGCCAATGTGTTGTTTTAATAACGAACTGTGGTTTCCTCAATCTATGTAGAATTCTATTTATTGATAATGTACTAACTGGATGCAATACTGTTGTAAAAATGCTGAGAATTCCATTCTGTATCACATGTACTGTTTTGGAATAAAGCAAATTATTATTATTATTGTGATAATTTTAATTATTCACAAAACTGACCAGAAAATAATATGCTAACGGCTGAGGAGACTCATAGTAATATCTTCAAAGCCTTATCAGCATTATCTGCATTAATTAGTCAGTATTTCGGTTCTAAAAATATCATCAGGTTTAGCTTGAGGGAATATGAATGATTACAGGTTTGATAAGTAGTTGACGTCAGTTAGAGAACCAGTGGAAAACCTGGAAGTCGTAGCCAGAGGGGTCCACTAAGTCAGGTAAGAGAACAGTTACTTGCCTATGACAGTGGCCTGCAGTTTCTCTGTCTAAATGTTGCGAATCAGCAGAATTTGGAATACATGGGCTGACCAATGGAAAGGATCCCAGTGGCTGAAGCGTCCACGAGCTCACCTTGTAACCGGAAGGCATTCAGTTGAAGCCACAGAGGGTGTGTACTGATGAAGAGTCCCAAACTAGGACTAAATGACTGTGTATTACACCTTGCAGGTCTTCCAGTGTTTCTGTAGAGCTGATGTCAACCCGTAATCAAGCCTAAAACATTATAAGCAGCATTTACAGTTCCATTAAAATTCGAGAATATTTGCAAAACGGAACTGCTTACAAGTGACGGTAAACCAAAATTATGTTTTTAAGTATAGACAAAATGTATGGATGCGTCAAATATCACGTCATTGCATCACCTTAGTCTCTAAAAACTTTCAAACTTTTCAAGAAATAAACTTTTAGATATTTGGTGAACATCTGCTATTAAGCGCTACGCACTGTTATTGTCTTCTGCCGGGAAATGCGACTGCACCCTGATTGGACACTGAGAAGTAACTAGTGTCATGCATCTTGTTCTTGGTGTTAGTGCAGACTGAATTCCATCAGTGAAGTTTCCAAACTAGGTGGCTTGCTGTCGTGGTGCACTTTGAACTGATGTAAGTTGGTGGTTGCTGGCAATTAACAGGAGACCATGTACCTAGGTTTCATGCTTGTTGGCACTCACCATTCAGTTAAGCATATCTCTAACCTTGAAGGAACTCAAATCCCTTCTTGAGTTCGAACCCGTGTTACAGACAGGGACGTTTCCGCTAAGGAGTCAATCGGGCTAGCGACTGACTTCAGTTATTAGTGTATTGGGCACTTTGACTGAACGCTAGGTGGTAACTAATGTCATACTGGTCATGTGGTGAACGACTGTTTACTCCATACTGCCAACCTGGGAAGCGTCCGTAATAAAATAAGTCCTGGGAGTACGCAGTGAGACGGAATAATAACGTCGACATATCTAAAATGGACGATAAATACCTTGTAATACTGACGTGTATTAAAAATCGCGGCAGTAATTTATGGTTGTCTGGTATTTCTTTCCAAATCCTTTAAATTTGCCTTACATTCAGTGATATACTCAATAGTAAATCCGAATAAACCCACCACGCGATCTTTAACTGATATCAGTTCATGCTGAAATCCTGTAACCAGTCAATCAAATCCCTACGAACCAACATTTGAAGTGATTGTGTTGGTTTGTGTGCTATGTCAATTTCAAATGGTCTCAGTATTATAGCCGTTACTTCAGAGATATTCTCCATATACATGGTGGAAAGAATTTTCCTGCTGTTTTTAAGGATGCAAATATTTACTCACTCTAATAAAATTCTATTAAAAGGAAAGGTTGTACTAGACCCACAGGTAAAAAAACAGGAAATGTCTTCAGTTGTTTCCATAAAGACTGTTCATTTGAGGTGGATAATCAGTGTCAGGATGTCTAAATTGAATTGATGAATAAATGATGCCTACTAGTGTTAAGCTGGACCAGATGGAATAGCCCCTGAAGCTCTAAAAGCGGACCCAGAAACGACAGCAGATGTACTGGCTCCATTATTGCAAAAGGTCTGGAAGGAAGAAAAGGTGCCTACTGACTGGAGGAAAGGTTACCTCGTGAAATTACCAAAGAAGGGCGACCTAGGACTCGGAAAGAACTGGCGAGGAATCATGCTCCTGTCGACGCCAAGTAAAATCCTGAGTCGCATCATCCTGGAGAGAATAAAGGACGCACTGATGGCAGAACTTCGACCAGAACAAGCTGGATTCAGGAAAGGCAAATCATGTTCTGACCAAATTGCAACTCGACGCATCATCATCGAACAAAGCATGGAATAGCAATCAAACCTCTACCTCGACTTCATAGACTTTGAGAAGGCCTTCGACAGCGTTGACCGCGAAGTAATTTGGAAACTACTCGAGTACTATGGCGTGCCTCAAATATTCATCAACCTTATTCAACAGCTGTACGACAACCGCACATGTCAAGTGATCCACAACGGAAAACTCAGCGAGGCATTTGGAGTAAACACAGGAATCAGACAAGGGTGATTATTATCACCAATGATATTCCTGATTGTGGTGGACTGGATTATGCGTCAGACAGTGGGAAACGAGGAGACAGGGATATCCTGGACGGATGTGAAGAACCTAGAAGACCTGGATTTCGCGCGTGGATGATTTATGTTTGATGTCACACAAAATCGAAGACTTACAAGCGAAAACCGATAAACTGGTCGAAGAAGCAGCAAAGACAGGACTCCAGGTGAACATAGAGAGGACGGAGGTTATGAAAATAACCAACCAACCAACAACAACAACAGCAGCAATATCCAGTGCCAATCACCATCAACCGGAGGGATTTGAAAGAGGTTACTTCATTCAGTTATCTAGGGAGCATTGTCTCAACTACAGGAGGAACGGACGAGGATGTCAAATCGAGAAAGAGGAAGGTGAGAAACACGTTCATCAACCTGAAATCAACCTGAAAATCTTCGTCACTCAACATCAACAACAAAATTCGGATTTTCAATACAAACGTCAAGTCAGTTCTTCTATACGGATCAGAAACTTGGCAGGTCACCAAGAATACTTCCAACAGCCTGTTGCAGACATTTATCAACAGCTGTCTTCGTTCTATACTCAAGATCAGATGGCCGGAAAGAATCACCAACAAGAAACTATGGGAACAAACAAAACAAGAACCAATCGCCCAACAAATATGCAGGAGAAAGTGGAGATGGATTGGACACTCGCTGAGGAGACTGCTGGGTGACATCGCGCGTCAGGCCATAGCTCGAGTGGAACCCGAAAGGGAAGTGGCGAGTAGGACGTCCAAGGGTGACATGGAGGCGATCGTGTGAAGAAGAGTTGAAACAGTATGGATTAACATGGATGTAGGTGAAAAGCACAGCAGAAGACAGAAGCAAGTGGAAACGTGTAGTTGAAGCCCTATGTTCCACTAGGAACCCAAGGGAACAATAATAAATAATAATTAGTGTTAAGCTTAGTTACTAATCTAGCTTATTTTCCATCATGCAGTGGTTTGTTTGGATCTGGCATTTTAGAGGTGGTCGACAAGGTGGCTTAGTCTCACATTTTTTTAACTGTTACTACTTTATGCACATGTAGATAATTGATTTAAGTGCTCAACTTTCACCAATAATTCCTAAACTACCAAGTACTTAATCCTGAGAGAAGGTATACTATAAATATATATGACATAGTAAGTGAACCTCGTAGCCTGATGCATAAGAAATGTGATCCGTACTACTTAATTCTAACTTGGTGGCCATTCACTGACAAAATTTACTTCTGATTAATCAAATGAAACCAAATTAATTCGTCGCTGTGGCTGAAGATTTTGCCAGAATAGAGCTGATATGAGGAGTTAAGATAACATAGAATACTAAAGCAAGTTTTAGAACCTTCCAATAATCAGTAACAGCTTCATATGTATCATATCCATTTAAAATGTATAGTACAAACTTCTATTTAATACTATCATGAGTATTCTTCTGCGTCACGTACAGTAAACTGTTTCATTATGCATAGAAAAAGACTTCTACTAACTCCACATAACCATTTTAAATATTACAGCCATTCAATGTCAAAAGGAAATGACCGAATAACTTCAAAGGATACTTGCTTTATATGATGTTTAAGTCCGTTTGAAACCTTCTAATTCTTTAAAGAAAGCCCGGAATAACACAAGACAACTGTGTCTATTGGATACTGTTCAGGATGTGAGGCTTGCTACATAGAGGGAAACAGTAAACAGATGAAGATAAGAATGAATGAACACAGTCTGTGCAGAAAATGTCCGCCTAGAAATGAAGCAGAACCAAGGAGTCCTGAAAAAGGATCAGCTATAGAAATGCATGCTATAAGAAGCAGACATAAGATGGATTCCGATAAAGTCTAAATTCTTTGGAAAGGCTTTCATTCACATAAACAAAGTCTGATCACTGAAGCCTTGCATATTTTAGCCATATGGAATGCAATAAACAGGAGAGAAGGGATAGACTTATCACCTATACGGCAGACTCTAATCAGGCAAGACAGATGAGGAAAAACAAACATTTTCAGTCTCATGTCATGACCATTGTAAAAATATCACGTTTTTCATATATGAATTGACGTGTCTTCCATATGACAAATAACACACACACACTCATACCGATAAATATGCAAGCATGACAATTTGACATTGGTCATTATAAATATGTGATGACTGTTTATATTTTCCTATTGGGACAAATGTCTACTGAAAAGTGACCTGCAAAGGAATTTACTTCAGTTTATGTAATTTTTTGACTACAAATTTTGGTGGTTATTAAAATTCAAGTAAATCAGCTGAAGAAGCTGCGGTTTACACAGTAAAACGTTCAGAAAAGTCTTATTTTGATTTTTTTTCTAAAATACGCTGGGATTATTTTAAGTAATTTATAATGATTCACATGACTAAGTTATACAGTTACTACATCTAACCATTGATTGCTGAGATTACAAAATAAGATAATTGATGATTGTGAACATTTGGACAATGTACTAACACTTTTCAGCAGTACCGAAGGATAATGGAATCATATAATATTTTCACGAATCTGTGGTAGCTGAAATCAAAGACCAGTATACCGCAAACGGACTTGGACTTGAAAGCTTTTTAACTGCCAGAGCTTTGTCCCTCTGTTGCTCAAGGATTTTAAAAATCTGTTCGGGACATACAAGAGAGAATGAACTGAAATCACTATGTGACGCCCTACTTTGGGGAACAGATATCTACAAAAACATGAAAGAAAAGCCTCCCTTGCCGCAAAGTAGCAACTGTTCCTAAGAAAATTCTTTTCATAAACCTGGAATTCAGAAGTGACACTGAAGCAGAAATTCCTGGAAAATGCCTTTCTAAATATCTGAAAGAAAACATTTGAAGCAGCCACCTCACACATCACATTCTCCAGCAGACAATTGATCCAGTCAAGCTTTAAGGATAGGATACCACTTTCGGACAACTCAGTGTTTATTTATCAATTTAACTGTTCGTGTGAATCAAATTATATCGACCGTACGGAATGTCAAGTCCACAAACATATTTTGGAACACTATGCATTCTGGTTAGCTACAGGAGAAAAGAAGAATATCGGTAGTTCTATCCTCGAGTATCTTGTCGATTGCAGACATTGGTTACACTCTCATGACTGCATCAAAGTGCTACTCAGAGTAAATCGATTTCGCACGAATTTACTTCGAATACGCCATCTATGCATAGCCCAATCATTGGCTATTCTGGGTCTGAAATTGAGTCTCTGCATTCAAAAGCACTACATACATTCACTCGTCTCTGGGGTCTGGCAGCGAATGGTTCTGTGGAAAGATTTCACAGGCAGCTGAAAAGTTCCTTGATGGTACAGAATGATGCATCTAAAAAGAAGGGAACACTTAACTTTTATCCTACTTGACATCCAATCAACTATCAAAGAAGGCTAAGGATGAATACCAACCCAACTCTTTCATGGTACTAGCTTTACTTTGCCCGAAAAGCTAGTTCCTTCACATGATTCCATAGATATGAATATTGCTGAATTCAACAATCAACTAACCAGACAAATGCTTCAACTCCAACCAAAAGCACCTCAACAATCTCTCAAACTAGACCAGGTCAGCAAACACCTGAGAACTTACAAATTTGTCTTTTCTCGAGTCGCTCCTGTAACCTCCGTGGGAAGGTGCTTCTCAAGTCCTTAAACGTTCAGACAAATCCTTTACAGTGAACAAAAATTGATCGAATTAAACCAGCCCACACAGACAGCGAATTCCAAGCTACATAGACTTCTGGACAAACAAATAACCAAACAGTCGATTCAATTCCAATGGCACCAATTCTTGTCCCTCCGCCTTATCAAACACGTAAGTGGCAGGTAAATCAGTAAACCTGCTCGCCACGTTCATTTCGTGGACTGATAAAACAATCACATTTTCATCGTTAAACATTATTATCATGATTATTACTACTTTTGGTTCACTTTGATGTTACTTACTATAAATGACTGTTATCACCATTATTATTTGTTCATTTATACCTTAACTACAAGACAAATATCCATGTTTTTCAGAAACGGCCTATTTTTAACCCATCATTTTTGACTCTTACTAATGACTTTATACATAGATATGCTCTGTTTATACATTAAAAACCTTCTTTCTTCGTAGCCTCTGCAAAAAGAAGCCAACCTCACTTAATTATCATAAAGTTTTATTTTATTTTTTGTTGTTGAACTATTTGAAAATGCGCTTAAACTTTAAACGATCCAAATACCTTTTCACGTACTTGCATGTTATTATGTATCCCCATATTATCACGACAATTGTTATTAATACTCTTATCTGATTCGCTAACAGTGACAGCCTCCGGTAGTCTCTCCGGACCTCTAGGGGGAGAGCCGTGTGGAGTCTGTAACAAGATGGTTGTACATTCTTTGTTAGATGTTGAAATTAGAGACATTGTACACAACTCTTGTTTAAAAGGATTCATGTTGAAATATACTTAACGACGGAGAAAAATCTAAAATACAGTGTGCCACCCGCCACTTCATCTTATCACTAGTCCATACTGTCTACTTGTCTCACTACAAACCATGTTTTATCCTTTGCATTTCGCAAGAACCCCTCATTTTCATCCGAAAGTTATTATACAACCACTTCACAGCTTTCACTAGTAGACACGACTCGAGCAGTGAACGCTTCTGTGGATTATATTAATAATTTGTAGCAGAGAATTCTGACTGTATGATCAAGTAACCATTAACTTATACAACTCGTTAACTGTATTTTTTTACAATATACTATTATACTGTTTTTCCATTAAACTTGGATTTTATTCTAATATATTTGTCCCGTTACCGAGCTCACTGTTAAGTACACTACACACATTATTTTGCTTCACTATATGGTGTAAGTTTATTATTATTATTACTGCCCTTATTTTATAATCACTCTATTACTGTTTATTACTGACACTGCATTTTGATACAAACTTGATATAAACACTTTGCCGTCTTTCCACTAGTTTTTGTTTACTTTATTTGGTTATATTGATTAATTATTTTCCACACTTTTCTCGTCACCTCAGTTTCTGTCCCCTTTGTCTAATCCCCAACTAGTCATCCCTTTCTAGATTACACCTAACATTATGTAATACATTTTCTAGAACAAATTTACCAGTATCTCATTGGTTTTATGATTTCTTTGCTAAATATAAATACAATTGAACAGCTTGTGAAAATAAATTCAAAATACTCTAAGCATTTATCACTAAATTGATCTAAATATTTCGAAAGTGTCACTTTTTTCCTCATCCATGAGTGAAATAAATTACTGTAACTGAATAACATAAACGAACACCATGGCAGAATGTAATTCCATATTAGATAAGCTAACTTAGGATAACACACAGTGTTACAGTATTTACAATTGGATGACACGGTTTCACAATTAGTTTTATGTAGTTTTTCTATCTCTTCCTCTTCTCGTTATTTGTTGCCAGTTTCCATATCTCCGATTTAGGTGTTGCATCATTTATTTTTTATTTTCTTTCATTATAGCTTGATTCCACACAGTGTTTTGGTACAAGTATGAAATTTTCAGCATGTGATATCGGTGGCTCAAATTTAGCAGGCCGACCATAGATATCAGCTGTGTGTCGGCGGGGATCGAACCTCGGACCATGTGCTAGGTCGGCGAGAGTCCTCACTGCTGTGCCACCGACGCATTGTTGAGCCGATAAACAAAGTTTCAGTGACTAACCGCTTTCTCTCCACCTAACTATATTACCTTTTAATACTTTCGATCCATCCCACCTCATTGTGTGATTGCATACAAGTGAATGCAGGGCATCGCTGGCATAGCGGTTAGGACGCTCGCCAACCATGCACATGGTCCGGGGTTCGATCCCCGGCCGACGCACTCCTTTACCTCGTTAAGTCAGAAATAATGCTGATGAAGAGGAAAGGTTGGCCATGAGGCTAGCAACCCCATCCTGTGAAATAAACACTGCTACAGAAACTTCAAGCCACCAGCTTGAAGCCCTATGTTCCACTGAAGAGCGTGAAGGAAAAAAAAGATACAAGCTAATGCGATGCAATGGCCGAGCTTTTTCTAGGTTATTTAACTTAGTCGAGTCAGTGGTTCTAGGTGTAGTTAAGTTCCTATGTTTCAATAATCTAGTTACCCCAGCCTATTAGTTTGACCACGAAGGGCACTTCAAACGAACCACAGACCTTCATCAACAGCTGTCTTCTCTCAATACACAAGATCAGATGGCCAGAAAAGATCAGCAGTAGTGAGGGATCTTTAGGAGTGAACCAACCAAGCAGGAACCGATCGTGCAACAAATCTACAGGAGGAAATGGAGATGGATTGACCATACTGTAAGAAAACCATCAAGGGGCACAACAGGCAAGACCATCGCTTGAGTGTAACCCGAATGGGAAGTGGCAAGTTGGTCGTCCAAGGGTGACTTGAAGGAGGTCATGCGAAGAGGAAATGAAAGTATTTGGGTAGACGTGGAGCCTTGTGAAAACGTTGATTGAGAACCGAACGTAATGGATACGTGCGACTGAAGACCTATGAACTAAAGGAAAGAATAATAATATAATAATTATTTTGACCTATACAACTGACCTCACAGTCACTATTTGGTATTTGATAAATTATATTGTCTTTCCTAATTAGATATTATGGGTCCTTAAGGTGACAAAGTTTATTTCTGAGAGATTTGGTTGATTTAGATCCCACCTTACCTTCACCCTCAGTGAGAATCTTATTTAGGGTACTCTGAAGTTCCTTCTTTATACGGCAGTACTAAAGAGCCTTTGAATTACATATTATTTAGGTTATTTTTGTCATTTCTATTATTAATCTTAGTTTTTCTATGCTTCTTCATACATTTCTCAATAAATTCTGGTGGGCAGTTATTCAATAGTAATACTTCTTTTATTTGTTTAATTTCCTTATTTAAATCTTCTGACGTGTTACTTAAGCTCTTGTTCCGATTAATTAGATATTCAAATAAACCTACCTTTGCCAATTGCGAATGAGATGAATTAAAGTCTAAGTATTTATTAAAGAGTGTCGGTTTCTCAAAAATGGCGGTATCTAACCCACCATCTTGTTTTCATTTTATTTTACGGTCTAGCATGGCTGACTCACATGCTAATTTTGTAACTCAGAAGTGAATTGGATTCCATCTATCATTGAGTTTACACGTGTGTAGAACTGAAGGATATGTTCAGATGTGTGTTACCCACAAATCCCCATCACAACTTAGGAACAGGATTAGATATTCGAAGAGCTTTATATTTTTAACTGTCCATAAATATGTCTGCTGCTATTGGGGATATTATCCCTACACTGGCAATAAAGAAAATCGCAAAAAACAGCAAGAGGAAGAAAGAGAGAGTGGGGTGGGGTGGGGGAATATACAGGCCAAATCATGAAGCCGTGTGATTAAATCAGTATGATTATGAACAATAAATTTTGTTCGAAACGTCATTCAGTTGGGAATATTGCATCACTGTGTATTATTTCAAATACATTTATCTAATACAGAACTGTGGTGGTTCAGCGGTAGAGTGCTGTACAACCATGCACGTGATCCACGGTTCAAGACTCGACTGACGCACTTCCTAAGTCGTTTACAATTCCGACAAAGATGGAAGATTGGGCGTGAGACTAGCAACCCCCTTCCGCTTTAAAAAAGCACCAATGCTACTGAAACTTCATATCTAAAGCTTGAAGCCCTATGCCACCCTGGGAACACAAAGAAATTTTAAAAAATATGAAACAGTAGTAGATTGACTAAACTTATGCAGAATAAGTGACTTTATAAACCGTCTTACAATGCCGATTTAAACAAACAAAAAATTAGGAAAACATAAAGAACTGTAGCCATTCATCATCATACTGAAACTCATTCATACCTACCCTCTTAAAATTATGTTTTACTAACTTGCTCTGTTTTTCTTTTGAAATTTATATGTGAGGCACAAAAACATAAAATGCGAAAGATGTATAGGTGTTTATCCCCAGTTATCACCTATCCAAATTCTCCTAATAGATCATTCAATGCAGAAAACTACTACATGGCCTTATTTTTTTTCTCTGAAGATAATCTTCCTTAGTAGTTCTGTGACTAAGTGGCTGAATATATAACTAAGCGCATCAATCATCCGTATGCATACTTATTTATTATCCAGTAGCGTTATGTTTTAAGCTACCAACCTTCCTTACTGCCTTTCACTTATTATCTACTGGAAAACAGTATGACAGATACACGATAACCATAAATCTACACGACAAAACTTGTTACTGCGACTATTTTATGATATATGTACTATTCAAGTATTGGTATGTAGGGATTTCATTGATTGCATGGAGGATTTCATTATGAGCTGACATTGGTTAGAGAACCATTGTAAAACCTGAAGGTACTGAACAGCTGTTTCGTCCTAGTTTGGGACTCTTCATCAGTACGCGCCCACCAGGGTTCGAACCCAGGACCTGCTGGTTACAAGGCTAGCTAGCTGGTAAACCATTAAGCCATTGGGACCCGATCCAGTGGCCCATGAATTCTAACTTCTGCCTATTCACTGTGGAAAGAAAAAATCTGTCAACTGAGTGCATCCAAAGAATACGAGTTTTTTTCTTCACGTGAAGTTTGTATTCTCAGAATGAGGAGGGAGGGGTGGGTTGGATTTGGCTGAAACATTAAGCCATAAATTTAAAAATTTGATAAATAACATAAATAACATGTTAGTGTTTCAATAGCCTTATAGAGTATACTTTGATGCTTTGTAACTATTGGTGCTGAATTTGGTTCCTAGATTCTGTATCTTCAATTTCATGGCTCAATAGCATCAAACAAACACCAGAGCTTCATACAGTTACTCCTCTTTATGCATTCGAATAAAATGACAGCAACAGTCTGCGAACAACGAGAGGGTACCATCATTCATTTCGTTGGCACCTCATCAGCTGCGTAGAGACTAAATGAATTATCAGGTTTTTGTACAAAACAATTCTAACATTCTTGCAAATTTAATTGGTGGATGGTGACTAGCAGTGGAATCAAGAATGCGCATTTCTTCCTATTTCACACTCGTCATCTAGATGTACCTGCATTCCACAGTGAGTGATGATGTTCCCACCGAGGCTCGAACCCAGTGGCCATAGTCTCAGACACCATAGCGCTATCCTATAGACCACTTGGGCCACGACAGCCCCCTCTTGTAAATGCTAGGTAATATTGGTTATGGGAGACTCCAAATCTAATAAACAGTGCTCGAAAAACTATACATATGTAGTTTATGCCTACAGAGTTCAAGTTTAAATAACGAAATAGGTGAAGTGGCAAGAGTGTTACGTATTAAATACAGAGGTACATAAGATGGTGTGTAACTAATAGACTGAGTAACAATGTAGTGAGTCCAAGACAAATCAAAGAAACAAGAGACAAACAAAGTTAAACTATAGCGAAGGAGGGATACGTCAAAGCCAGCGACTACGTAACCAGATGAAAGGGAGAATAAAGACATTCAGTTACCAGGTCCAGGAAAGACTGATAACCGCTTCTTTCTATTGAAGTGTGTTGTCAACTGATATTACGCAACACTCTGGAGTATGTAAAAATTGTGCTGGATATATATACTTGACAATTTCTTTAGACTGTACACAACTAATGACGATGGTATGACCTTGCTGTACAAAAACTACTGTTGTTTTTGCTTCATTTGAAACACCAAATCAACTTGAGCTTATGACCAACACATCACTAAAATCGTTGAATTAATCACTGAGAGACGCTGGAATTTTATATGCTTTTGAAACTAATGACAGACTATTCAGTACCTGAACTCATCATTGAGATCAACCATTTCCTAGCTGCTTCTGAAGTCTCTACAAAAATTATATTTTTTCGAAAACTTTGAACGAATAACATATTTTCGGAAAATTAGTTTCGCTGAGTTGGAAAATGCATATATATGTATGAAGACAACCTCAAAGCATCGAGGGATTTAGAAAAAGCCTCATATGTTTTTCTAATTTTTATTAGACCAGGGTCTTAATCAATTTTATATTCCCTTTATTTTAAAAGTTTCTACCCATAACTGGGTTATTACGGTAATTATGCAGCGTGTAACGTTGTTCCGCATTTAATATGTCATTATTGTTCCTTTAGATTACGAGTGGAATGCCGAGCTTCAAGGGAACATATTCATTCTGCCCTATTCTCAGAGATCCTCTTTGGCTGTCCCTACGACTTCCCATAATCTCTTCTCTCGTATATGCATGATCTCACCTATGTCACCTTCACATCCACTTCCAACTCGTCGATTCTCATTCTATCTCCACTCGAGAGATGGCATAGCATGATGTTTCCTATCGATTTCTATTCTCTTCCATATATTTAATGAGCAATAAGTTCTTGACTGGTTCATTCTCAGAATTCCTTGTTGCTAATTTTTTCTGGCTGCCCATCTGCACTTCATTATGGAGCCACAGAAGGCAGCTGTTGATAAAAGACAGCAGTAGTCTGTTGGAAATGCTTTATGTGACGCATGCTGCAAGTTTCTGACCCATATAGAAGAATTGACTGACTTAACATTGGTGTTGAAAATCCAAATTTTGTTATTTATGCCAAGTTCAAAGTTTCCAAATATATTTCACAGTGATGAAGGCATTTCTTACCTTTCCAATCCTAGTCTGCTTTGATATTCCCATCCATGATGTTGCCTGTAGTTCAAACGATGCTGACTATGTAAGTGAAGGAAGTGACCTATTTGAAATTTATTCCACTGATAGTGATTGGTGCTTGTTGATGTTGGTTAGTTTGTTATCTTCGTCAACTCCGTCTTCTCTATGTTTATTTAAAGTCCTGTCTTCGCCGCCCACTTCATCTGTGTATTTGTTGTTTCTCGCCTGTAGGTCTTAGAGTATGTGTAACATTAGGCGTAAATCATTTGCTAGATCCAGATCTTCTACGATCTTCTTTATCGGTCATCCAACGTATTCCTGTCTTCTAGCTCCCCACGTACAGCGTTCCGAATACTCCAGTCCACCACAACTGGAAATATCATTGGTGATCATATTCAGTCTCTCCTCAATTCAAAAGCTTCTTTGAGTTTTTCCTTGTTGATATCTTGACATGTGCCTTTCCTTGTCAAATAGCTGTTGAATGAGTTTGATGAAGACTTAGGGAACTGCCATCCATAGTGTTGAAGTGGTTTCCTTATTTCTTCACTGTCGAAAGCCTTTTCAAAGTCTGTGAACTTAAAATTTTCAAGTATTGGTTGTGTTGGAATTTCGTTTGATTGGATGGAGGATTTCATAATGAGCTGACATCAGTTAGAGAACCACTGGAAAACCTGCACGGGGTACTGGACAGCTGTTTCGTCCTAGTTTCGGGCTCTTCAGTAGTCCCAAACTCATTGAAGAAGACATTAGGAAATGGTCGCTTTATGTCGTGATTTAGCAGAAGTTGGAATTCATGAACTGGTCATTGGATTGGTTCCCAGTGGCTTAATGGTCTACTAGCTAGCTAGCCGTGTAACCAGAATGTCCTGGGTTCGAACCGTGTTGGTGTGTGCATACTGCTGAAGAGCCCACAAATAGGCTGACGAAACAGCTGGCTGTCCAGTACTCCCAGGTTTTCCAATAGTTCTATAAGTGATGTCAGATCATGATGAAATCCTCCATCCAATCAAACTTGACATTCCGCATTATTTACTATCAGTGTTTTTTTATAAGATATCTGGATGATAAGAAACCCAGAAGAAAACATACAGCCAACGATCAAACCATGCTGCATTTCGTCTATTTATAACATTAATTAGCAGTTTTCTGACTGCCAAATATGTTTTTACATTTGACTGACAGATTTTAGGGAAATAACCAGAGATAAAGAGGGTGTTTTGAATACCCTCCGACAATTAACTTGCACTTTCTTTTAAAAAACAAACAAACTGTATGAACTTTCATTTAAACCAATAAAAGTAAGTAGATATATAAATAAAATTTACTTACTTGTACGTCTAATGGGAAATCGTTTAATTCTAATGTCTCTAAGAATACACCTCTAAGGCGGCGACGTTCAACAATATAAATTTCACCAGCTTCATTTTTCTCTGTCATAATCCAATGTTGTTCTTTTGATTCACTTAATATATTGTCAATTAATATAAGAGGATTCCAACAGCGTTGTAAATCTATTTTACGTAGACACTGAAATATAAAGCAAATATTATAGCTATAAGTATAAACACAGTTATAGAAAGTTATATTTTGAAAGTCTGATGATAGTGACATTTTAATAATGTTTCCTAGCTGAGAATGACATAAAAGAAAATACGGCAAATTTAAACTTTAAGCACCACTAACTACCAATTGGCAAATGACCTCGGACGCACCAGTCACATGAAGGAGGTATTTTTGTGTATGGAATACATACATTTATGGAAAAAATTCATGAAAACTGTAGAGAAGTGTTACAGAGGATATCTTCCTCTCACATATGGTAAAAATAACTCTCAGTTTTAGTTGGAGTATCAACAGAGTCCAGTTCCATTGTCGGTAAAATTTATTTTGATAAAGTCTGATAGTGTAATACAGTGATATTTACTGAGCAATAAATTGTGCTCGAAATATCATCAGTAAATATTACTGCATTATAAACACTGTGAGACTTTATCAAAATTAATCTTACCCGTAATGGAATTATACTCTACCACAGTGCATAAGTTCTATTCTTATATCAACAGAGTAATATAACCACATTCTATACATGTAATTATTTAGGTCTTCTAACCCTAATAATAACCCTAGTCTTTCCTGAACCTAACCCCAACATGAAAATATCCCTAAACTAACTGTAATCTAACTCCGACTAACCCTAACTTAGCCTTTATTAGGTTAACCTAACGCTGAATTTTCCTTGGCTTGAAGAGTAACTTAATCTTTCCCAAAACTAAGCTGAAACTTGCCAGATATCCCATTAAATAGCACAACGCTTAGATGATCATATTTTATTAATGGTGACAGCATTATATGCCAGGTCTCACCAACTTGCTCAGTGATCGATTCAAGGTGATTAGTGCGGTCGCACTCCATTGGTATTTAGTGGTGCTTAAAGTTTAACTTGGCCGGAAATATGCCTCTTTATGAACATTTGTGTGAGCTGAGATCAACACATGAAAGCAAATAATAGTTTTTTCAACTAGATCTCACCAACTTTTACTCTAATATACATAACTTAGAGGAACGCCTGATGAGATCTGGTTGAAAATAATACTAGTTACTGGATTTCATCATGAGCTCACATCAATTAGAGAACCATTGGAAAACCTGAGAATACTGGATAGTCGTTTCGTCCTAGTTTGAGACTCTTCATCAGTACGCACCCGCCAAATAGGGTTCGAACCTATGACCTTCTGGTTACAAGGTAAGCTCGTAGACCATTAAGCCACTGTGATCCAGTCCAATGGCCACTTAATGAATTCCAACTTCTGCCAATTGACGACATATCGTGACCGCTAGCCAATGTTATCGGTGGCGAGTAGTTGTCGTCTCGTCCGACCTGCTAGGACTAAACACTTGTTCAGTTTTCCCATGTTTTAAATGGCTCTCTAACCGAAGTCAGCTTATGATGTTATCCATTAACGAATCAACCAAATTCCTACAAACCAGTACTTAAAAATAATATTGTTCGCATATGGAAATCTTTAAAATTTTCGTGAATATTGCATTGAACGGTCTCACATTTTTGCAGAGTTGTCATCATTTTTCAGATTTTCAAAGTGTTTACTGTTCTTTACCGTAGTGCACATATCCCTTAATCTGTAAATAACGGTAGGCGAACCCTAATTATAAGTTATATTATATCACTATTCCCTTGGTTTCCTGGTGGAACAAAGAGCTTTAAAAGCTCGTCCCCATTTTATCCTGTTCTCTAAAGTTTTCTTTAGCGGGACCCATGACTGCCGATGGGTTGTCATCTGCTCTTCACACAATCTGTTCCTTATTACCTTAGGAAACACGCCCAAATGCCCGTTTCCCGTTCGGGCTCCAACAGAGAGCTGGTCTGGCACGCGACTTTACTAAATGGTCTCCTCAGCTAAATTTCATATCTTCTTGATTTATTCGTTCTCATCATACGTTTAGTAACCACATCTCCTTTCCAATTCCACATGCATGTATATTTTCAAATATAAGGCATGCTAACAAACTTGTGATATACTATAAGACGGTGTAAGGAAAAGTCTGCAGACTTGAAAACAACCGGCTATTCTTTGCATTCTTATGTATTGATCAATATGACTGAATGGAATGATGGAAAGTATGTTTTAATTTCACATGAAAGGTGCTAAATTAAGGTTTCAGTAAACACAAAATAGCTTACTGGGATTCAGATATAATCCGTTAGTGTTTCGTAAAGGAAAAGAATGTTTTAAGCGCCATGTTTAGCCAATACACAGTAGGTAAGATTAATGCTCATGATAAGTAAATGAAATATGCATAAAACCACATACTACTGAATGCCTGAGAAGCTGCATACCACTTATATCAGCCAAGAGTACTTGCTAGCCAAATCGAGGTGATCTAAATACTGGACGCCTGTTTTGTTCGTTTGGGACTGAGCTCATCAGCGATGTGCTCTGCTTCACTGAGCTCAAAATAGGTTTCTTTGTAGAAAACAGCACTGTCGAATGCTTTAATATATAATACAAACCTGTCGAAATTGATGAATTATTGTAAAATTACTTGAAATTATAGTGTAATACGGTGTGAGAAGTTTCTGTTGATGAAGCTGTGAATTACACAACGAGATGTTTGGGAAGATGTTGTTTTAGCTAACTAAACTCTGAGGCTACTCCAGGTAGTTTTGTAGTGATTTATTCAGATTCCGTCCTCGAAATTCTCCAAGAAGTCTCGTGAATATCCCATTTCTTATCTTAATCAAAAATATCTTTTTCTCATCTTTATGCCGGAGGTTTATCAATTAAAGTGGAATTTAGTATACGAATATATATAGCGATTCCGCTTATATTTATTGTGTCACAGTAGGTTTTTGATTAATGCATGCTTCTGCCTGCATATTCAGAAGTGATGAACATTAAACTGGATATCTCATATCAAATTACTAACTGACTGTCTGGTTTCAACATAAAACTTTTCACAGACGTAAAGCAGTTCAAGTAGCCATACTCCATGTAGAACACAAAGGAAGATAAAAGAGAGAAACGAAAAAGGGGTTCAAAAGAATAATAACAAGCAGAAGTGTGAGGGAAAAAGAATAGTAGCATGCCAAAAACAATGAGGTTTAATGAATATAGGAAATCCAGAAGGGTAAATGGTTCTGCGCCAGTGAGAACGATTTTGAGTCATATCACCAACTGTCTCCAGCTATTGTTTCTTAGTATCCCCACAACCCCCAACGAGGAAGTTCACAACTTCCTACATGGTTGGCTCAGACTGACAGTTAAAGATTTCATAGACGACTGATTCTAGGCCCTGGTTGGTCCAGCACTAGCTCTTTTCCAACCTGACTGCTTCTAAGTCAGCTAACATTCACCATCGAGGAAGGCGATGTCTGGGCAAACGTAACACATATCCTAACCATCTTAATCTATGCGGCTTCATAACCTCATCGATTCGCTTTCCCTATTTGGCTAACACTGGACGCCCAACATCAATATAACTCATCCTACCGTGCCATCTAACAAGGAAGACAGAATGCGAACACCTATGATCAAATACAGCTAATCTGTTCGTGTTTTTCACTTTCAGTAATCACGTCTCACAGCTTTAAATGAAGACAGAGCGAACTGGCACACAGTATAAATATCGTCTGACCGATAGTCAGCCGGATATCACGTCTATGTCAGAGATGGCATTGGTTGTATCTGTGCTGAGGTTTCGTCAGGAATCAACCTTTTGGGGCTGATGTGACTTCGCGAATAGGTAAAGAGGTCAAAACCCTCTACCGCTTCACTCTCTATCTTCAAGTTACGAGTGGATGTAGTCCTATAGCATCATTATACATCTGATGGAGGTAGATCTCACGCCAAACATACGAAGTTTACTGCTCAAGGTGTTCAAAATATTCTGTATTTTATCACCACGTGTGTTTTCTCATATTTCTATTGCTTAAAATTAAAATGAGAGTGTAAAGCCTATGTAATGTGGTAGAATATAGTGCCATATTAATTTGTTTGTTCGTTAGAGCTTCAAATGATATAAGTGGAAGAATTGTGATAATATCCTCCCGTAGTTATCACTAGTAAGCTGCACTATAAATGGAATATAGCAAACACTTACGGAATTGCTGGAAGGTATATCGAATCCGAAGAAATTGAAATTTAACTTAAATTTATTTCCTATAAACAACGCCAACAGCAGGTTCATTCAGTGCAATGTACATTCTTATAAATTATCCAATATTTAAAAAGCTTAAAAATCTGCACACTTTACAGGCTAAACAATCGTTATCACTGTGAAGTATTTACATTCACTCACCTCATCTGTCTTACCATCTAAACGTGGTTCTCTCCATTTGGCTTGAATAAACGCGTCGGCATGATAAATCTCTTTCAATGTGTCAATTTCACCAATTTTCAAAAATACCACACGAATTTGTACAGATACCTAAATAAACAGAAGATTTATATATAAACAATTATGGAAAAGATTATTCGGTAATTTTTATCTAAAGCATAAAGTTTTCAAGCAGGTCTAGTTTTTCATTTCATTTGGTTGAAATTAAAATAAACTAAGTTTAAGGAGAAGTTCATGTAATCATGGGTGCATATTGTCATTGGCTACTAGTAACCTAAAAGTGAAAATCTTAATTATAAACAAACATGCTGAACAGTAAACTGTCCTTTGACTCCTAGATTTCAGAAGCATTAAACAACAAGAACATCTAACAAATATTTACACATTTTCTCTATTTCTTCACAGCATGTAACTTGGAATAAAATGAGTCTCAGTTTTGTATTTGTAAGCAGGAAAATATTTAAGTTTTACCAGGGATTGATATCGGTTGGAGAACCATTGAAAAACAACCTGCACAGCCGTTTCTTCCTAGTTATCGGAACTTATCGTCAGTACGCACCCACCCACTGAGGTCCGAATCCGGGATCTTCCGGTTACAAAGAAACCGCGTACATCATTCAGCCTCCAGGACCCATGAATGTTAACTTCTGTCAATTCGTGATTTCAGCATGATCATCGGCCAGTGTCACTGGGGTTCGGAACCGGATGGGTGCCGATGAGTTTCAAGTACTAGGACAAAATAGCTACCCAGTAATTCATGTTGGTTTGCAATGGTTCCCTGACTGATGTCAATGCATGATCAAGATTGGAACAAGTCAGTTCTTTACAAACAAACGCAATAAAACATTCTTTTAAGAAGGTATACGTAGATAGTATATCTATTTGTGAATCAACTATAAAGTATATCATCGCTCGCAATCAAAGAACGAGTATCCTAATTCTGTAACCGCTTCAAAATTCAATCTAGGTTGTGTAGCTACAGTAATTTATAGTATCAGAATGTTGAAAAAAAGTGCACTTATAGTTAATGATATAATCTTAGATAAGAAATTTGCACGAAATTACCCATCTGTGGGCTGGGATGATTCTGTCTGAATAAGGAGTTATTTAGTCTTTTTGTCCAACTACTTCCAATTAAAAAAAGAAAATGTGTTTTTCAAGAGATTGTTAGTAAGGATCTGATTTGTTTCAAGTTCGACCGCGGATTGATATCAGTAAGAGAATCACTGGAAACCGCTGGGGAGTACTGGACAGCTGTTTTGTCCTAGTGTTTGTGACTCATTGGCAGTAGACACCCACCGACCAGGGTTAGAAACCATGACCTTCTGGATGCAAGTCAAGCTCGTTGACTATTCAGACACTAGTATAGAATACTACAGCCCATGAATTGTAATTTCGCCAGGGAGTACTACACAGCACTACCTGGTTTTCATTGATTCTTTAACTGCTATCGATCCGGTATCAAAATTTAAAAATGTGTTTTCTTGAAGTGTCATAAAGATTCGAAACAAAGTAGCATGTATTTTGATTGGGCATACGCATAATCCTTGGTGTTGGTGCAAGCTGAATTCTACTATTCAAGTTTGAAATGTGGTCATCAGACTAGGTGTCTTGTCATTATGCTGCACTCTGAATTGTAGGTATTATCAGATGGTTGAAAGCAATCGACAGGAAGTCAAACACGACTTAGATTTCGTGCTTGTTGACACCCACTAGTCAGCAAGGAGTATCTGCAGCCTATAAGGAACTTGTTTCCCTTCTGAGGTTCGAAGCCATGTCAGCTAGTGAGTTTCGCGCTCGGAGATGTTATCACTGAGAAGTTAGTCGGGCTCGCAATTGACTGTACTTAGTATTACAACTTAACTCAGGAAAATATTGTTTACATAGTATTATGACATGGCCTGAACAAGGAACAAAAAGGAGTAGAAAAATTTTCAAAACAGAAGGAGTAAATAAAGGGCCAACTGAAAAGAAAGGTGTTACTAAAATGTCAGAGGCGTCTTTAACACAGCGGTAGAAAGCTAGCCAACCAAGCAGGCCGTTCAGGCTTCGATCTCCAGCCGATGTACTCCTTTACCTCATTAAGCCAGTAATAAAACTGGTAAAGAGGGAAAGTTGGGTATGAAGCTAACAACCTTATTCCGTAAAAATAAGCACTATTGTTTCTGAAACTTCCAATAAGAACATAAAAGAATAAAAGTGTCATATGAAAAGTGAAAAAAATGGTATTAATTAGCAGAGCAGTTCACCTCGGACTTATACCCCCTTCCTTCTAACTTTGATATAATTCCAGGTTCAACAACTTTGTTAATCAATATTATTTTTTTGAATTTTTGTAGGATTATTTTTACCTACTACATAATTTATTTAGGACACTTACCTGCATGCTGTTTCATCCAAATTCCTATTTTTCTGGACGTCTTTCATATTAAGTAATCCTATTCAAGACTGATTAATATCCACTTCCTCCGCCCCCAGAAGTTACATTTTAATTATTCATCATGTAAACAATAACCCTGACTAATTTGTATTCTTGTCTGACAAACTTAATTTAGAAACACATACAAAAAAATAATTAGGTATAATTGCGATTGTACAGCGAAGTGAATGAATTCGCCGCCAAAAGGAGACTCTTCGCTAAACTGTTTATCCTTACATTCATGTCTGGATGAGTGATTTTCGTTAATAAGCATTTGAAACAATGTGAATCAATAGGACCAAATATAATCGAAAAGATTGTAAGGGGAATAATAATGATAATAATAATAACCAGGATAACTAGTCTATGTTGGGGTTGAAGGCCATGGGAGGGAGAGAGGTTGAACAAAGCTTTTTTGAACAGGAGCATTGAATGGAAAATATATTATGGCGACTGCCTCAACTATATTATGCAATCGTAGGTGTACAAGCCTATAGGAATGAGGTGGCACCTTATGTAGAATTGCGAAGGCTGAATGTTTTATCAGTCTTGTGCTCCGTATCTACAAAATGTGTGACAATATCGAATTCCTGATTGACTTTATGACTCTTTTACCTAACCTAATCACGTTAGACAATACTCAAGAAGGCAACAGTTGGCTGTCTCTCAACGAAAGAACAGTTGTCAGACTTCGTAGCCTATCCTTCACCTGAATTGCATGTATACAACATGTGGTGAATTTTTAAACATATTGTTGTGGCGAAGAATGTTTTCGCCATTATTTTTCTGAGTCTCGATGCTAACAGTTCAGCAGCTGAGTCTCTTTTGAACACTCTTCTGCATAGTTCGCAGGCATTTCTCTGTATCTGTTCTCGTTTTGGAGACTTTAACAAACTTTTGGGGATTTCCGTCCTCATATAATGAATTTTCTATTTTTCTTATTGCTTTTTTCAGGATTCCATATGTGGAATAAGCTTCAGGGTTTGATGTGTTCATTAAATAGACTTGACATAGTAGGTAATCATATCAACCCCCAGTGGTCAGTTAAACATTTCTCATTTTGGTCTGTTTAGAAATTTTAGGTAGACCATACAATCTAGGTATATTTTTCTGCCTGAAGACTTTAGACATTCAAGCATTCAGAAAGGCTATATAAGACTGTATTGCAAAACTTTCAATATTTTACTGAATATAAATGATTTGTTGTTTTGATTTGACTATTTCTTTTCTTTCATCAATAGTTATATTCACATTTCTTTGACATGTAAACACGCCTAATGCGTTGTTGTACAAACTGTAATGAAATGGGTGGTCTGTTTATTTGTAGTCATTCACCTTAGGTAGAAACAGGTGTGGCTATTGTGAATTGATATTGTTTACTGGGTGATATAATTTTGTTTTCTTTTGTTTTTTCTTTGCCTTCTAAGCCTTTTGTACACCAGTAGGATTGACACTGATATTTTATCGACATATAATGAATTCTGCCTTTATTTACATTCAAAAAAGATTACATGCCAGACAAATCGATAATTATTATGATCTTTATTTTAGTAAAACAAAGTTTAAATCTTACTGGAGGGTAGATTAAAATAAGTTTTATGGTTATTCTTGGAGTCTTTCTAACAAATGCTCCTTTTTCCAGTAATGATGTGCCCGTCGAATGGAAAGATATTAGACTTATCCCAGTATTTAAATCATGTACTGGTGTGAATGTTAAATTTAGACCTACGTCAGTAACTTCTGCTTTATTTAAATTAGTGGAAAAATTACAGTTTACACATAAACAGGGTTGATGAAGTTTAAGCGTGGTTGAGGTCTTACGTCATAATATTGTTTCCTCTTTAGACAAACTAGTCGAATATATTCAATGTACGAATACACATTCACGTTTGGCTATGTACTAAAGTGTCCTTCGTTAAATAAGCTTTCTTTGACACACAATGAGTACTGGGGTTGATAACTGGTCGCATTCTTATTTCTCGAATGGAATGTAATATGCTGTATCTAAAGGCAAATCTTCCTCTGCCTTGCCCACCCAAGCCGGTGTCCCTCAAAGTGCTATTCCCTCTCCTCTTCTCTTTTCTTTCTTCTTACATGACTTGCCTCTTTCGAAAGAAACCAGCTGTGTTAAATACGCCAATAATTTGACTATCCCTTTGCTAGCTATGTCTCAATCTGACAGTTCCAAACTAGCCAAATAGCCTTTTGTCGGATATAAGCCAGTGGTCTAAGCTAAATGATCTTTCTTTGAATACTTCCAAATATCAGAAAGTCAACTTCAGCTGAGTGCAAACACGTGAACTGCATCAACTTGTTCATTTGCATGATGCTTTAACCATAGAAGGTGCTGAAATGGAAACCAAGTCAAGCATTAAATACCTTCAAATAGTTCTATCCTCTCATCTTTCTCGATCATCCAATGTCTTGTCAGCTCCTCAGAAAATATTCCATCTAACCTTCCACTCTAAGGCGTTGAGACGATCAGGTAGGTATCTTTCAGTCTCTACTTTTACATTTTGATAATTCTTACATCTTATCTATTCTTCTTTATTTCCTCCCTCCCCCTCAGTCTTTCCTGGGACACTCAACAACCTCTATGTCATATTAGGAAGGGTATTAAAGGTTGTCTGTAGACCAAGTGGTGTGCCAGTACTAGGTCAGCCAGCATGTTATCACTGTAGTCGATAGACATCTGAACTCATGTGAGGAATAGTCTTAATCCATATTGTCTGACTCTCAACTCCTCCCCTATTCACAACCCTACCAGACCTGCACCTCATCAAGTAGGACTAGAAGTCACTATTGAAGAATATGTACTCGCTCGACAACTAAGTACAAAAACTCAATGATACTCCATTTAGCCCGCTTTCTATGTGATAGAGAAAGTGTTGGGTGCAAAACTTATAACTTTCTATGTAATTAGCAAAATAAATGGCTCTTTGATCTAGTCCTATTTGTAATTTATACTGCCATTATTTCAATTATCTTATCATTTTAGTTATTATTATTATTATCATTTTATACTTTTTTGTACATTTTTGAATTTACTGTTACTGCTAATGCCAAAGTTGCTACTGTCAGTACTGGCTACCTATAGCTAGTAATATATTTTTGGCTTTTGTTGTTGTTGTTGAGTGAATTAGACGCTGTGTTGTACCAAATGTTGGGAATTTCACGTTGTATCACAAGTACTATTTTGGAATAAAGCAAACTATTTTTATTAACTAATAATAACGCAGGTCAACAAAATAAGTCGTATATTTAGCAGTCTTGTGATTCTGGCACAAACAGTCAAAGATTCATCTGTTCACGGCTTCAATATGAAATAAAAACGTCCTCATTTATACACTTGGAAGGTCCTGGGTTCGAACCCCAGTGGATACGTACTGCCAATGATTCCCAAACTCCAGGAAACTCCGTCCTACAGCTGTCCAGTACTCCCTGGTTTTCAATGGTTCTCTAGCTGATATCAATCCGTGATCAACGCGTAAAAACATTTAGAAGAGAAAAAGAATTGAGCGAAAAAGTAATATTTCCTTTTTTTAAATTAGATCCTCATCTATAGCTCTACTATAATATACATATTGCAATATGTAATACAATACGAAAAGTTTACCCATCTGATGGTGATAAGTTTGTTAACAGTGATTAGTCAAGTTTGACCACTGGTTGATATCATTTAGAGAATTATTGAAAACAATTAGGGAATGCTGGACAGCTGATTCTTCCCAGTGCTTCGGGCACACTGGCAGTGTGCACCCAAAGGAGTTCGAAACCAGTAGCTGCCGGTTACAAGTCAAGCCAATAGATCACTCAGCATATATATAGCGTGATATGTCCACTAGGCTTTCACCTCACGTGCAACAGAACGATAATTAGTACTGTTTGTAGGCCTTTCGAAGTGAAAAACCTGAAATTATGCTAAACATTTACCAATACCATAAAGCTTTTTGACTGGATCATTTAGATATATTAGATAACATTAGAATATGTAAAAATAATTGTGTTACTGAAAAACATTACTTTTTAAGTATGCTTTAATCTTCCCCCAGTAATACATATATATATATATACAGATAATGAGTTACATTCAGAACATTAGAACTTAATGGAGTGCAGACACATCCAAGTTATAGGCTCCAAATCAGAAAATCTATTCACATTATGGCTCCGTTTCCTAGAAACTATCAGATTTGATTACTCTCCATTTGAGGTGTTAAATTGATGATTCTGTTTAAAAAATGGATGCGTTTCTTTTCAAATGTAACACTCGGAAATACACAGCTTAAAATATCCATTAAATACTTCATGTTTAGTTCCATGAGTATGTGTCAAAAATATTTGTTAATCATTAGTGGTAAGATAGTGTGACTCCTTTAACTTTACATATACTTAATGCTGCTTAATTACTGACGTTGAATTATGTTCGTGATTAAACTTGAAATTAATCAGATCTCTGCAGAATTACTCCTGTAAATTAATCTGATGCTCACTGGCAACTACTGGCTGCAGGACGACGGACACTGGAGTTTCGATGAGAAGTGGTGACCAGTGGGGTCTAAAATTTCGGGAGTGAGAACAAATACTCATAGATGAAACTGGCTTATGGTCATGCTAAAATCACAGATTAATGGAAGTTAGAATTCATGAGTTGTCCAATAGGTTGGGTCCTGGTAGCTAAATATTCTTCAACCAGCCTTCCTTGTAAGTGGTAGGTTCTGGGTTCGAACCCTGACGAGTACGTACTTCCGAAGAGTCGCAAGGACTAGGATGAAAGTGCTGTCCAGTACTCCCTGGAGAATTTCAATGGTTCCCTAACTGTTATCAATCAGTGTTCAAACTTTAAACAAATGAAATCCTTACAAATTGACTCTAGAAAATGATTACCCAACCAGCAAAATTAATGCAACAATGAAGAGGATAGAATTAATTGCAAAATTGAAACGAGTTAAACAAAGACTTATAATGTTTTATTCTTTTGCTTTCCAAACGGAGTGTAAAGCTTCAAGCTTAGGTTTTGGATTTTGAGTAGCGACACTTTTTTACCGGATGTAACTGTTGGCCTCACGATCAAGCCTCTCCCTACCGGGTTTACTTCTGGTTAAGTGAGATTTAGGAGGGCAACAGCCAGGAATCGAACCCGGACCACTTGAGGCGTGTTTGCCGATCATTCCACCATTGAGCAAACTGTTATAGTCACACCAAATCACCAACACCAGGTGAAAACGTATATCACAAAATTATGGTTACAAGTTACTAAGTTCATCTTATGCTGGTATTAAATGTTAGTATCAATTTTGCTAAACATCAGGTTTTTCAAAATTTATACTACTATATAGTTATCAGATGAAAGCCTGTGTTCTCCTGCCTTAGTCGCTCACTCGCTTACTCAGTAGAAGAAAATTTGTGTTACCTCCTATTTACTACTAACTGATTATTGAGAGTAATATATAGGATGCATTCTGGCCTGGTACTAGATGGTCTGAGGCAATGGGCAGGTAGCCTTGGACCCAGGTTCCCTGCTAGTTGGCACTCGCCAGCAAGGTGTATCTGAAACCTTGAAAGAACTTATTTCCCTTCTGGGATTCGAACCCGCGTCACCCAGTGCTGCAATCAGAGACGTTACCATTGAGCTGTTCGGGCTCGAGATTGACCTCATGTAGGACTGTACTGAATACATATGATTGAACACTAGTCAGCAATCAATGTTACGTGTCTAGTCCTATCTTCGATGCATACTGAATTCTGTCAGTCATATTTCCTGCAAATCGCCTCCAAAGGTGTAATACTAACAGTTTACAGTGCACCTTAATGACGAGTCACCTAGTATGGTGGCCAAATTACAAACTTGACTGACAGAATTCAGTCTGCGCCAAGGATAGGACTAAACACATTATACTAGTGTTCAATCAAAAAATCATTCTTGCCTCTACAGTGTAAACTGATCTGAACTAAATTTAATTTAGACATATGTGAAAGTAACATAAGCTTCCTTTTTTATTTTAAAATGCACTTTTTCATATTCATTACTGAATTTCACAAAAGAAAATAAATCTATTTTAATTTTTCTAAAACGTAGGTTAAATAATCAGGGCTACCGAATAATGACAATATTCTCAATAATTTGATCACTATGATACCCTTATGCAATATGCACAAGTGGTTATATTGTCGGTTGAGCTACAAGGGAAAACTCAGCGACGCCTTTGAAGTGAATACAGGAATGAGACAAGGCTGTCTATTATCACCACTGATATTCCTAATTGTGGTGGACTGGATTATATGAAACGCCGTAAGTGAGAGCCAGTAGACAGTAATACTTCCAACCGATAAGAAAACTCTAGAAGATTTGGACATCACAAACAATTCATGCCTAATGCCACACAAAGTCGAAGACTTACGGGAGAAAACAAACAAGCTGACAGAAGAGGCAAGTGGCGAATACAGGACTTCAGGTGAAAACAGAGAAGACAGAAATGATGAAAATAACTAACCCAAAACAGTGACAACAGTATCAGTGGGAGAAATGTAGAAGAGATCGTTTCCTTTATTTATCCATCCAGTATCATTTCAACTACAGGCAACAGCACGAATGAGGATGTCAAAACCAGTCAGAATCGGAAAGGCAAAACAGACATTCACCAATGAGTAGTCAGTTTGGAAATCTGTTCCACTCAGCATAGAGAACGAAATCCGGATTTTGAAGATCAATGTTAGTGCGGGTCAGTTCGTTTAAATTGGTCAGAAACTTGGCTCACGCTTCATAGAAAGTACTTCCAACTGGTGGCTGCAGACTTCTGTCAACGACTGCCGCTGACCAATATTGAAGATAAAGTTGCCAAATACGGTAAGGAACAAATAACTTTGGGAACGAACTAATCAAGAACCCATTGCTCAACAAATATCCGAAATGAAGTTCACATGGATCAGTCACATGCTGAGGAGATCGTTGAGTGACATAGCTCTCCAGGCCAGCTATCGAGTGGAACCCGAAGGGTAACGACGAGTTAAGGGAATAATGCATAGCGTGACTGCTGTTATGATTGGCTATTACTTTATTCACTTCCCATACAATTAAATTTGAATTTTCTTTATTTGAATATCTCCTCTAATTTATTCAGAGCACGAATAATTAGAGCGGAAAGTTGCTTTCATTAAATTCTTCCTCAGGCTATACACAGTAAAATTTAATTGTCATAGCCGAAATCACAGCCATTTTGAACAACCAATCAGAATTCAGATGCATAAGTCACAGAATCTTTAAAAAAATATATTGAAAAACATTTTAGACATAATATAATACTGGATAATTGTCTGTTATATGTTGTAAGAATGTCTCTCAGTAACTCCAAGTATAATCACACTATACGCTATACATGCATTCATACACATGACACTAACCTTAACCTTAACCATAACCCTACCTAACAGCAAAGATTTACTCGGTCTTGACGGAACTCGTTCACCAAAACCATATTTGATATTGAATGACATTTTTTAGTGTCCCCTGAATCCGACTTGTTCTTGAAGGCTAGACAAACCATTACTTTGGCTACGAAAAATTAACTTCTCCTGCACACTTGTAAACATAATAATTTTAACATACAATGACCAGTGGAGGCAAATTGTACACTAATTTTGTTACATTTAGAATACAGTATTCAATGAAGAGTGCGTCGGTGGCACAGTGGTAGAGTGCTCGCCAACCACGCAGATGGTCCAGGGTTCGATTCCCGGCTGACGCACTCCTTTACCTCGCTAAGCCAGTTGTAAGACTGGTAAGGAGGGGAGGTTGGGCATGAAGCTAGCAACCCCATCCAGTAAAAATGAGCACCACTGTTACAGAAACTTCAGGTCTCTAGCGTTAAGCCCTATTTTCCACTGGTAACGTAAAGGAATAAAAAGAATGCAATGAAGACACTTGTTTCGACGAATTTATTGTCAAGCTGTACAATCGTGTATACATACGTTACTTTTAAGAAGCTACGTCGCGTAAGGAAATTTAAACAAAGGTGTGAATATATAAAATAATGATAATATAAAATTATTAGATTGTTGTAGGCAATCGACAAGAAGCGATAACAATTCAGAGTGCGAAGAAGTATATTCTTTTTCAATTAGTTCCTCATCATCGGCTCTAAACTAACATATAGTTTTTTACATCAAAAAAGTTACTAGTCAAATAGTCATTTTAGTTAATCGGTTTTAGACATAGGAGAGTGCAATTAGGAGGCTAAAGGTCTTCAAAACAAATAACTAATAGATATTAGTAACAAGGCATCTAAGATTAAAAAGGGGGGTGAGAATTCATTACAGAATTGAAAATAAATTGATTCTTAGATGTTAGCAACAAACCATTACAAAATCACGAAAACTGTAAATTAATTATGTCTAAGAAGAATAGGATGACTCAGAAGAATCACGCTAATATCAAACAAGTTATTAATTGAATTAACTAGAATTGGAATAATAATAAAGTGACAAAGTCTAGAGATAGTTACAAGAGGAGGTTAAATTGGCTTGCGAAACTTAATGCATATTATGTAGTTGGCCATGGCAGAGAAAGAGTATGCACAAATTTCTTTCGAACACGCAGATTTGGCCTGTTCATATGAATCCTGATTGCCTCTGCTGAATGCAAAAGTCGTACTCGTACACGATGCAAAAGGTTTGGTGATTTACGATAAAAAAACTTTACAAACTTAGGGCTAGCCAACTTAACATACAGTATTGACGATATGAGCTAGTATGTGGAGCTGTGTATAGCTGTATTAGGACCTTCACCAAACCAAGATTCGAGGTATTCAGAAATCAGATGATGAACTTGACTGATCCTACGTCCAATGTGATTAGCTCTGCAGCATCAGTTAAACTTGTAAATGCACATGGAAGAGGTGAAACAGGACAGTTCATCTGTATTTCATTAACTAATGATTGGTTGGCTAATCAATAAACAACATGTCTCAGCTGAGTTAGAAGTCCTTTTGGAAGCTAAATGGGAATTTGGAAATTCAGAATGCACAGTGTTGTTCAGACAACTAGCATGGTGTCCACATTGTAAACCCGACTGACAACAGAATTCAATCTGCACCAAACAAAGGACTAGACACATGATACTATTTACTAACTAGTATCCAATCGAAATAGTATAGTGAATTGCAGTTAAAAGGAATCTAATTCATTTTCTCCGCTTTAGGATAAGAAACACATTTATAGTTTTGACTGCGTTGACTCAGATCTTTTCTTCCTAAGAGCCACACTTGCAGAAAATATTTACCTTAACGAAAGTAAAGCCATCCAAACTGGTCAGTGACTAAGTTCCAGAGAAGATCATCTTTATAAATTTGGAATTCAAAGGTAGCGAGTCATCAGACATGCTTAAAAGCCGTTTCATTGAATCAATCAGTTAGACGTTCTTTGCTGCAAAACTGTAGATGACCTACACCAGCCCTAAGTTGTAATCCGACTCTCTAAGACATAGGCTCGCTCTTCTGGCCACCTCCATGTGCCACTATTAATTTCTGTTGTCACTAGGTTATATTCAATAAGCGACGAATTAGATACATTTAATGCTATTGATATTTTAAATGATGAGATTTTAAAATCTGTGGGACAAAGTTTCAAAGAAGAATTAATTTGCTTTTTATTCCCATTTGGAAACATCTGCATATTGCAACTTTGGCTTTTTCCATTTCATTACTTCCTGTTTTCAATGTTAAATTATACATTAAAAAGGCATTAACAAGTCTTTCTACTGAACATTTCTCGAAATTATTGTACACGGTAGTAGAATTATCAAACTGATTTCTTAAGTGGACTAATGGTTTAAAGTTATTGATTTTTCCACTGTTCTGATATGAATTAATTTAGCTAATGTTTACAGTAGTTTCTTTTCTTCTTATTGTGTTTATTGTCTTTGACCAAGGTAAACTCTTTTATAACTTACAGTAAACAGGCTACATTTTAGTCGTATTTGCATAAAACTATTTATTATTGATTGATTGAGAAGAGTAGTTGTAGTGCTCGTTAGTTATACTGAGGTGACCTAAACATTGGTCGACCGTCTTGCCCGTTTGGAACCCAGCTGATCAACATACGAGTACTGTACAACTAACTACTCACTTTTATCGATCAGTAGCATATTGTTTTAAGCAAACATGCTCGCTTTCTTAACTACCATTCATGGTATAAAGCAGCGCACATGCCGTGATTTGAACAGTTTGGTTTCCAAAAGAAACTATGGCGAAAATTTCATCCCTCAAACTGCGTTCATTGCAAACTGTTAATCACTTTGGAAAATGGAAATTCGATCTGTACCTTTCAATCTATTTCATTGGAAAGCTTGATCCCTTGTCTCTTCTATGCACTTTTTAACTTAAATACTAGAAGGATTTCAATCAAAAAGGGTTATCTGAAAGTTTTGAAAAGTTATCCGACATTAAACTAATGTTCTGTTCAATAAAGGGATTTTTAGACAACCAGATAATGCTGCCAGGGATCACCAGCGGAATTTTTCCTGGCTAAACTAGAGATTGGTTCTCTTAAAGATATAATACATAATCTTGATTTCCATTGCCGTTATCTTGATGATACATTCAAAGATTTGAGGAAAGAAAGTGAGAACTTTTCAAAAAATGCATCGAACCATAAGTTTTACCGCAGGAGAAGGACAAAATGACCCTATCTTGATTTTCAATGTCTTAGTGACTACATGAGTGGATGAAACGATATCTAAACAATTGCATCGGAAACCTTTATCAGTTAGGCAACATACTTACTCGTCACTCTGCAACACAAAAATAATCTCGTTAGATGTCTAATTTATGGAGCTAGAATTATTTGTTCAAATGAAACACTTAACGAAATACTCTGTAATATTCGTAATCTATTCAATAGGAACTGGTATACAATGAAATTTTTTGAATAAATACTTGGACTTAACAAATAAACAACCCATGGTTCACACAGTCCTTCAAAAAATCAATATTCTTAAGAACACAATTCACGGGAGGTGTTAGTAGTGAGATTGTGAGCTCCTGAGGAGCTAGCTGTATTAGGCTTACAATAAGTGGAGCTCATCGTGTAATTTCTGTACACAACCCATCCTGGTTAGGCGAAAGTTCAAATAAAGCCATTATTTATCTTATCCCTTTAAGTTCCCAGTAGAACATAGGGCCTCAAGTTACGGCTCTGAAGTTTCAGTAGGAGTGATGTTTGTTTTTACAGGGTTGAGTTGTTAGCCTCATGCCCAACCTTCCCTCTTTACCGGTCTTATCACCGGCTTTGCGAGGCAAAGGAGTGCGTCCGTCGGTGGTCGAACCTCGGACCACCTGCGTGGTCGGCAAGCACTCTACCCTGAAGCCATCTAATAAAGCTATAAGTAGTTCGCTACTAGACCAACACCACCCCTTTCAAGTACCAGTTTTGTAGAGATTATATTTTATTGGTTAGAGGGTTTCATCATTAGGTGACGTCAGTTAGGGAACCACTGGAAGTACTGAACAACTGTTCCGCCAGCCAAGTTTGAGAATCTTCAGTAGTACGCAACCACCAACAAGGTTCGAACCCAGAACCTTCTGGTTACAAGGCGAGCTAGCTCGTATACCATTAAGCCACTGTCATCCCGATCCCAATGGCCAGCCCACGAATTCCAACTTCTTCCAATTCACGACATAGCACGACCACATCGCAATGTCTTTTTCGATGAGTTACTGCCTCACCCTCAACCTATTGTACCCTACTGGTCACGTCTTTCCACTAGGATCTATTCGCCTATCCCTCACAACTTGGATGTCACTGTTGCTAACATCTACTAGTTAGTTGTTTTGATAACTTTTATTCTCCTATTTTCATTTCTCCCCTAAACCTAAAACTGATAATGCCCACGGACTAAAATAACCACATGATTGGGTACAATTGTGATGTAAGAAAATGTATATTGGCGTATGGCAAATGATGGGGAACTAACTGGAAAGGAATGCATATTTTATTCGCTCAATTTGTTTTTCTTATCCAATAGACAAATGTCAACTTTTGGCGATAACTTTGAAATCGAATTCATACTACGCCATAGTTATCTAAATATGATTTTAATTAATGATATATTGTCAGAATGTTGCGCTGTTCAGCCTTGTGAATGTCCTTCAAGAAAATGTCAAAAATGTATCCTGGTTATTTCAGTGTAGGTTGTAAACTGAAATCACATGTGAAGAAACAAGATAAGGTTATTTAACACGATATAATCTACTTAAATACACATCTTTGTTCCCCGTTGACATATTTTCTCCTTTGAACATTCTGTAGGATAGTAGTACAAGCATTAGAGATGACATTTACATTTAAAATGGTTGGACTACTTAAATCGATGGCACCATTTTAACTATTGTTACAAGAAGTATTGTGTACTTTTAATCAAGCTATACAACAGTAAAACTATGTAGAACAAAAATAAAGTGAAAATCTAAGTGATATCATTTTTTTCCTGTCACTTTTTCAATTACGTATGTAACACTTATATAACATACATGAATTCTCTTTCACTTTGTAAAATAAAATGAGCGTATGACAGCTGTGACGTTTTTCTACACGAAACATCTAATTTTACTGATAGGTAGATAATTTCGTCGTATTCAAGTATTGGTTTGTAGGGATTCGATTGATTGGTTGGAAGGTTTCATCATGAACTGATATCGGTTAGAGAACCACTGGAAAACCACCAGAGAGTACTGGACAGATGTCTCGCCCCCAGCTTGAGACAGTTCGTCAGTACGCACCCACCAACAGAGTTAGAACAAAGGAGCTTCTGGTTACAAAGCAAGCTCGTAGAACATTAAGCCATTTGGACTCGACCCAATGGTTCCAACTTCTGCCAATTCACAACATAGTGCGACTACTAGCTAATGTCTTCAGTGGGTATTTGTTCTCACGCCTGACGTGTACGTTGAAAATGTTAGCCATATTCCAAAACCACTAACAATTTGAATTTTCTGTTACACAACCTGACAATATTTAAACTGAAGAAATTATATGTAATTTACTTTCACAGTCACAGAGAAATGTTGAAATCTTGCCAAACAACTCTACACAACAAACTGGAGTATACGCTATGCTTCCTACTCGTGTTCCCTAACATCACCAAGTGGGTGGTTCAACAATCTGGAAAAGACCAATTGCTAATCCTGCACACTTCAAACTGCCTATATCAATTTGAGTGTGTTTGTTGAAACAGAAACATAGGTCGTACAATAAGGCGATTGTCTACACAAGTGATGAAGCATTTGTCAAAGTGGTTGAAAACAGCTGAAGTCAAAGTGCTAAGAAATTCAGACATGACGTTGACACTGTCAAGTCATTCACTGTTGTCAGCAGACCAACACACAGGAAGATACTTGCAGTTGCAGAGGTTTGTACAATTAGAGTTTATACGCCAGTTCTCTGTGTACAGAAGGAAATGATGGTCACTGTGAATCTACCATGGTAAGTTTCCACTTATTAACTGTTATTATTATTAATATTTCATTCAACCTCTTATTATTACTACTTCTGATTCAGTTAAAACTATCTTTTATTGTTGCCATTACATAAAGTCGTTTTAACAATATTATTATTGTTACTGATTATTATTATTGTTACTATTATTAGCAACACTATTATCATCAGTATTATTTAGTTGGGATTTCTTGACATAATCAGGTTCTTTCACTCACTGATAACTGCTTGTTTACTTAAGTGACGTAAATGAAACGTTATAAATTTTATCTTAATTCTGTATCGCCGTATGTAGATTATCCAGCTGAAGAGATCTACAGAAATTCGATGAATGCAATAAATCCTGCTTTAATTAACTTTTCTTGCTTGTTTTGTATTCGTATCGGGAAATGAGTGTTTCCGATTGTTAAATAAGAGTTGAATACCTAAAGACAAATTCATGCAGTGTAAATCTGAATATTTGTTCTGTAAATAGTAACAAGTTCTAATCACTATCAATGGAAGAAATTCTAAAGAGATCACTCCGTTCACTAATCTAAGAAACATCATTCCAAGTGTTGGTTTGCAGGAATTTGATTGGTTTCAAGATTTCATCATAAACCGGGATTGGTTAGAGGACCACTGGGAAATTTGGAAATACTCGAAAGCTGTTTACTCCTACTTTGGGACTGTTCATCAGTAGGCACCAAGGCCCTTCTAATTACAATAGGAGCTCAAAAAATTAAGTCACTGGGACCCTATCCGCAGGTTCATGAATTCCAACTTGTGACAATTCATGATATGGTGCAACCACTAGCGAATGTCATCGCCGAGTATTTGTCTTCACACCCGATCTGCATTATTTCAACTACAGATGACAGTATGGATCATGGTGTCAACACCAGAATCGGGAAGGCATGAGACACCTTCATCAAGCTGAAATCATTTTAAAAGTCTTCTGAAATCAGCATAAACAAAAAGATTTTAATTTTTAACTTCTATATAGTCCAGAGACTTCGCGTATGATTCATGAGAAGCATTTCCAACAGCCAGCTGAAGACTTTTGTCAACATCAGCCTTCGCTGACACCACAGTGAACATCAGATGACAAGCCAGAAAGGATTATCAACGAGAAACTTTGACAACGGATGAGCCAATCAAAAAACTTTCTGAAGAAAATGGAGATGGATTGGTCACATGATGAGAGGAGTGTCGAGTAACTCTGAACTGCAGGTCAGGCGTTGAGTGGAGCCCAAATTGGAAAACGTGATTTGGACGAGGGTCTGAGTGTGACACAGATAAGGCCGTGTGAGGAGGAGATCATAATATCAAATCATCGGTTAGTAAATAAGTCAGGTACACCTATATTTTCTCAAGTCTCCGTAATGTACACTAATTTTTTTTTGAATTCTGAAAGATTTTTCCACTGTCATAGTTAGAAGAATTGAAATGGTAATATTCAAGCAACAGTCAATTTGATTTCATACTCCTGCACCTTATTATGCGTAAACGTGTGAGGCAATAACGAATTCACCATTGAAATTATTTATTTTCAAAATGGCTTTCCTGCAGTTTGTATTCAGTCTAAGACTGTAATATGTAATACTGTACACTTGTTTCGGAGAAAAGCTAAGACTCACATAACTTCACTAATAATCGGTATAATAAACAATAAGCCGAAAGAAATTTACCTCAAAAACCATGTAACGTTGTGTGATTAATAAATTAGCTTTAACCCTCCCACTCCCACTATTTATGCTTGAACATTAACTTCACGTTCACGCATATACGTAATCTACACGAACTTGTTCTTTCACACCACGCTTGTAGCATGGAGGACATTGATAAGGAAACTAAATCAAGTACTAAATACTTTGGAATAGCTCTATCCACTGACCTTTCTTGGTCACCCAACTTCTTGTCGGGTTCTAAGCAAATGTTCCATCCAACCTTCTACATCAAACATTTTTATACATGTAGGCATCAACCAAACTCTACTTTTACAGTTTGTTAACTCTTCCATCTTAATTATTATTATTTTTTGGTGCTCACACGTAACCTCTCCTGGACTACTCAAAAATGGCTGTCACACTGAAGGGAAGGGTACTAAATGTTGACAGTAGAGTAGGTGGTGTGCCGGCGCTGTCATCTCGTTTTTACTAAGGGAAATGGACATCTAAGCTGATGAGAGGAATGCTCTAAATCCATATTATCTGACTCTAAACCCCTCCTCTATTTACAACCCTACCAGACTTGCATCTCAACACGCTGGAATAGAAGTCATTAAAACAGATTATATGCCCGCTAGGAAAAGTAAAAACAAAAGCTCAGCGTACCTTTTGTAGTCCACGTTCTGTGTGATAGAGAATAAATGGCTTTTTTATTTCCTCCTATTTGTAATTTATCCCGACATTATTTCGATTATCTTATCATTTTATACTTTTTGTACATTTTTGAATTTACTGTTACGGCTGTTCCCGAAGTGTCGCTATAATCAACTTTTGCCAACTACACCCTGTAATGTTTTACTGTTTCTGTTGTTGAATGAATTTGATGCAGTATTGTACGAAATAATGAGAATTCCTCGCTGCATCATAAACACTGTTTTGGAATAAAGCAAATCGCTATTATTATTATTATTATATTCCCCAGTTTAGTATACTGAATCATCATTTTATATTTGCAATCAATAAGAATATTTATTACATATTTATTCTATGACATTTAGTAGTAATTTTTACTGGTCTGAACCCATGAAAACAATAACCTTTTGAGAGGAAAGAACAACAAGTTTAGCACAGTAATGTTTCATCTTTTTGTTGTTGTTACTGTTGTGCAAATTAGATGGAATATTGTACTGAATGCTGTAGCATACTGTACTGTTTTGAAATTAAGCAAGCCATTATTATTACACAACCATTTTCTTAAGTCTCCCTTGCATTCCTTTAAGTGAAACTGAGATTAAAAAAATAAGTGATGACCTTTTTAATTAGTAGTAGCTTCACTGCAGTCTTTTTTCTCAAACGAGGAGTTGATATAGCTGAGTACTGTGTTAAGTCTGTTTAGTGAATACATCACACTCTGAAGCTTATCCCAGATGGTGCATCCTGCAAATGCAATAAGGAAAACAGAAAACTCATTGTAGGATAACGGATATCCAGAAAATACTGTTAAAGTCTCCATGGTAATAACAATCATATCATGAAAAGCGTTTCCAGCAGATGGCTGGAAACCTTTATCAGCAGTTACCTTCTCTAGCTCCATACTGAACATGAGATGGCAGGCCAGAGAGACTTATCGACAAGATAGCGCAACGAACCTATCACTCAATAAATATTCCGAAGAAAATGAACATGGATCGGACACACGCTGAAGAGGCCAGTGGGTGACATCATGTGCGTAGCTAGCGCTCAAGGGGAACCCGTATTCAAAACGACTAGTAAGGCGTATGCTCGAGAGTGACGTGTAGGACATCGTGTGAAGAGGAGGTGACAACCTGTGGTCAATCATATTGTCAGCTAAAGGGGACTTCAGAGAAGTGGATGAACAGAGGATATGCTGCTGGGGTCATATTGTTCCACACGGGAACCACATCTACCTAGAATCATGGGGACCTCAGTTTGCCTGTAAAAGACAACGAATAAGCATAATACACTGCTACGTATACCAGTAGAAAATCACTGATGTAAATAGGTTTAATACTTTTATCGTCACAAAAGACTGAAATTTAAAAGAAGTTCTTCCTGAGTCATTCAGAGTAGCCACTAAACATAATAAAGACGACACCAATCCATCTCCTTATTTGCTCATTGATGTGTTCTTTTGTAATTTAACAGTACACGTGAATTTTAAGTGTGAAAGCAAGAGCATTTGTAAAGACTTAAGAGATATAATCTGAGAGTACTGCATGTGTGATTTTAGCAGTTATGAAAGCTAACACAATCAGGTATTATGATAAAAACAGCTTCCTAGTTGAAATGAATATGTAAATGATCTAAATCTTTGAATACTGACTTCGATAAAAAATCTCATTTCAAACCTCAAACAATAAATAAGAATTTTTGTTGCAAAACGTATTTCACAAACGTGTTACGCGAATGGTAGTCAACGTTTTCTAGCTGGAGAAAACTGTCTATTTTGGTGCTAAGAAATATGAATCTGATTCGTATAAAATTCTTTACTTTATTTTATTTCTTTGGGTTTCAAGCGGCCCATGGGGCTTCAAGCTTAAGCACTGAAGTCTCACTAGTGAAGGTGTTCTTTTACGGGGTGTGATCGCTAGCTTCACGAGCAACTTTCCCTCTTTACTTGTCTTAGTGCGGATTCAATGAGATTTAGGAATGTGTCAGTGGCCGCAAATCGAAACTTGAACCATGCTGACTTTGGTGACTCTGCATAACTGATGGCAACATTTTCTTTCATCTCTCAGACAGGAAGGGAATAAGAGAGTATATCCATATAAATCAATGTAAATGACTCTATAAAAATATTTATTGTCTGATAAACTCATAGGGCTTAATAAATTATGTTGCAATCACGCTGAACTTTTGTAGATAAACTGTTACCACTTTAAATTGATTAAAGATGCCATTTATGCATGTCAGAGTGGTGACTAATCAACAGAGAACATTCTCTTCGATAACTACTTCATCAGGCTCTACAGTTATATATTCTTTAACTAGTATGGATACTTTCAAGTAATGGATTTGTAAGGAATTTGTTTGATTGGTTGGAGGATTTCATCATGCATTGACATCAGTTAGAGAACCATTGGAATACCTAGAAGTACTGAACAGCCAGCTGTTTCGTCAGCCTAGTTCAAGACTCTCCAGCATTACGCACCCACCACCAGGGTTCGAATCCAGGGCTTTTCGGTCAAAAGGCGAGCTAGCTCGTAGATCGTAAAGCCACTGGGACCCGATCCAATGGTCCATGATATGGATATGGATATGATAACTGTAGAATGTTTGATGTCACAAAAAATCGAACTTACAAGCGAAAACCGACAAACTGGTCGAAGAAGCAGCAAAGACAGGACTGATTCCAGGTGAACATAGACAAGACGGAGGTTATGAAAATAACCAACCAACCAACAACAACAACAACTGCAGCAGCAACATCCAGCGCCAATCACCATCAACGGGAGGGATTTGAAAGAGGTTACTTCATTCACCTATCTAGGGAGCATTGTCTCAACTACAGGAGGAACGGACGAGGATGTCAAATCCAGAATCGGGAAGGCGAGAAACACATTCATCAACCTGAAAACAATCTGGAAATCTCCGTCACTCAGTAACGCTCAACAACAAAATTCGGATTTTCAATACAAACGTCAAGTCAGTCACTTCTTCTATGAGGATCAGAAACTTGGCGGGTCACAAAGAATATTTCCAATAGCCTGTTGCAGACCTTTATCAACAACTATCTTCGTTCTATACTCAAGATCAGATGGCCAGAAAGAATCACCAACAAGAAACTTTGGGGACAAACAAAACAAGAACCGATCGCTCAACAAATATGCAGGAGAAAGTGGAGATGGATTGAACACTCGCTGAGCTGAGGAGGCCGTTGGGTGACATCGCGCGTTAGGCCATAGCTCGAGTGGAACCCGAAAGGGAAGTGGCGAGTGGGACGTCCAAGGGTGACATGGAGAAGATCGTGTGAAGAGGAGTTGAAACAGTATGGACTAACATGGATGCAGATGAAAAGTACAGCAGAAGACAGAAGCAAGTGGAGGCGTGCAGTTGAAGCCCTATGTTCCACTAGGAACCCAAGGGAACAATAATATAATAGAATATTGTGGAGAATTTATCGAAAAGAATATTCTTTGTTGAATAGTCAACTTTTTTGAAATTTACTACCTTTTCATTGCTATGATAAACTGTATAATCCCAAGTTTAATTCTCCTTCAAAAGTAACAGTGTTTTCTTATTAAGTGCACTTTGTGCGTTGGTGGTTCAGCGGTAGAACGCCAGCCAAACACTTCTCACGTGGACCGGAGTTCAATTCCTAGCCACTGAAGCAGTTGTAAACCTTTCTAAGGCAGTAATAAGGATGATGAATAGTGAAGATTGAGTGAGAAACTAGTAACTCCACCTCACAAAAATAAAACCACTGCCACCGGAACTCTGACACTCTACCTTGAAGCCCTATGTAAAGGTAAAAGAATACAATAAAAATAATAATAGTAATAATTAAGTACACTTTAGTAAATTCCATTAGGACAGTATATTAATTACTACTTTTAGACAAAGATAACATAAAACAACAAAAGGGAGTTATCTCAACTTTTGTTCTTAATGATTATAACTGATGGGCTGTCATCGCACTGACAACATATTTTTTCTGTGTAATGATGAACTCAGTGAAAATTTGATCCTAAAACAAACACGAATTCAATGTTTCTCTGATATGATACAATACTCCCATTATAGGACAAGAAGAAAAGAATGTTTGGAAATATTCCATTAGGAAAGATTTTTCACGTCTTCCCCACATAAAATTTAAAAAAAGGTAGTTGCTGAACTCAATTAGACGCAGTTAATCATAACACTCGGGTTGTTATCATTGCAGGTACCACTAACAGCAAACAGAACTGTTTCTAATCAAACAATGTTCTCACTAGATGTGGTATTATTGTTCACGAACGTCTCACAAACTGAAACAATATGCTACATGTGTGAAAATATTGATCCAAAGGGGTGAACATTGGTATACCCACCGAATATTTGAAGGAACCCTTAATGAGATGGTATAACTATGGGCTCACCACTTGTCCTGCCATCCAGCAATTCAGTTGACATTAGAGAAGAAATCCGACATGAAAATATCTTTTCTGGACGTCCAGTTAACAAGACGTGAACAAGATGGAACACTAAAAAGATCTATCTACAGAAAGCCAACATGTAATGGACAACTTACTAACTTTCACAGTCGGGTGCCCTACTTACAAAACGAAACCTAATCCATTCGCTGAGACACAGAATCCGCACCATTTGCAGTCCTGATACTATGGAAGAGGAGCTAAACATTCTGAAGAGAATCCTCCTGGAAAATGGCTACCCATAACGTCTCATCACAAAATCTACGAAACCTAAACCTCCAAAACCGCCCACACTTTCCGCTTCGCCGAAAAGAGTAACTTTTTGCTGAACGCCTTTTCTTTTATGAAGATTTTATTTCTGGGTCATGGTAAATGCAAATGTATAACTCAAAATTTATTCAGTCTCTCTCTATAACATGCATACAAACATGAACACTAGGTGTCGCTACTATAACTTAAAAGCTTTCATAATATTTGTGTAACCTACCATAAATGGCACACTGAAAATTTAACTGTATGAACATATTTGAAATAGTGAAAAAATATAAAGAGTAAGAAATTTAAAACCTCGATAATACTTTCCTAAAACATGGAACACCGTAGACCCTTTTAATAAGGATGTAATTACGGTGAGTGATATTTAAACCAACAAACTCACTCACAGATGAGTTATGTGTAAGGATTCTAAATACCTTATTAGGAAAAATACCCTTATTCACCGAATATCAAGTAATAACTCTCCGGTAAATTATATAGATCAAACTAATAGTTCAGATTGCTTAGAGGATCTCATCATGAGCCAACATAAGTTAGAAAACCACTAAAAAGCTACAGGGACTACTAGACATTTATTTCGTCCCAGTACTTGGGACTCTTCACAGTATGCACCCAGCAGTAGGGTTCTAACCCAGGACCTTCCAGTTACAAGGCGAGCTCGTAGATTGATATAAGTATAAAACTTGGGCACTGTGGTAGAGTATAATTCCATAATGGATAAGATTTTATTTTGATAAATCACACAGTGTAGTACAGTTATATTAACTGATGACGTTTCGAGCACAAACTATTGCTCATAATCATATCAACTTGATATGATTATGAGCAATAGTTTGTGCTCGAAACGTCATCAGTTAATATAACTGTACTACACTGTGTGATTTATCAAAATAAAATCTTATCCATTATGGAGCTCGTAGATTATTAAGTCACAGTGACTCGACCTAGTAGCCCATGGTTTAGAGCATCTGTCAATTCATGATATAGCTCATGATGAAATCCTGTAACCAGTCAAATCAATTCCCTGCAAGCAACACGTGAATAACAGATCAAAGTCAGACTATCGAGATATAAGAATACAGCTAGAACTAGAATGATTGACGCTGATAACTTAATTAAGCTTGAGAAAAGCCCCGCCACTGCAGTACGTTCACTTGCATGTTATCACACAATAAAGAGGAACAGGATGAAAGTATTAAAAAGTAATTAGGTGAAGACAAAGGTTAATCACTACATCTTTGTTCATCTAACCAACACAGCACATGTGCAATCAAAGTGATCCAACTCCGATACCGGATTTATGGGATAGCGCAATAAAAACTGCAGGAAGTAAGGCTACATAAAGCAAGTTATGAAGTCATCTGAATACACTGGCATAATCATGAACAATAAACTGTGCTCGTATTGTTATCCGGTTGTCAGTATTACAACATTGTGTGTTATGGTGAATAAACCTCTCTAATATGGAATTACATTCTACCACAGTGAACAAAGTCTACCATTACATTATTTGAAACACTGTCCCAACCGACAAAATTTACCGGTTGTAAACAAAAAGGTCAAACATTCACTTTTTCTACTGGAATTTTGCTTTCTGATGAAAAATGTTTTGCATTTGAATGCCAATTTTTATTAAAATATTTTATTTATATTCACGCTTTCTGTAATGGCTTTGTTGTTGTAATGGTAATGGTATTGTTTTTATGGTATGGTGTTACCAGCCCGACACATAACCTTCCCACTTTTCCCAGTTTTTTACAACCGTCTAGGCAAGTTTTCGAAGTGCGTCAGCTGATAGGTGAAGTCAGGCTTCTTGCCCATATACAAGTTAAAATGATTATCAGGGTTGAATTGTCTCTCTCTTTTCTAAATGTGTCGTTATTAATAACAATATTGAAATAGTGTATATGTCGGTAATTTTGATATTGCCTTTACACTATCAAGGTGTATGTGATACTTTTTTAACAAATAAACTTTCTTTTTAATAGTAATAAGGATTTGCTTAATTCTACAACAGTACTTGTAGTAAGTGTGGAATTCCCAACATTTGGCATAACATTGTATCTAACAAAAACAGCAAAACATTACAGAGTGTAGCTGACGAATATTGATCATAGCGACACTTTAGAATTAGCCGTGAACGTAAATTCAAAAATGTACAAAAAATATAAAATGATAATAATGATAACTAAAATGACAAGACAATTTAAATAATGTCAGTATAAATTACAAATAGGAGAAGATAAAAGAGCTACTTATTTTGCTAATAACATAGTAAGTTATAAGTTTTACACTCAACAATCTCTCTATCACATAGAAAGTGAACTAAATAGAGTATCGTTGCTTTTGTACTTAGTGATACTTAGTTGTGCGAGCGTACAACCTTCTATAATGACTTCTAGTTTTATGTGATGAGATTTAAGCCTGGTAGGATTGTGAGTACACTGGGAGCTGATAGTCAGACAGTATAAATTTCGTATATATCGTGCAGGAGTTCAGGTTTCCGTCGACTATAGCGGTAACGTACTAACTTGCCCAACTGACAACCTTCAACAGTCTTCCTAATATGACATAGAGCTTTCTGAGTGTCCCAAAAAAGACTGAGGGTGCGGGGAGAGGGCAATAAAGAACAATGGGTAAGATGCAAGAATAATCAAAATGTAAGAGTAGAGACTAAAAGATACCTACCTGATTGTCTAAACTCCTTAGAGTGGATGATTAGATGGAATATTTTCTCAGAAGCTGACAAGACATTGGATGATCGAGAAAGGTGAGAGGACAGAACTATTTGAAGGTATTTTTAATGCTTGACTGGGTTTCTATTTCAGTGCCTTCTATGATAAAAGCATCATGTGAACGAACAAGTTGGTGGAGTTCACGTTTGTGCATTAAGCTTAAGTGCATTAAGTTAACTTTCTTATATTTGGAGGGATTTAACGTAAGACGATTTAGCCTAGACCACTGGCTGATATCCAACAAAAAGCTATTCGGTCAGTTTGGAACTGTCAGATTGGGACGTAACTAGCGAACAAACACCCAAATCATCCGCGTAACAAACGAAGTTAATTTCCCCCGAAAGAGGCAAGTCATGTAAGAAGAGAGAAAAAAGAAAAGGGGAGAGAGAACAACATCGTGAGGGATACCGGCTTGAGTAGGCAAGGTAGAGGAAGATTTGCCTTTACACACAGCACACTGCATTCTGTTGGAGAATTGAGGATAAAACTACTTAACAGTCTGGAACTCGTTTTGTGTGAAGGAAGGCTGATTTAGCAGGAGACATTTAGGTAGAATGTCAAAAGAGGATTTTTTATATTTTATTTTATATTTTGATTACAGCTTGATTCCACACCGTATTTTCAGTACAAGTATGGAATTTTCAGCATGGATATCGGTAGCCCAAATTTACAGGCCGACCATAGATATCGGGTGTGCGTCGGCAGAGGATCGAACCCCGGACCATGTGCATGGTCGGCGAGAGTCCTAACCACTGTGCCACCGACGCACATGTAGTCCATGAGGGAAAATTGAACATACCTCGCTCCTTTGTTGGTGCAGAAAACAACATTATGACGTAGGACAGCAACAGCATCTAAAGTACATCTATCCTGTTTATATACAAACTGGTTAAAGTCATTCATCATGGGTACCAGACAGTTCATGTCCCTGTGTGTGTATGACCGTTAGATACGTAGGACATCACATTGGCATACGGTAAGTCAATCACATTTAGTCTTTTTATGATGAATTAATTTGACTTTAAATCATCTAGCATACAATCCTTCTGTGAAGATTCTTTCATTTCACTCCATAATTGAGTGTGTTCTAACTGTCCCTGTCTCTATCGGATGGCTGATGTTCGATGGCTATACCATTTAATTGGTTCTAAGGTATCATAGATTGCGTCTCTCTTTGATACAGATGAACGTTCATACAGGAACTACTTTATAAAACTAATACCTCTGATGTTCTAAATAAGCTTTAGTTGTGTCATCTGGTTACCTTCAACGGTTTTCACCCCTTTATCTCGTCCCAAACAGTGCCAAGAGCTTCTATTCTCAGTAATATTGGTCGACCAAAATGAAAAGTATTAGTAATCAGGTAAATATTCGTGATTTTATAATCAGCATTTAAATATTTGGTTAATAAAAGCGTCGCTACAAATCCAGCACAGACAACTCGACTTTGTGATGATAATCAGAAGCAGTTCCTGCACGGGCGTCCATAAATAAAAAACTAAAATTAAAACTACTACAACTTGTTTGTAATTTCAATTTTGATTTTTCCCGTTCATTGATAGGACGGGAATTTTCGGCCTCTGTCAACATGTTGGCTCCTTGTGTGGATGCCTCGACGATTTCTGAAGGTTTAACTAGAAGTAATTTGATGGATGATGATTAACATCGTTATCCAGGACGTGCATCTCGTTCCATCTGGGACTCATCATCTGGATGTACCCACATCCCCAGAGGGTGCTGCCAGTCAACGGGAAAATCAAAACTAAGTTAAAAGCAAATATTGACTGATGCCGGCTCTTGTGACCCAAGTGGTCTTATGGATAACACTGGTTTCAGTGGGGACATCACCACTCACTGGGAAAGCAGATGCATTGCAAATAGGACAAAATGCACATCCTCAATTCGACCGCTAGTCACTATCCACCAAGTTACTACAGTACTATTTATAGCTTGGTCTTATTTCGAATAAGCGCTCTAAATATTACTTTAAAAAGCCGGCGATTATTCAAGGTTGTTGAGATATGCAAAGATGAAATCAGTGGCATGCTTCATTTGCTCTTTAACGTGTAATCACATTCGGTAGGTAGATCAGTAAATACGCCAACTGTTAACTCCAGTTCTATGTTAAAATTAAAGCCAATAAGAACAGTAAATCAATTTTGTCTTCAGCATGCATAAAAGTACATCACATTTCTTAGCCAAATTGTCAAAATATTATTTTTTTTATCGATCTTTTCCCTAGTCAATCATTTATTATTTCCTTCTGTATACATGTATTTCTCTAAAATGAACAGTTTTGTTTTTGGATTGTGTAACATTTTCCCACTTTTCCTTATCACATTTTGACAGGCGTTCGCTACCGTTATCACATACTGTTTTTCTGACTATGCATTCACCAAAGGGCACTAGGGTATAACACACCAGAGATAACAGTCATCTGCTATAACCATCTTCCTTCCCGTGGCGTATGCTCCTGACAACATTTATCAGTAGTATGTAAAGAAATGTTCAGCAGCACAAAAATATCAAATAGAGGAGTGACAGACTTGACGTCAAAGAGAGCAAATGAAGCGGTGTTGCGTAGAAACATGGGAGACACGTAAAGAAGACAAAGAAACACAACGGGAAGGTTAGAAGCAGCAAAACACGGAAGATCTGTGCAGATAACGATTTGGAGATAAGGTGTACGTAATTTTCCATGTATAGAAATATCAAATTCCAAATAAACATTCCGTTACCAAGTCTGTAGCCTTCTACTGTTACATCGTATCTATGCCAAAACAAATTTATGGACTTTCCAGGAGTTAGCTGGTAGGGATCTGCTTTGTTTAAAGTTCGACCATGGAATGATTTCAGTTAGGGGATCATTGAAAACCAAAGGGGAGTACTGGAGACCCGTTTCGCCCTAGTATTTTGGATTCATAGGCGTAAGAACACACTGTGGCTCAAACGTGGGACAGTCTGATTACAGGGTAAGCTTCCAGTCCATTCAGCCAATGGGAACCGATCAAACGGCCAGCCCATGAATTCTAACTTCTATCGCTTCGCAATTTTAGCGTAACCACCAACCAACAAAGTCATCGGTCGTGACCAGTAGGGTGCAGCAGGTCGGGTGAGAGGACAAATACCCGCCGAAGACATTGGCTAGCAGTTGCACTATATCGTGAATTGGCAGAAGTTAAAATTCATGGGCCACTGGATCGGGTCACAGTGGCTTAATGGTATACTGGCTCGCCTTGTAACCAGAAGGTCCTGGGTTCGAACCCCGGCGGTGGGTGCGTACTGATGAAGAATCCCAAACCAGAACGAAACAGCTGTCCAGTACTCCCAGGTTTTCCAATGGTTCTCTAACCAATGTCAGCTCATGATGAAATCTTGTAACCAAAGTCATCGGTAGCGAGTATTCGTCATCACTCTCCACCAAATAGACAGTAAAATATTTCTCTACAGTAATATGTAAAATGGCTTCTTATCTTCACTGATCATTCTCTACACATTTAAGAACTATTTTTCTCCTCTAACTGTCATGTGATATTACACCGAATACCAAAATTTATGGGAAGTATAAATTTTTAGTGTATCAATAAATATACCTCATTTTATTTTGTTTTTCTCTGTTGATGTGTGCTTTCTACTGTTAAGAAAAGGTTACGAGAATTTTACGTTTCTGCCATAAAAAAAACAACAAATAAACAGATAACACTACCAATAACTGCAAAAAATATCATATCTGTTGTAGAATATAGAGTTATGGAATGTTTTCACTAATTTATTACTTTCGATGATCTTTCATACAAGAAATAGAAAGAAAACAGCTAACAAGATCATAACTGTTAGAAAGTCAAAAAAATTGGTACCCTTGTGAGAAGAGTGATAATATAAAGCCATTAATATTACTATTGATTATTCCCTTTGGTTTTGAATGGAATATAGGGCTTTTCAAAAGAACATCACTCATACATCCTACCCTCTGAATTACTCTTTAGCCGGCAGCACGACTACCCATAGGATTATCCGTAGGCCGTTATCTCCTACACCTAACTCGTCGTTTCGCATTCGATTCACAGTCAATGGTTGGTTTGAAGCGAGGTTTCACCCGACTGTCTGCTTAGCATGTGTCCAATCCATCTCCACCATTGTCTTCCAGATGTTCGTTGAGCAAAAGGTTCTTGATAGTCCCTTATCGCTTATTCTTTCTCGTCGACCATTTGACTATCAGTATGACGGAGCTACTCGTCGGTGGCACAGCGGTAGATTCCTCGCCAACCACGCCCCATGTGGTTTGGTGTTCGATCCCCGGCCGACGACGCACTCCCTTACCTCTCTAAGCCAGTAAGTAGGTAATAAGATTGGTAAAGAGAGAAAGTTGGTCATGAGGCGGCTAGCCACCCCATCCCGTAAAAATAAATAAACACCACTGCTACTGAAACTTCAACCTCTAGCTTGAAACCCTATGTTCCACTGAGAACGTAAAGGAATAAAAAAGTTGATGGACCTAGCGAAGGCAGCTATTGATAAAAGTTTGCAGCAGCCTGTTAAGAATGTTTCTCGTGACACACACACAAACACCAAGTTTCTGATCCATATGGAACAACTGAATGACTTCACACTGGTGTTTAGAATTCGAATTTTGTTCTTCTATAGTGAGTGGAGCAGATTTCCAAACTGTAAAACCGGTAATACCAAAATATCTTACATAATATGTAATCATGTAGAAATATTTTAACAGATTTTTACTATGCCAAAAATACTTCAAAATAAGTGGTTGGCTGAGGAGGTTTTACAAACTTATCAACCAACGAAATGTTAGCTAATTGCTAAGACAGTTCTCCTTGGTAACTTAAATAAGGTTAAACTGAAATCGAGATACCAGCAAAAATTCACCCTCAAAAACCAAAAAAAATTCATTCTAACATATAAAGAATATCTCTGAAATAACAACCAGAATACTAAGACCATCTGAAACAGACATACCACACAAGCCAAAACAATCACTTAATTCAATATTACATTTAATTATTATCTTGTCCCTTTACGTTCCCAGTGGGACATACGGTTTCAAGCTTGAGCTTTGAATTTTTCGGTAGTAGTGATGTTTCAACTTTATGTGTAGGGTTTCCAGGCTCATGTTCAACCTTCTCTCTCTTTGCACGAATTATTTCCGGCTTAGCGAGGTTTAGGGGTGCATCGGCCGAGGATCAATCCCCGGACAAAGGATCCAACAGCAAAAGAAGCCAAGATCAATACCATTTATAAATTAAATTGCATAAAGTGAGATAAATACTACATCGATCAAAGTGGGCATCCTCTTCCAATCCGAATCCAAGAATATTAATTAATTATTTGTTATAAGACCCGAAATTTTAGAATGTGGAAACACTGAAAATGTCAGGCAATCTCTAGGTATTAGGTACTCTCAGATGAATCAGTGATGAAGAGACACATAGATCAAATTCACCAAATGATAAGTAGCCAACCACACGACAAGAAAGTTCAAGTCCCAGATGAATAAAAATGACCAATTAAGATGTAAACTAACAACTGTTCACAACAATGGTTGTCAGGGGATACAATTATTTTCCATAGTTGGTTTGTAAGGATTAGTTTTGGTTTTACGGGTTGATATCAATTAGAGAACCATTGAAAACCAGGTAGTACTGGACAGCTGTTTCATCCTAGTTAGGGAATCATCGGCAGTACGCACCCACTGGGGTTCGGACCCAGAACCTTCCGGTTACAAGGCAAGCCCGTATATCATTCAGCCACTGGGACCCAATTCAATGGCTCATGAATTCTAACTTTTACCAATTCGTGATTTAGCGCGACCCCAACCAATGTTGTCAGTGGGACATTCATCCTCACACGTGACATCTAGATGGACCTTACTGGCCACGACTTCTCACTAGAACTCCAGGAAACTCCGTCCTACAGCTTTCCATTGTTCCCTGGTTTTTAATAGTCCTCTAAATGATATCAATCCGTGATCAACTCGTAGAAAGATAAAATTTTATTATTCACCGAGGAAGAATTTAAACAATTTCACTTCATGCTAAACATAACTCCGCAGTGATGTTGTCTAGAAGGACAACAGAGGCTTTGCAATTGAATGAAACAACCAAGAGAACACAAGCGATTCAAAAAGAGATTGATGATTTTACACAAAATAACCGCAAATAAACGTATGATTTTTCTGTTACTTCTAATGTTCTTTAAGCATTCATTTTTTTGCTTCGCTGATCTTTTAAATTTACTATGTGTGCCCTACTAGTTACCACAGCTTTTGTGGTGCTATCAGTATTAACTGTAAGCAATTCTTAGTGACTGCTATAGCATTAGGCATGGTAGTACCTTGGTTTATTTAGTGTGATATAACTCAAAATTGTTCCCTCTAGAGCAAATACATTCACGCTTTATGGTCTTCTAGATTCACAAAATCTTCATGCTTTTGCATGTTATTATTCTCTCTCCCGATCACTTATGCTGATTATAATCCTTTTCAATCACTTTGTCTCCCTTTTATCTACCTTTGTGTGCTACACGAAGGGTCGCAACTTGAACTAGCACACTTCTGTGCAACGTTTTATGTTGGAACTAAGTCAGGCAGTCAGGCAGTTAGCAACGTGGTGTTAACCTTTTTTTATTCCTTTACGTTATCAGTGAAACATAGGGCTTCAAGCTAGAGACTTGAAGTTTTGGTAGCAGTGGCGTTTGTTTTTATGGGATGCGGTTGCTAGCCTCATACTCAATCTTTTCTCTTTACCAGTTGTATTACTAGCTTAGCGAGGTAAATGAGTGCGTTGGCCGGTGATCGAATCCCGGACCAAATACTCCTTTACATTTTAACAGCCTATAATCTCACTTTACAATGACAAAAGAGAGCATACTCCATAATCAGTAGACATGTTTGTAAAACTTTTGTGTTAAATGACTGCTGATGTAGGAGGGAATATTGACCGAGGAGATTTGCTGACATAAATAGAGGATAAAGTGTTACATTACTGTTTCTGAATACTGACGGAAGTGTAATTGGTGAACTACCCTTGAGTTCTCCATAAATGTACATTAAGCTTTTAGAGGCTGAAGGTATTGACGCTCACGGATAGTACGAAGTATGCTAACGGAAGATCTAATACCCAGACCTTCTATAGTATTCGTTCTGCATAGACCAAAGCCAAAGCAAAACACAAGAATTGATCGCCCAAATTACGAGATATATTTCGGGACCATATCGGAGTGAGAGATGATTGCTTAGCTAGCTAGGGATCGTGCACGAATGAACGTGATACGACGGTGTACCAAATGGCGTGGATGCTTGACCGGAAGCCTTCAGCTAAACAAGTTGACTCAAACAGTGAGGTTCAGCATCCAAAGTTCATTGATGAATGCTGTGGCCAGTAATTCTGGGAAATTACCTTCCATTACAAGCTAATCAGAAAAGTGACAACAAAATCATGACCTCTACTTTTCTGTCACCGGAAGGTAAGTTAAGGCAACTGTTGAAAAAAAATTTAAATTTTAGATTCTACTTATTCACTCTAGTGATCCAAAACAGAAAACTCCGAGTGGCGTTCCAATTGAATACGTGAGTAAGAAAAAGCTCCCTACTATCACCAGTAGTATTCCTAATTGTAGGGGACTGGGATTAAGAAATGGAGATGTTCTTTTGAAGGTCTTGGTTCCTCTCGGAACCCAAGGGAATAATAATAAGATGGTTTTAATGGTCTGTCTTATTTACAAGTTACTGACTAGAGTTTTTGTTAATATGATAATTAGTGAAGACAAAAGATTTCAAATCTTATTCAACAGCATTTTGAGTAATCATCCCCATTCTGAGCCATAAATCATTCTCTACTCGTGTATGCAGCACATGTGTACATTACTGAATTAGTTTATTTACACCAACTGTATGTTTCATAGACTTTGTTCCATATTTATTTATGCATTAAGGAAATTAGCGAAAGCTGACAAAAATGTACTGCTTATTAGTGGGATTAAAAGAAGTATGAGCCTTATTGCATGGAAACTGGCGCCGAATAATACTGAAAATTGAGTGAATGTGAATCATCTTGTTTTTTAATAAAATGTTGAATAGTCACGTTATCTACTCTAACGTACCTTCCATTTTTGGGGCAATCGAAATGCTCGTGTAGAATTCCTAAGGGATCAAATATCTTATGATGAAATCGTGTAACCAACCAAACCCTTGAAAACCAACATTTTTCATTATTATTATTATTGTTCCCTCGGGTTCCTAGTGGAACATAGGGCTTCAACTACACGTATCCACTTGCTTCTGTCTTCTTGCTTTACTTTTCACCTGCATCCATGTTAATCCATACTGTTTCAGTTCCTCTTAACACGATTTCATCCATGTCACCCTTGGACTTCCCACTCGCTGCCTCCCTTTCGGATTCCACTCGAGCTATGGCCTGACGCGCGATGTCACCTAGCGGCCTGCTCAGCGAGTGACCAATCCATCTCCACTTTCTCCTGCATATTTGTTGGGCGATTGGTTCTTGTTTTGTTTGTTCCCGTAGTTTCTTTCCGACCATCTAATCTTCAGTATAGAACGAAGACAGTTGTTGATAAAGGTCTGCAACAGGCTGTTGGAAATATTCTTTGTGACACACTGGCCAAGTTTCTGATCCGTAAAGAAAAACTGACTTGACGTTTGTATTGAAAATCCGAATTTTGTTGTTGATGCTGAGTTGAGTGACGAAGATTTCCAGATTGGTTTCAGGTTGATGAATGTGTTTCTCGCCTTCCCGATTCTGGATTTGACCTCCTCGTCCGTTCCTCCTGTAGTTGAGACAATAGTCCCTAGATAAGTGAATGAAGTAACCTCTTTCAAATCCCTCCCGTTTGCAAACCAACACGTAAATATCAATCTGATGCTCACTTCCAAACAACCTGCCCCCTTATGTAGTAGATTTCACGAGTTCGTCGACCTTTTACATTACAGATTATGAGCAGCTTTGCCTTTAATAGACAGTTTACTGACATAAAAATTTAATGATATTTTCAAGAGTTACTTTGTAGGGAAAAGATTTGTTTTTCCAAGTTCCGTCACGGATTGATATCAGACACAGAACCATTAAAAACCCATAGGGAGTGAGTACTGGGGAGTTTTTTGCCCTAGTTTATGACTCTTCATCGGTGCACACTTACCGCCAGGGTTCCAGCCCAGGAAATTCTCGTTACAAGGCGAGATCGCAGACCATTCAGGCACTAGAACCCAACCAAATGACCCATGAATTCTAAGTTTTACCAGTTCACAAGAATCTTAATTAGATGCTCACTAGCGGCTGCCCCTATTCAGGTAGGTAGTTATCTGGTTTGTAGTGAGAAGTCGTGACCAGTGGGATACAGCCGGTCAGCAGAAGTCGGAACTCATGGGCTATTGTGGGTCTACGAGCTCGTCTTAAAGCCTGAAGATGCTGGATTCAAATCCCTGTGAATGCATATTGATGGAGATTCCCAAACTAGGACGAAACAGCTGTCCATTACTCCCTGATAGGCTCATGTTGAAATCCTGTAAACATCTAAGTACCATAAAAAGCTCACATAAAAGAAATCTCTATGGGAACGTTTTCACTCTTTTGCGTTTAAAGTGGAAAGTGGGGTTTCAAGCTTGAGTCTTGAAATTTCAGTAACAGTGGTGCTTACTTTTTGCGGAGTAGGGTTGTTAGTCTTACACCCGACCATTCCTCTTCGCTCGACTTACAACCAGTTAAGAAACGTTTAGGAGTACGTCATCTGCGAGGTGAGATGTGGTTGGTGAGTATTGTGCCAATGAACCACCACAACTTTAAATCAAATTATTGTTGTTTAATACTTAGAAATCGAAATCTTAACTCCAATTCCAAGGGAACTACCTAAAATTAGCATACGCGAACTGAAACTCATATTTTTACTAATTCTTGGAAATTTGATTCCAGATGTTCCGACTTACAAAACAGATTTATGAACTAATGATTTTACAAACTTCTTCATGAGAGGAAATCGTTTTTAAATTTTTAAATTTAAATCATTTCTGTTGCACATTCAAACTTTAAGAGTTGTTCACGTAAATCTGTTCATTAATCACATTCCGTCTAGTGTTATCGTGGTAATTGTATGTGCTCTGTACAAAATATTAGAAAGTTGAGTTAAACTATGGCAGCCCTCTTCCCACCCCTCTGCCAATACGTCAACCATCACACTGAAGCAGAACCAACACGTCATTCATTTCATGAATGCCACACATATATGGCATTCGAAGTTTTCTCTTCATCTGGTCTTCTAGTTTTCAATAATTTAAAAATTCTCACTGAGATCATTTTAGAACACGATTTAAGTGAGCAAACGAATAAGCATTTTCGGTAAATTCTTACCAGGCTTTACAATTACACAATAAAATATCATTCATAGACACCAGAGACAACGTGAATCAATGGAATCAAGCACAACCAAGGAGAATGTCATCTTATCAGTAACCTGATGTCCTCTGCTAGAAAACTCTGCACAACCAACACTCTCGACAATGAAATAAAGAAAACAGGAAAAGTATTATGTGAGAACAGAAATCCAGAAAAATTTGTTAACGTTTCGATGACGAGCACAGATCCCAGGAGAAATGCCTGGAAACTATGCAGGAGGAAGGTATAGATGTAACTTTACTGTTCAAAGAAGACTCAGCTATCGAATTACTAGCATCGGAAGTTAGAAAAATAATAGCTGAAGCATCCTTCACCGAAACGTGTTTTTTTAACTATAGCTGGATTCCACAATATTTTGGAAATCCCAGCATGCGATATCCGTAGCTCAAATTTTGCAGGCCGACCATTGATATCAGGTGTGCTTCGGCCGGGGATTGAACTCCGGACCATGTGCATGGTCAGCGAGCGTCCTAACCGCTATGCCGCTGATACACACAATTCCACTGATTCCATTTCAGGTGAAGGATAAGCTACCGAGTTTGGCCACTTCAGTGTGTATTTATAAATGTAATTGTTTTTGTGTTGAGAGGCAGTTACAAAGGTAAAACAACTGATCAAGCCCACTATTGCCTTCTTGAGTATTGTCCAACGTGATTAGGTAAAGGAGTCACAAAGTCATGCAAGAGTTGCATACTACCACACCTTGTAGATACGGAGCACAAGACTGATAAAACATTCAGTCTTTGTGATTCTGCACAAGGTGCCACCTCAATTCCATAGGCTGATACGCTTTCGATTGCTAAGCATAGTTGAGGCAGTTGCCATAATATATTTTCCATTCATTCCTTCTGTTCAAAAACATTTTGTTCAACCTCTCTCCCTCCCGTGGCCTTCAACTCCAACCTGGGATCCTTATCTCTCCCGGTGATACCAGATAACTGTAAATATTATTTTTGGTTTCAATTGTACTGCTCACTTCATTACCAATGTCATACTCTGTTATAGTTATACATTTTAATCTTAGCCTAACAATTTATTATTATTGTTATTATTATTTCACTCACATTCTCCTCGATTATGCTTGATTCTATTGACTACCATTGTTTTGAGATGTCTATAACTGATATTGTATCATGCAATTGCAAAGCCTGATAAGAATTTACCAAAAACGCATATTTGCTTGCTTAAAAATCATGTTCTCCTAGTTTTATACGAAAATTGGATTATTTATTATGCCTAACTGAGGAACATTATTTCAGAAATTAATCAAGAAATAAAGCTATATATACGGATATACAATTCATTAACAAATTCACCATTCTTAATGTCGTTTTAATATGATTTGTCTTTCAAGGTCATTTAGAAGGTAATTGATGGCGCTAGCTATAATTTAACTTGCCTAATGAAGGTTTACTAAGGATTCTACAACAGGATTATAGTCAAAATTTAAATAAAAAATTATAATACAAGGTTGTATGACTTACTCTTTCTTTTCTTTTTGACAATCGTTCATTTCTTCTGAAGGCTAAGGCTTCTTTATCCACAACAGGCACTGATATATCCGTAGTAGTAGTAGTAGTAGTAGGAGTATATTGACCTTGTTTTTTCACTTGCTTATGTAATGATTTCAAATGATCATGTTTACTAATTGAATCTGAAGTTTCTTCTCCTTTGTGTTCATCTTCAACTTCTATGCACCTTTTAGATTCATATTTGTCATTCAGTAAAGGAAGTTCTAAGTGGTGATTATGACTTTGTTGAGGTTGAGGAGGAGGATGAGAATCAACTACAGTTTGTTCTTTTATCCTATCCGTATTAGGGCTAATCTCTTTGACTGAATGTAACTTTAAAGTTCTAGAATAGTCTTGAGAGAAATCTTCACTTGGATAACCATTTACCATAGCCTGTAGTTTAGCCTGTTTATCTACAGCCAGTCGTAGATTGTCTAGGGCTGAAATAAGCCTTCGCTTCTGAGAATGTTTACCTGTATTGATTTTGTTTCTAGATTTATGATTGGTGTTTTTGTTCGCCTCAGCAGCATCAGCATAATCTGACGCATCTGACAGGTGTGGTGAATCATCCTCGTCATCATCATAATCATCATCGTAATCTTCATCACCACTGGAATTTTCCCCATCACCATCTTCCTTTTCACTGTCATACTCGTCATCGTCATCATCATCGCCTTCATTATCATCTCCACAGTATTCCGATTCTTCAGTTATCTTGGGACCTTCATCATTTAAGTCAAGAGCATGTGAAGATTCTCGTCGTGATAGTATATCTTGTATAAATAATTTATTAAAATTTATTGACATTGTTTCTTTTAAAGAAAATCAGAAAAAACGTTCATGTAGAAAGTATCATACTGTGCAAAGATGACTTTGTGACAATAGTTATTCTGTTTGATTAACGGTAGAATTCAATAGGATATCCTCGAGGTATGTTTTAGTGCTGAAAAATAGCTTGTTCAAAATTTCCAAAACACTGAGATTAAACCATATACAGGTAGACACATATAATAGTCATAACTCCTTTCATGTATGCACTGTATACACGAATATGCCTACATACACAAATGTATTAACAATCATTTGTGATAGTCAATGAATGTACTATCATGTACGTATGCTGTACACTGGTATGTGAATGAAACGCTTCTTCTTTTTCCTTTTGATTGGTTAAACGTCAATGATTAAAAGTCATGTGATTAAAGGCGATTGGTTTGTTTATATTTCCCGGTAAATATCAATGAAAATACAATGAATGAACTGATTGGATATTTTTGACCTGGGAAATTGGGGGCTAAAAATATATTTAAAAATGTATTTTCTTTTTTATCTTAAATAATAACTTCATTCTTCTTAAGGAGGAAAAAAAAGTAGGCTATTATTCGATTACTAGTAATTATAGGCATCTCAATAATGATGTGAAAATGTATAAACCGAAAGTTTATTTGCATCGAGTAAGACGCCGGTTGATTTAAATTATTCAAGTTCTTTATTTTAATGTAAGAGATTTTTATCTACGCCTACCTTAACAAACAATTAGACCATAACTAGTAATGAGTAACAGTTTATTACATAGGAAGCCAAAGTTGTTTTTTTTCAAATCGTGGAAAATACCCATTAGGATATTAGACAGTAAAGAACAAGAAACTTGGCAAACAGATGCCTTTTCGGCGATTTCATTCTCAAAAGCAGATGTACAATGGCAATTAAAGGTGACAAGAATTTTCCAATTGATATGAAAGTTCGAAGGTGTGAATATAGATTACAAGGGTCTTAGAAATAACCTAATCGCAGTATTAGGAACTAGGTGAACACTCTGTAAAATAGTTTTTAATGAAGACAGGTGTGAGCGAGACGAGTACGGAAACAAAATGAAGAGAGAAAGATGATCGGAATGAAAGAACAAAACCCTGAACGCGATCAATGGTAAATGTTGAGTTTACACAGGTTTCTTTTGAACTTATAGCTACGGCTTTTCGATGCATATGGCGAGGACCTATGCAGTACAAAGAAGTTAGAAACACACTGCCTTTGGCAGATTTTTATTGACCTTGTAAAAGACTCTGAGTAATAAGTCAGTTGAGATTCTCTGACAAGTGTTGATGAGGTATTCAATTATGGCGTTCTAGACTGAACCATTGCCTATCCTTTACAGCCATGCTGGATAATGTCCTCTAGCGAGTTTTGAAAAGGTGCGAAAAAAGAACCTATGTATCTAGCTCTACATGAGCAAGTGATCTGATTTATGCATATTGCAATGGTTGCATGTGGAAATTTATCCTGCCTATTGCTTAGAAGCAGTGAGCAGCTACAGAATATCACCCTTGGACTTGCTGCAGAAAAGGTATTCTTTAAGGAATATTAGATTCTCTTCCTGAGGATATCTGCCGCTAAGTCACTCCCGAAGTCCAGATCTGAATATGGTATTTCCTTTGCCACTATTGTATCCTTCTCTTTTTGGCTTTGGTTGTTATTTCCTTCTCCACGAAACGTGCAGGGTTTCCATTTTTCTGAAAATTATTTTTGAGAAATAAGAGTTCTTCTTCTAAGTAGTCAATGCTGCAAGTTCTTTTGATACCGTGGGTCAGTGAGATGATGTAGAAGTTCGTCCGTTGGGCATTCTATGGTGTTTTCCTGTACTTTGATCTTTTCAGAGTTCCATCATTATCTTTAACAAATGGAAATGGAATCCTTGATTCATTTTCCAATTATTCCGCGAATTTAAATGAAGGATGACAAGTATTAAACTCCTGTAAGATACAATTTAAGTCGGAATCATTATGACAGATTATAAAAGTGGCGTTGACATACCTTTTCTACGGCAGTAATTTGTCTAATGTAGATTTTAGATCCTGTTTCTCGAAATCGTGATAAAGCAGTCTGCCAAACTAAATAATAACCGTATCTACTTAAACTTATGTACACAAATGTGACTGTACAGCTGCTAATTAGAATAAAATTGCCGAAAAGATATCTGTTTGATGAACTTCTTGTTCTTTTCCCGCAAAAAGTATTTTATTTATCTGAAATCCGAAGCTGCGAATTCAAACTTAAACTAAACATATATACATGTATTTACGTATAACTTTTTGAAATCCTTGAAAGCAGAAAAAATTACTATTTACTATTATTATCGTTCCCTTGGGTTCCTAGTGGAACATGGGGCTTCAACTGCACGCCTCCGCTTGTTTCTGTCTTCTGCTGTACTTTTCACCTGCATCCATGTTAATCCATACTGTTTCAACTCTTCTTCACACGATCTCCTCCATGTCACCCTTGGACGTCCCACTCGCCGCTTCCCTTTCGGGTTCCACTCGAGCTATGGCCTGACGCGCGATGTCACCCAGCGGCTTCCTCAGCTCAGCGAGTGTCCAATCCATCTCCACTTTCTCCTGCATATTTGTTGAGCGATTGGTTCTTGCTTTGTTTGTTCCCATAGTTTCTTGTTTGTGATTCTTTCCTGGCCATCTGATCTTCAGTATAGAACGAAGACAGCTGTTGATAAAGGTCTGCAACAGGCTGTTGGAAATATTCTTGGTGACACACTGGCCAAGTTTCTGATCCGTATAGAAGAACTGACTTGACGTTTGTATTGAAAATCCGAATTTCGTTGTTGATGTTGAGTGATGAAGATTTCCAGATTGGTTTCAGGTTGATGAATGTGTTTCTCGCCTTCCCGATTCTCGATTTGACATCCCCGTCCGTTCCTCCTGTAGTTGAGACAATGCTCCCTAGATAAGTGAGTGAATGAAGTAACCTCTTTCAAATCCCTCCCGTTGATGGTGATTGGCGCTGGATGTTGCTGTTGTTGTTGTTGTTGGTTGTTTATTTTCATAACCTCCGTCTTGTCTATGTTCACCTGGAGTCCTGTCTTAACTGCCTGCTTCTTCGACCAGTTTGTCGGTTCTCGCTTGTAAGTCTTCGATTTTGTGTGACATCAAACATAAATCATCCACGCGCGAAATCCAGGTCTTCTAGATTCTTCACGTCGGTCCAGGATATCCTTGTCTCCTCATTTCCCACTGTCTGACGCATAATCCAGTCCACCACAATTAGGAATATCATTGGTGATAATAAGCACCCTTGTCTGACTGCTGTGTTTACTCCAAAAGCCTCGCTGAGTTTTCCGTTGTGGATCACTTGACATGTGTCGTTGTCGTACAGCTATTGAATAAGGTTGATGAATATTTGGGGTACGCCATAGTACTCGAGTAGTTTCCAAATTACTTCGCGGTCAACGCTGTCGAAGTCCTTCTCAAAGTCTATAAAGTTGAGATAGAGGTTTGATTGCCATTCCATGCTTTGTTCGATGATGATGCGTAGAGTTGCAATTTGGTCAGAACATGATTTGCCTTTCCTGAATCCAGCTTGTTCTAGTCGGAGTTCTGTATCCAGTGCGTCCTTTATTGTCTCCAGGATGATGCGACTCAGGATTTTACTTGGCATCGACAGGAGCATGATTCCTCGCCAGTTCTTGCAGAGTCCTAAGTCGCCCTTCTTTGGTAGTTTCACGAGGTAATCTTTCCTCCAGTCAGTAGGCACCTTTCCCTCTTACCATACCTTTTGCAATACCACTATGCTAATGGTGAAATAGAAAGGAAAATTGTTAGTTTCAGATATAAAGTAAGCACGTCTACAAAATCAGGTGTCAGGTATACATAATATTGCATGGACCTCACTCAATGAAATCTTATAGTCATATTATTATTATTTATTATTATTGTTCCCTTGGGTTCCAAGTGGAACATAGGGCTTCAACTACACGTCTCCACTTGCTTCTGTCTTCTGCTCTACTTTTCACCTGCGTCCATGTTAATCCATACTGTTTCAATTCCTCTTCACACGATCTCCTCCATGTCACCCTTGTTAAATCGAAGCGATGCAAGGAATTCCACTGGGAAGAAAAAGATGATGAAGAAATTTCGTTGATAGTCTTCTAAAAATTCCAAACGACATATCTCTTACAATTTCTAATTCTGTCTATTAAACAATTCATGAATAATTTCCATCTAAACAATGAAAAAAACTTAGTTCAGAAAAGAGGTTATTTTTGGTGAATTCATTTCCTCCAGCTGCATTATACGCGATTTTTTCATGAAGAAGAGTAGTCACAAAGTGATGAGTTGTATTAGTCAGCGCCTAAGAGGGGTTGAACAAGCGTATTGAAGTGATATTAATTAGATGAATAATTCGCTGAATGAGTTTTATTCAGGATGCTTGTTTGTTTTTCTAACTCCTCATAACTCTTGTATTTGTTTAGAACTCTTACATTATTCCACATTTTCCTTCTTTTCTATGTGCATCCTGATTACAACTCACTCATTGATCTGTTCATCTGATTATGTAACTCCAATGCATTTACTCAACTCCTCGTATACAATGACTGATATTAACAACTGTGATTGGGACAACTCATCACTTTGTGACTGCGCTACTTCATAAAAAATAATTATATATAAATGCGACTGTGCAGCTAAAAAGAGGATCGTATTAGCCTAAAATAGACTCTTCGCTGAATTAGGTGTTTTATTTTCGCTAACTTCTATCAGTCAGTCTCGTGAAAATCCATAATCTGGATAAGACAGTCAGTAGAAAAGCCAACCAGGAGACTGAAATACATTCTGCATTTACCTTTCAGCGAACTGATGAATTGCATCATCAAAGTAGTTCCTTGAAAGGGGAGAGAAATACAGCTAATACCTTAAAGCTGATATAGCCATTCATTTATTATAAGACACATTTTTATTGACACCGCTGCGACAAAAACCGATCCATTGTGGTTTGAAAGCTGGAAACTGATCTCTACCTCCCACTGTATAGCTGACAAAACTTCCTTGAGACATGCAGCAATAACAAAACGCTCCAATGACAGCAAAATGAGGATTTTTCGTCGACACATCTATGTGGTTCTATTCAACAATAATAAAGTCAAAAACTCAAAACTGTCTACGCAATGCCATCAGGCAGATACACAAGCAAGGTAAATTTCCAAGTACAGAACAAGTACTTAGAATATTCCCATAAATGTTGGATCAAAAACTCTGTCCACATTTATCACACACCAGTGATTCCCAAAAATAGTCCAATGTCAGGAAAACCCTACCTCACTCAAGCACAACAGTGTAGTAAAACAACACACACAAAGAGAAGCATTAAAATTACAGATTAAACAGGAACAAAGACAAATGCAAAGGATCAATACAGCATGTGACATGACATTACATATAAGTCAACAACATCAGGACAACGACATTCAATCTGGGAGAAAAATGGACGTTAATTACAAAGTTAGTTGAAATATAAGTATCAGTATCGTAAGCGGATCGTTCAGGAAGAATTCTCCAGGTAATTTTCCCGTTGCAGACAATTATAAAATGTTTGCAGAGAAATTCAAGCTCAATTCACTAATAACAAACGTAAAGTAAGGAAAATTACAGCCTGTTTGCTGTTGACAGGATAGTTATTCTACAGTTAGTAAACAGTCTGTACTTCTAAACCAAATGCACCCTTATGTAGTAGATTTTACGAGTTCGTCAACCTTTTGCATTACAGATTATGACCAACTTTTCCTTTAATAGACAGTTCAATGACATAACAATTTAATGATATTTTCAAGAGTTACTTTGTAGGGAATTGATTTGTTTTTTCAAATTCCATAATGGATTTATATCAGTCAGGGAAACGTTGAAAACCTATAGGGAATGCTGGACAGCTGTTTAGTCCTAGTTACTGATTTTTCAGCAATACACACCCCTCCACCAGGGTTCGAACCCAGGACCTTCAGTTCACAAGGGGAGGTCGTAGATCACTGAGCGACTGGGACCCGATCCAATAGCCCATGAATTCTAACTTCTGCCAATTCACGAGCATCTCAATGAGGTGCTCACTAGCAACTGGCTCTGTTCAGGTAGGTGGTCACCTGGAGTTTAAGTGAGAAGTCTTGACCAGTAGAGTACGGCAGGTTAGGCGTGAGGACAAACACCCACCGAAGACATTGGCTGGTGGTCACGCTATGTCATGAATTGGCAGAAGTTGGAATTCATGGACTGGCAATTGGATCGAATCCCAGTGGCTTAGTGGTCTACGAGCTAGGTAGCCTTGTAACCAGAAGGTCCTGGGTTCGAACCCTGTTAGTGGGGGCGTACTGATGGAGAGTTCCAAACTAGGACGAAACAGCTGTCTATTAGTCCCTGTAACCGATGTTGGTTCATGATGAAATCCTGTAACCAATCGATCAAATCCTTACAAAGCAACACTTGAATTCTTAGTAAAGTGAACATGATTAAACTTTAAAGCTGCTTTAACAATATGCGGAATAGTACTTTGATAACATATCTTTTTTTTAACTATCACTTTTGTCATAAAAGTAAAACACTGTGCATAGATAAGTCGAAATAACCTACACACCGATACACCTACAAGCACATACATAAATAATGGGACACTTAAATCATTGTCAGTTCCCAATCAATAGGCCATATTAGTCCATTAGATTATTTTCTATCTTCTATAGCCTACTGTATCTTAAAAACAAATTTTTGAATCAATATTGTGAAGACAATGACCAAATAAAAACAGCGCTTTCTTGCTTTCACTGTATGTTGGTGTGATGTAGTTATGACGGAGTAACTGTTCGGAGAATCCCCCATAAACGATTCAATTGCAATATTGATACCTATTTGGATACTTCAATTAACTTTGCAATTATTATTCCATTCTCCTCACAGACTGCATGTCAGTGTCCTGTGTTTCGGTTACCATATTTTGACTTAATCCTTATTAACTGTCTTCGTCACTGTTGAATCTCTAATTTTAATGCTTCTCCTTGTAGTTTTAAGGTGGTATTGGTAATGTATTTTTTTATGATGTGATTTTGTTTGAATGGATGGCGCGGATATAAGTATAAAACTTGGGCACTGTGGTAGAGTGTAACTCCATTATGGATAAGATTTTATTTGATAAATCACACAGTGTTACACAGTAATATTAATTGATGACGTTTCGAGCACAAATTATTGCCACTCATAATCATATCAAGTCACTCACTCACACAACTTCTTCCTTCATTTATATATATATGTATGGAATTGATTAGATATTTGAATAAAATCAATATGAGATAATGTACATTCAGAGATAATAATATGAGTGTTACTGATCAAATACAATTAGATTTGAAAATAAGACGAATGTTCTTATAGTTATAATAAGTAATTTGTTAGAATGTTGTGATGTGCTTGAATTGAAATAGAATTTTGAGATTATTTATTATCCTCTTCTGATTCGGCTGACTGCTGGTAATAATACCTTCCATATCTCTGGTAACTGCATTGAGTCATTTCTGTTGCATGTGTTGGGTGTAGATTCAATTAACCAGGATTCAGTAATCAATCTCTCTCTCCACCTAAATCGATTACTTCTTAGAATCTTAACCCTCTCCCACCCTATTGTGTGGTTGTGTGTTATTGCATGTATTGCTATCGCTGAGCTATCTTCTGAATTATTTATCTTCTCAGGGTCAACCATTCTTACCTTGGCTAAATTCTTATGTTCCGACGGGGATTCTGATGCTGGAATGTTCTTGGGAATTGCTAGTATGCGACTCTTTTAGACAGAGTTTTTCACCCTTCCTTGTTAGGAATATTCCACTTAATTCTCTGGTATTTCTCATAGTTGAATTCTGGTTAACTAATTTTGTTAGACAATACTTGTTTTGTACTAAGAACCTTTCCTTGACTCTATAGCTGCTTGACAACACTGTTGTGATAATTTTGAGTTCTTCATGTTATTACCATTGAACAGAACCACAGAATTTACGAGAAATAACCGTCTTTTTACTGTCTTTTTAAGAAATTTAGAAACACAAGTAGACAGAAAGTCAATACGCACACACACACACAGATCATAGACCCAACTATAACAATAATAATCTGACAACTTACAAAAGAAACTTTATGCAAACATTGTTTAAAAGATGGTGACTAGCAGTGGAATCCAGGACACGCAATTTCGTTCTATTTGGGATTCATCATTGGATGTACCTGCATTCCGCAGTGATTGATGATGTTCCCACCGAAGCTCGAACCCAATGCCTATAGTTTCAAACACCAAAGCGTTATCCACTAGACCACTTGGGCCACGACAGCCAACTTTTGTGCAACGGGTCATATTACTTATTTCGTTGAATTTTAGATTTTCCCGTCGGTCTCAGGTTGACATTTCGTCCCAAATAGGACGAAATACGCATCCTGGAATCCACTCCTAGTCACCATCCACCAATTAAATTCGAATTACATGCCCAGACATCGTCGAAGCATCGGTGCAAGAAGCCGACATGTCAACCTGAGACCGAGCACTTCGGTCCAATCAATCGATGGGAAAATCTAAAATTGTATCAAATAAGAGTTCAAAGTAGTTTAATCACGTTGTAGCACTTCAGAGCTGAAGAGAAGAAAAATGCCCACTAACTGTCTTTAGGAAGAAGGAATACCCATACAATTTCGTCAGAAAATATCTAAACTCAAATCGAAATACCGATAAGAAACAGTCCTCAAAAAACATAAGAAAGGTCATTCTATCATAAATAAAGAATATCGCTGAAATGATGACCAGAATACTAAGACCACTTGAAATAGGCATAGCACACAAGCCAACATAATCACTTCGTTCAGCACTGTGTTCACATCAAAGAATTTAACATCAAAAGACGATAAAACCGATACCATTTACAAAATAAATTGCGTAAACTGTGGTAAACACTACAATTGGTCAAAGTGGGCGTCTCCTTCGAATCACAATCCAAGAGCATAAATTAATAAGCTTTGAAAATACACGATATGTATCCTTTCATATCAGTATGCATGTAAACAATTATGGACACCAATTCGATTGGGAGAATGCAGAAACTTTAAAAAACAGAGTATACATCAAAAATGTCAAGGGATTCCTAGAAGTTTTGGAGATACAATTTTATCCTTATTCATAGAGATTTCAAACAAGTTCACTTTATAGTATTAAAGCTTGCACTGCAGCGATGTTGTCTAGATGGACGACGAAAGCTTCACAGTTATATCAACTAGCTCAGAGAACAACCAAAGCATACAAGTAAAGGCCACGAGAATTACCATAAAAATAACAATAAGTGAATAGATCAGAAAACAAGAATAGGTAAGTAATAAGGCTAAATTAAAAGTGAAAATAACACTGCAGATCAATAAACGAAAAATATAATAGTACAAAAACAAAATGTCGCAGAAGTTATAGCGGGATGATAAATTATTTTTAAATACATATCTTAGTAACTGAGACTTTAACAAACATCACTGATAAATACAGGAGTTTTATTGGTATTAGATGGTTGAAAGCAATCGGCAAGAAGCCTTGCCTGACCTGGGTTTAGTGCTAGTCAGACTCACCAATCAGAAAGGTGTGTTTGCAACCTTGAAGGAACTGATGTCCCTTCTGAGATTCAAAGCAGTGTCACCCAGTGCCACCTGCAGTCAGAGACGTTACCAATGAGCAATTCGGGCTCACAACTGACCTTCTGTAGGACATCAAGGTTGCAGATACTCCTTGCTGACTGGTTAGTGCCAGTTAGCACGAAACCTAGGTCAAGCAAGGCTTCCTGCCTCCAATCATCTAATACCAACAAATCACAGTGCCCCGTGATGAAAAGTCACATAGTATGATGGCCACATTTCAACCTTGACTGACAGAATTGTGTCCTTATCAAAGATGGGACTAGAGACATTACACTAATTACTGACTAGTGTCCAAAAAGCAGAAAGTTTTCTTTAATAATGAACTTTACAGATATGTCTATAAAGTTTTATACACAAGTGTAGATATAATGGAGGAAATTTAGTAACACAGGTGGATGATTTTTCTATAGCTCTGTCCTCTTAGCTGGATGACTTAGTTGCGAAGCTTTTATTGTCTTCCTTCAAATTGATGTATGCACATTTCATGCCTATATGCTAGAGCTTGATGCATAAATTTTTTGGATAAGACAAATAGCACGTTTTGATGTTTTGTACTGATTTGCGCTCCTAAAGTTAGTTTCTTTCCAGACATTCCTTCATCTTGTTTTTCACTTTGTGAATTTGTTGAATCAAGTCCTTCACTAATGGTCATTCTTTTCGTACTGAATGTAAACTGTGTGATTTAAATTCTACGTTATCTAACATTTACCGTCTGTGGAGGAACCGATTTCATGATATAACGATAGGACTTGTGCTCTGTGGTAGAGAGTATAATTCCACTGTGGGTAAAATTTATTTTGATAAAGTCTCACAGTGTTGCTATGCAGTAAGTAATATATACTGATGACGTTTGGAGCACAAGGTACTCATACAACTTTCCGACTTTGTTTATATAATTCCACTATTTCTTATCCCTAGTAGTAGGATTTTCCATGTTTCTGGTATGAGCGGTGAGTCATTCCTATTGCACGTGTTAGGTGTAGATTCTATAAACAAAGATTCAGTAATCAACTTCTGTTTCCAGTGCCAGTATATACAATTTTACCATATGAGCAAGGGACATCTGAGACCCTACATAAGATTCACAATAAGGCAGGGATTAGGGCGGCATTTAAACCAATAAACTCACTCAGAAACAAGCTCTGCAGACTAAAGGACCTGACTGACCCAGTTAGACAAAATAATATAATTTACAAAATACCTTGCATTGACTGTGAATTAGGTAAACTACATAGGTCAAACTAGTAGATCAAGGGTAGGCAGATTGTCGGAACATAAGAATTTAGCTAAGGTTAGAAGGGCTGAATCCGTGAAGATAAGTAATTTAGATCTCTATACAAACTCGTACATAGTTTAAGTTTGCTGTAATGCTGTAGAGCACTTCTCGGCAGAAATGAAGAAAAAACATCGTAGATGTCTGGATATCGCTTCAGATGAAACAACACAGCACCACACGATGTGCTTCGAAATATCAGTCTCCTTAAAGGAAGAGTAGATATTTTGCAACTGAAATATACTGAAACGTCTGTACTCTGTGGTGAAATATCGTCTAGAATAAAACTGTTATCGTTAAAATGTTCCGCCTGGAACGCAAAAGAATACAATTTGGGAAAAATTAATAATACCCTGCATTTGACAAATCAGTATTGAATTCAGAATCATCTTAGGGATACAGCGGATCTCAGCAGGCTGTTCAAATACATTAGAATAAATTTATCTTAGTAACATAGCTTACATGGTCAGCTGAAAAATTCCCATTCGATATATGTGGAAACTATATATATATATATACATATTTCACCGATCTATTGATCGTTTCCAACAATTTTTTCAGAAGTTATAATGAATTCATGATTATTATTTATTATCATGTGACAATCAGTAAAGATAAAAATAAAATCAGAAATTAGCATATTAGATAGATAAGATCATTTGCAGTAGAACTAAAAAGTAGGTAGAACATGGAAGTTGATTTCGGTTATGATTAAAGAGCATGCGAAATGTACAATCAATAAGGGCATGCAACAAAATGAGTAAAAAGGCGTGTTTTTAAATGTAGAATCAACAATATATGGACTGGAAGCAAACGACGCTTTGCTGGGAGATTCGAACACATCAGAATAAGTGCATCCTAATACGAGGTCACTCATCATCATCATCCTGAGTTTTGAACATATACTTCAGAGAAGGGGCTCTTTTCCCTGAATTCTATTTTCCCTTAAGCCGTAGAATCGCATTTATATACAGCTGTTTTCATGAAAGAGGCTAGTCATATAAATGACGAGCTGTTAATATTAGTCAGTGTATCAGAGGAGTTAAACATGTGCGCATAATTGTGTAACAAGATGAAAAACTTAAAGAATGAGTTGTAATGAGGATGAACATAGAAACAAAAGAAAATGTTTAATTACGTAAGAGTTCTAAAGAAATACAAGAGTTATAAGTGGTTAAAAAGAACAAACAAGAATCAAGTTAGTAGAAATCCACAAGATTGTTGTCATGATATTATTAGAAGCGGTTGAATAATTTGCTTTAGTATGCATAGCTCCGGTTTTCATATCTGAATGGCTAAAGCTTCACGAATACACAAGAGACGAAAGGCCGTTATCTTTGACAGGTTATCATTCAATTTGTAGATTACTTTGAAGGGGGAGGAGTTTGTTAGGATGGAATAATGAGTGTTTGCAATGTGTTCGATTATCGCACTCTGTAGCGAGCCACTACTGCCTTTCTGCAGCCATGAAGAATGGTTTCCTGAACACTTTTAGAAATGACACTCATCGAACAACCAATGTGCATGGCTCTGCAGCAACAGACGGATTGGTACATGCTCGTAAAAGTGGTCAGATTCGAAATCTTATCCTTCAGGTTTCTGAAAGCAAATGAACAAATGGAGAACACTATTTTTAGAGTTTCTGAGAAGCCTGTTCTTCTCAAAGATGACTAAATTCTTGTTTCAAGGATATCGCAAGTTAGGTCTCCCTTGAAATCCAGGTCTATTTTTTGGAATAGATTATGCCCCATTCTTCTAAACTTTCGGGCTTCAACAACACATCTCCAATTTGTTCCATTTTCTTATTTCCTCTTCAGCTGGGTCCACGACCGCCGATAATCTCTCATTTCCTTCCCCCCCCCAAAAAAAAGAAACGATCTCCTCCATGTCACACTCGGACGACCCACTCGTTGCTTTCCACTGGGATTCCACTGAAGCGACAGCTTGTATTTCGCGCGATGTCACTTAATGGCCTCCTCTACGTATGCCCAATCCGTCTCCACTCTTCCTTACATATTTTGTTGAGCAATCGTCTCTTGGTTGGTTTGCTCCTAGAGTTTCTTGTTGCTAATTCTTCCTGTCTGGTTGGCCATTTGATCCTCAGTATGGAGCCAGCCGGCGAAGGCGGAAGCTGTTGACAAAAGTCAGCAGACTGTTGGAAATTCTTTTTGTGACACTCCAAGTTTTTGATTTGACTGAATATTTTAACATTATGTAATTTACTTCCAGTTACAAAATACAGCTTTGCAAGGGTAATTCATAATCCGTGGAATGACAGAAAATGTGAATGCAATATTTAAAAAAACAGAATACTCCTAATGTAAATTTAGGGGACGAGATATTTTAATAATGGCATGATGTGAATAATTTGTAGTGTATCATCAGAGATAGTGTTGAGAAAATATACTTCACTATTTTACTTCTTTAAATGTCTTTCCAATAAATATACTGTACCTTCAATTAAATATACCACTAGATATGTCACCTTTGAACTAAACTCATATAGGCTGACATTAAAGGATACGTTGCAGGGCTACTTAAATATACATGAGTACCAACAAAGTAGAATTTGAATACACTTCGTCTGACTCATTTGAACAGTCTTACACTATCATTTGTCGGTTTTAAATGCTTCTTACTCACTGTATCCCTGTTTATTTCTTCAGTCTGTCTACATGTAGATCTGTTGATAATATTACCTAGGGAGGTTAATAACCTGCCTGTTCTACGTGATGTACTTAAAGATAGATCTTCTCAGAGTTTCACTCCCATGTCTGTTTAGCTGTATATCCAAAAATGATATAACTTTCGGATCATATTTGTTCCCTTAGGTGAAATGGATTACAAGACGATAACAGCTATAATCTAGATGGACTACTGCCAATTATCTGCCTAGCGAGAGTGACTTTCTCTACGCCGGCAATGGTTCCGGTATGTGCGAGGGAGAAATCACCGCTGTTTTCTTACCCAGTATGTATCCATCGCTTCAACTGCTCCCACGGATAAGAGATTTTCGATGGTACTACATATATATGTATATTACATTATTATATTATTATTATTCCCTTGCGCTCCGAGTGGAACATAGGGCTGCAACAACACATCTCCACTTTGTTCTGTTTTCTGCCATCGTCTTCAGCTGGCTCCACGGTTGACCAAACCCTCTCATCTCTTCCTCACACGATCTCCTCCATGTCAACTTCGGACCCACGGCCCACTTGTCGCTTCCCATTGGGATCACACTCGAGCTATGGCCTGCATTGTGCGTGATGTCATTCGGCGGCCCCCTCAATGTATGCCCGATCCATCTCCATTTTCTTCTACATATTTGTTGAGCAATAGTTTCTTGGTTCGTTTGTCCCCATAGTTTCTTGTTGCCTATTCCTTCCGGCCATTCGATCTTCAGTATGGAGCGAAGGAAGCTGTTGATGGAAGTCTGCAACAGGGAGTTGGAAGTCCTTTTCGTGACATACAGTGCAGGTTTCTGACCGTTTAGAAGGACCGACTTCACACTGGTGTTGAAAATCCTAATCTTCTTTATGCTGGCTGATTGGAGTGCAGAAGATTTCCAGACTGGTTTCCGGTTGATGAAGGCGTCTCTTGCCTTTCCGATTCTGGCCGGCATTGACAGATTCATTCGTTCCGGCCGACTGTAGGTGAAAAGATGCTTCCTAGATAAGTGAAGGAAGTAACCTCTCTCAAATCTCTCTCGTTGATGGTGATTGGTGCTGGTTATTGTTGCTGTTGATCGGTTTTCTTCATCAGTCCAAATTATCTGTCTACATCTGTCGACATTCAAACACTAAAATATACCCCTGATTATATCTGTGTATACGAATGAATAGAAGCACGACATTGGATAACGTAAGTATCGAAGGAAAAAGAACCTAGTAATAGCCACCTAGACGTGGTGGCACAGTGGTTAGGACTCTCGCCGACCATGCACATAGTCCGAGGTTCGATCCCCTGCCGACGCACACCTGATATCTATGGTCGGCCTGCAAAATTTGGGCTACCGATATCCAAGCTGAAAATTCCATACTTGTACTAAAAATACGGTGTGGCATCAAGCTGTAACCAAAAATTAAAAAAAATAAAAATATTGGACTATTACTGGATCGATAAGAGCACTGTCAAATATCTGGAATTTGTGGATGATTCATATCTAATATCACACAAACTCAAAAAATTACAGGCGAAAATTAAAAAGTTGACAGAACAGACATCAAAGAAATAGCTTCAAGTGAACATAGAGAAGATAGAGGTGATGGAGATAACCAACCAACCAGTAACAGCAAGCACATCTCATTATGAAAGGAAAAAATTTGAAAGAGGTCACTCTGTTCACTTATCCAAGCAACAACCTTTCAACTAGTAATGATGGTACCCATGAGGACGTCGAAAACAGTTACGGATAAACGCTCAACAGTCTGAAATCAATTTGGAAATCTTCTGCACTATAACCGGCATAAAGAAAAAATTCAGATTTTCAACACTAATGCAGAGTCAGTCAGTCCTTCTAAATGGGTCTGAAACTTGGCTCATGCGTCGTTAAAAACATTTCCAACAGCCAGCTGCAGAATTTTATTAACAGTTTCCTACCTTAGATCCATATTGAGGATCAAATAGCCTGGGAAAGGAATTATCACCCAGAAACTCTGTTGGTGCACACGCTGAGGAGACAATTGAGTTACACCACATGACCGGCCAGCCGTCCAGGGGAACAGCATTGAGGAACGATGCTTTGGATATCCGAAGACGATATGCATGAGATCGTTTGAAGAAGGGATGAGAGGCTATGAGAGGTCACACACAGCTAAAGAGGACTTCAGAGGGCAGAATGCAGCGGTAATGTGTTGTTGAAGCCCTGTATTCCAGTCAGAACTCAAGGAAATAATAATGATAATAGACGTAAGTTAAATATTAGAGCTCAATTAAAGCAAAATAATCATTAATCGTAAGGTTAACGACCTAAATGATATAATTCAATTAATTTTCCTAAAATTTACCAAAACAGCTGCTTTCAAACGCCTGAAAACTGATTTACGTGTTCCGAAAGAATTATTTATCAGTCTTTTCTTGTCCTGGTAACTCTGTCTTAACCTTTTCGTTTTATTTGATTCAGTAATCTGTAGCTTTAATCCCTTTCTCTTTCACCATAAGTTGATTTCACTTCTTTTTGCTGCGATGACTTCAGCTGAACTCACCACATGGTTGTGAAACTTATTAGTTACTTGTCATCTATTTAACCACATACCGTCTCTATTACACAACTCCTTTACCATCCTATCTAAATATTTATCATTCTTTTGGTTTGGTTTTGCTTATTCTTGAACCCTTTGTATACAAGTGCAATTTCTGAGCTGAAGAGTCCCTAACTAGGATGAAACAGTTATCCAATATTCTCAGGGTTTCCAATGGTTCTCTAACTGATGTCATCCCATGATGAAATCCTCCAACCAATGTTTACTACCTTTAGAATCTCCAGTTAACCGATATCATTTCACCTTTCTACGAAGCCGTTCAGAACCTGATGAAATAAATAATGCTATCATCTTATTCTGCACAAACTGTTGTTTTCACTTTTTCCAAATTCACTAAAGGGAATAAGTGTATGAAGAAATAAGCAGTCGAACAACTGGTAATTATTCAATCAAATCACTAGTCAAGTATTAGATCTATGGCTAAAGCTGATACATTTTTTGAGAAGTTAAGGAGGCATAATCAAAACCAGGAGATCAAATCTTACCTGCAACTGCCAGTAGGAACTATATATGATGTCATCTTAGTTCCATTTACATATCACTTTATAACATTACAAAACCATGTCTGTGTGAGAACTGTTAAGAAGAAAACTGTTTAGGATATTTGTAGCTCATGAATCTAGACTCCCATAACTGTGATCCATCAAACTGAACTAATCACAGATGTTTTACTACAAATAGGAAGAACGCAAACTATTGGATATCACAGTGTTTAGCAGACTGCACTAATTATGCTCATCATACTGCCCATATAAATTAATTGGTCATAAAGCATGAAAAATACAATTTGAGCACTGTGGCAGTTTATAATCCCGAAATAGGATAGTTTTATTTCAGTAAAGTAAGAACAGTAGTCTGTGCAGAATAAAACAGCACCATCGTTTATTTCGTCAGCTTCTAATATGCTATGTACAGTCTAAAGAAATTAAGTTTATCGACAGAACAAGTTTAACATACTTACAAGTTTTACATAATGTCAGATGACAGGAGAATTCAAATGTAATATAAAGTCATTTGGTGGATGGTGAATAGCAGTGAAATCCAGGATATGTACTTCGTTCTATATGGGACTCGTCACTGGATGTAACTGCATCCCCTGGTGAGTGACGGTGTTCCCACTGAAGCTCGAACCCACTGCGCATAGTTTCAAACTCCAAAGCATTATGCACTAGACCACTAGGGCCACGAGAGCCACCTCTTGTGCAGCGGGTCATATTTAATCAATAGACGGGAATTAAATGATAAATAGTGCTCAAAAATTACATTTATATAGTTTGTACCCAGAAAGTTCAAGTTTAAACAAAAATAAATGCTTACATATAATGGCAAAAGAGTTACTCAGTAAAAACAAGAGGTGAGTAAGTTGATGAGTAACTAATAAATTGAACAACAGCATAGTGAGTTCAACTAAAATCATAGAAGCAAGAGACAAGCAAAATTGAATTAGAGACAGTGGGAAGAGACTAGAACTGAAAATTACGTAGTTAAATAAAAGCAAGAGTGAAAATATCCAGTTACCAGGGAAAGGGAAGGCGATTGATAATTTCTTCTTTCTGAACAGGTAAATTAGATTTCAGACGTTTGATAGCTATTGCTATTGAGAAGAATTGAGCTATTTTGTTTCAGAGGATTTTGTGATATCCACCTCATAAGCCGTACTGATGAAATTTTTGGTATTCGCACTATTGTGAACGTCTGTAGCCTTGAGACGTAAGTCTTTTCGTACATGTTCAGAAAATTTGAGGTGTTCCCAACTTTCTGTCCTCCTAATGTAACCGCTACCGCAGAGAGTTACATTCGACTTTCAATCACTCCAAGGAGCATGTTGTCCGATAAATGGGAACCAACTTATCTGCAGGACAGGTTCTGGCTAGTGAGGTATTCAGTCTTTTGTTAACTACTCCTTCAATATTATCACCTTTAAGGTCGAGTTGAATGAAGATAGGCTTCTTTTCCACTGTGATTTGTTTGACATTTGAACCCTCACATCTCCCGTACTTGTTAATGGATTTCTAAGGGTTATTATCATGGTTTCTCTCAGTTCCTATAGGAACACAGAGCTTCAACCACACGTCTCTATTGCATTCGGTTCTCTGCCAACATTTTCACCTGGCCCTATGTCTATCCACATGCTTTCATCTCCTCTTCACATGCCCACCTAATGTCACCATCGCACTGAAGACCAACTCGCAGCTTTCTATTCGGGTTCCACTCGAGCGATGGCCTGGCGTGTGATATCACTTGATGGTTTTCTCAGAGTGTGGCCAATCCACCTCCACTTCTTCCTGCATATTTGTTGTACAAGTGTTCCTGCTGGGTTGGTTCGCTCATTCCCAGAGATCCCTGTTGCTGATCTTTTCTGGCCAGCTAGCTGATCTTGAACGAAGACAGCTGTTGATGCAGGTCTTTAGTTTGTTCGAAGTGGCCTTTGTGAAGTGGCATCAAGTCTCTGATCCGTATAGTAAGTAGCACTGACTGAATTCACATTAGAGTTGAAAATCTGGATCTTAATTTTCACGCTGAGTGCTGTTGACCTCCACACAGACTTGAGAGTAATTAAAGCTTGCCTTGCGTTCCCAATCCTCGCTGCTTTGATATCATCATCACTTGCGTCCGCCTGTAGATGAAACGACACTTCCCAGGTCAGCAGGTGGGCAAAGGAGGTTTCTCCTTTCAGGTTTCTCTCATTTAGGCTGATTGTTGTCTGTTACTGTTGCTGTTGTCCAGGAATCTTCATCACCTCTGTTTCCTCTATTTTCACCTGAAGGCCTATCTTCTCTGAATGCTTCTTCGGCCAACTTGTTGCTTTTCGCTTGCATATCTTCCATTTTGTGGGAAATCAGATATATATCACCGGCGAAGTTCAGATTCTCCAAGCTTTTTGTGTGGGTCCATTTTATGCCTGTTTCCTCGCTGCTCACTGCTGTCTGCCACATTATCCAGTCTATCGCAATCAGGAAAATCATCGGAGTTAGTAGGCAGCCAGCCTGTCTTATTCCCGTCTCCACTTCGAAGGATTCCGTGAGTTTCCCGTTGTGCATTACTTGGCATGCATTGTCGTACAACTGTTGGATGAGTTGTTTAATTGTTGGCGGCACTATTTCTAAAAGGTAGCCGTTTTTTTTCACAACATTCTTTCGCGAATCAAAAATACATACAGTAATGCAGTTACTATTATTCACTGTAATTAATGCTTTGTGTATGTTTTTATCAAATCAATTATTCCATGATGGGATGAAAATGTAATGGGCTAAATTAAGTAGACATGATGACACAGTATTAAAGGGGAATCATTTTGCTTTTTGTTTTTGTTAAATCAATAGTCACCATTTTATTTCTGTTCACCTGATATATTTAGTCATTATTTAATTGAATTTCTTGATCCCGACATGGGTGACATTGAAATATATGCAGAAAAAATGAATCAGAGTTCCCTGTACACTATAAATGATGATGTATTTTGTACAATAATTATGTTTAAAAAACATCGCTTCATTGAAAACTCTAAATAAATTGACTTCTTAAATACAACAAATGCTCTGTTATAATGTCAAGTCGATTTTAAAATTCCATTGTGGATAAAATTTATTTTGATAAATTCTTACGGTGTTGTTATACAGTAAGTAATACTTACTGATAACAACGTTTTGAGCACAATTTATTACTGCTCATCGTCATTACATCAAAGTGTTCACACAACTTTCCAACTTCGTTTATATGGTTCCACTATTCCTCATCTCTTGATTTGATTGGTAGTAATATTTCCCATATTTCTTGTATGAGTAATGTTGTCATTCCTATTGCATGTGTTGGGTGTAGATTATTCGATTAACAAGGATTCAGTAATCAACCTGTCTCTATCTCCACCTACCTTTATTACTTTTTAGAATTTTGACTCCATCCCACCCAACCTATTTTGTGGTTGTATGTTATTGCATGCAGTGTGACTGCTGAGTTTTTTCTTATTTACTCACCTTCGTGAGATTAATCATTCTAACCTTCAATAAATTCTTATGTTTTGACCATCTGATTACTGCCGATCTACTAGTTTGACCTATTTAGTTGACCTAACTCACAGTCATTGCAGGGTATTTTGTATGTTATATTACTTTGTTTAATTGGGTCAACCTACAGGGTCCTGTGACCTACAGAGCTTGTCCTACCTGAGTGAGTTTGTAGGTTTAAATGTTACCCTAAATCCTGCTTTATTGAGAATACTACGTAAGGTTTCAGACGTCCTCTCCTTATATGGTAAAACTGTAGATGCCTTATATTCTTTCTTATTTATGTTATCATAATTAGTTTCACCAATATTTTTATTTTGCTTTTAACCTTTTCTGATCTTCCCAATGAATTTCATAGGATAGTTATTTAACACCAATGCCTCTTCTGTCTATTTCATTTCATCATTTAGTTTTTCTATTGTACTACTTAGTGCTATTGCTCGGTTCGTTAGACTACCGGTCAGATCAAGAGATGAGAAATAGTGGAATTATGTAAACGAAGTTAGAAAGTTGTATGAGTACTTTGATATGATGACGATGAGCAGTAATAAATTGTTCTCGAAATGTTGTCATCAGGAGGATATTTATCTCTCCTGCACTAAATGACGTTTACTAAAAATTGCAACAGTTAAATACCGATATAAAAGTATAACATGTGCACTGTGGTAGTGTATAATTCCATTGTGGATAAAATTTATTTTGATAAAGTCTCACAGTGTTGTTATACATTAATATTTACTGACAATGTCTCGACCACAATTTATTACTGCTCATCGTCATCATATCATGTCACTCACACAACTTTCCAGCTTCGTTTATATGATTCCACTATTTCTCATCTCTTGATTTGATTGCTAGTTTAGCAAACCGAGCTACAGCACTAAGTAGTACAACAGAAAAACTAAATGATGAAATGAAACAGATCTAAGAAGGAGCGTTGATGTTAAGCAACTTAAATATTCTATGAAATTCATTAGGAAGATCAAAAAAGGTTAAAAGCAAAATAAAAATAGTGGTGAAACTAATAATGATAACATAGATAAGAAAGAATATAAGGCATCTACAGTTTTACCACATCAGGAGAGGACATGTGAAACCTTACGTAGTATTCTCAATAAAGCAGGATTGAGGGTGTCATTTAAACCTACAAACTCACTCAGATAGGACAAGCTCTGTAGGTTTAAGAACCCTGTTGACCTAATTAGACAAAATAATATAGTTTACGAAATACCTTGCAGTGACTGTTAGTTAAGTCAACTACACAGGTCAAACTAGTAGATCGGAAGTAATCAGATAGTCAAAAAATAAGAATTTATTGAAGGTTAGAATGATTGATCTCACGAAGATGAGTAACTTAGAGAAAAACTCAGCAGTCACACTGCATGCAATAACACACAACAACACAACAGGGTGAGATGGAGTCAAAATTCTAAAAAGTAATAAAGGTAGGTGGAGATAGAGAGATGCTGATTACTGAATCCTTGTTCATCGAGTCTACACTCAACACGTCCAATATGAATGACTCATCACTCATACCAGAAATATGGAGAAAATACTACTACCAATCAAATCAAGCGATAAAAAATGAAGGAATTATATAAACGAAGTTAGAAAGTTGTGTGAGTTCCTTGACATGATGACGATGAGCAGTAATAAATTGTGCTTGAAATGTTGTCATCAGTAGATATTACTTACTGTATAACAACACTGTGTGACTTTATCAAAATAAATTTTATCTACAATGAAATTATACTCTGCCACAGTGTAAAAGTTTTATTCTTATATGAACGCTTTTAAATTTATTTGTTGTGTAGTCATAACAGCCGATATAATTCTTATTCATCAAATGTATGCATAATACTATCATCACTCAAAGTTTATGATATTTCTGAGAACTATCATACACTTTTCAGGTGCTAATTTGCGGCGATTTGATTGATTTCTCTAGCGTGTATTCGAAAGCTGACTAAAGATGGCAACTAAAAGTTTTCAAAAAAACTGAAAAAACAACTGATTAGGGAACAAAGAATATTCTTTACGAAAGGTTCTTCATCAGATGACACAGTTATACGTTCTCATTCGCAACATTAATGCTATTTTAGATTACATTTAATTAAAAGTATAGATAGATTACACTTCATTATAACAATAGACTGAATATCAGATAAATTATGGAAATTAATAAAGAATTTATGAATTTGTAGGTTCCACAAGATACCAGGATAGAAAAAGTAGTTGGACCTATTTCTTTTGCACTTATACCTCCGGTTATTTCAAGCCAGTTACAATGGTCTCTCCTGTTTGGAGTGTTCGGTTTCTAGAAGCCTTTGGGTTAATTCATTTGATACACTACTGACGATGAAGAAGAACTGGTCAATGCTGCTGAGCTTTATAGACTGTTTGGTTGAGGTGGTCTATTACAGAACTGCTGATGTTTATACCGACACCTTTATTTAACTACAATGGTAGGTGTTCAGGAGCATGAAAGACTGAGTTCCAAGATCAACAGCTAGTATAAATGCCCTTAAAGGAATAGGTGAATTGATAAATTCAATAAAAGAAAGTAGATGCTTCGTCTTTCAGTTTCGGAATCACAGCCAGCTGTGTGGAAAATGTGCTTCACAACTTACCACCATTATGTTTTTCGAATCGTTCTGAATGAGATCTCAATCGATCAACGAGATGCTCGCTGGCGACTGGCCCTATTCAGGAAGGAAGTTTCCTGGGGTTCTAGCGAGAATTCGTGACCAATAGGGTACAGCAGGTCGGGCGTGAGGACAAATACTAGCCGAAGACATTGGCTAGCGGTTGCGCTATATCGTGAATTGGCAGAAGTTAGAATTCATGGGTCATTGGATCGGGTCCCAGTGACTTAATGGTCTACGAGGTCGCTTGGCTTGTAATCAGAAGGTCCTGGGTTCGAACCCCGGTGGGTGCGTACTGTTGGAGAATCTCTAACTAGGTCGACAATACAGCTGGCCGTTCAGTACTTCCAGGTTTTCCAGTGGTTCTCTAACCAATGTCAGCTCATTATGAAAACCTGTAACCAATTCTGACTATTATTTCGCTTCGTACATCACCTTTACACTGAAGTCGTATATATAGATCTTTTTGTTAGCAGATACAGAAGAATTCTTTTCTGCTCTCTTGTCTCTTCAAATGATATCAGTTAGTGGTGAAATCTATAGTATACGTTATTTTGTTTCAAGAATCTGTCAAGGGAAAGACATCAATCTGGAATTCGTATACTGAACAAAGTAATATTCTTTTCGATAACTTCATCATCAGGTTCTACAGTTACAGAGGCATAATAATGAATGAATTAGTCTTATTAACAACATTAATGTTGTTTAAATAACATAGAATCAATAATAATATCAGTGGGTTGCAGTTTGATAGCATAACATAACACTACACACTGAATATCAGAAAGATTAAGAAAGATAATAATACGAATTCATGAATTTATAGTCTCCACTGAAGGCCAATCAGGGAAATACTAGTGGCTGAACTTGCTTTTTCTGCACACAGAGCATCGGTTATTTAAGGCGAATAGCGATAGCCTCAGATGTTTGGAGTATGTTGTGCCTCGATGTTTTCAGGAATTTATTTGGTACTCGGCAGATGATGGAGAAAGACTCTTCAATATTAGCTCTGTGATCGGTTCGGACCAGGTGTTATAATACTGAGCTATTGATGATTCTCATTACACCTTTATTTAACTACACTGGTCGATGTTCCCGAGCACGAAAAATGAAGTTCCTAGAGCAACGACCAATAAAACTCACTCCACAAACGCAGTAACAACTGGCAGATACAATTAAAAGTCGCCAGTCAAGATACTTCATCTTTCATTTGAGGAATCACCACCAGCCTTGTAGAAAATGAGACTCCTAATTTGCTAGCATTAAAAGTTCATTGAATTGGTTTCCTTAACTTCTTCGTAATTATTTGAATTACAGTAGTATGTATAAAGGCTTCTCGTTTACGGATAGTGAGCAATCCTTTTCAACTTTCTTAGTCATATATTTCATGATGAATTTGTCTAGTTAGCCATTTTCAACCAAGGTATCATAAACAAGGCTTATTTCATCTTCAGATACCTCTTCTGAGCGTATAGCTCTAACCCTTTGGCTGAGGTTCCCTACTAAATCTCTTTTTGAAATGGAGATGAACGAAGCTATGAAAATGTGTGTATATTGTCCTGTCTACATGGTTTTCCTATGCAAATTTCTCTTTATACTACTATATTCTCTGTTCAGTAATCACTCTTTTGAAAAACATTTAATGGACATTTTTAATCAGTTAAAATTCGTATATTCTTGGCACTCGCCACAAAATTATATCTGAAACCAACAGATAGAAGGCATCTAGAGAGTCACGACAATAAATGTTATATTAGTAAAATCGGTGATTACAGTACCAGTTAACTTCGAAAGTAAGACTGTACGTTATTTAACCTTAAAATCGATAATCTCAATCGTCCATAGCTGTCATCAGTATAATAACATAAATTATTTCAGTATTATATATATATCGGTTAACAAAAATGTCGAGAATGTAGATCTCGTGATTGTTGGCTTCATGTGACATTTTCCAGATCGATAAATGTGTCAGGTGACTGTTATGTAATTCTGGACAGTATCATTTCCCATCTGTTGTTTAATAACCTTATTGAACATATTTTTACACACAATTCTGACTAGGAATCATCTCTTCTTAAAGATAAATCTTATGTACATAAAAGCTGTTTCCTGGTGTTTATTGATAACAATAAAAAAATAAATAATTGATATTTGGTTAGATAAATTATGAAAGCTAATATCGAGCGTGAATAGCGTTTAGATGAAAAAATAAAAGTTTTGTGAACAGGACAGAAAGAAGACACAATAAAAGTATTATACTTTGTTATCATCGAGACAGTGCAAGATCCACCACGCAAATTTGATTCCAATCGTTTGGTAGCGATTGCGTCAACCAGGTTTGTTTTGTTTGTTGATTATTTTGGACGACTTCAGACTGTCCACAACACAGCCTGTGTCCAATGGATTGGGCTCAACAGCAGTGCTTAATACCTGTGAGTCCTTTAGTCTCAGGCTCTTTGGTATGTGTTGAGAAATGCGAACAATAACTCTTCTGTTCTTTCTTCAGGTGTATTTGCTTTGCCGCGTTGATGTAAGTTGGTAGACACATTTGAAGGTGATATGTTGTGGAAGTTTGTGTGCATTTGACTGTCTTAATTGGTTGTTTGATAAACACATACAAGCTTGGTAGCTAGATGTATTCTTATGTTACTGATAATACCACCACCTTTGGCGGCAAGCTGTAGAAAGGTAGACTTTTCCTCTACTGTGCTGCACTCCACTTTTTCAACACTACGCTTTCCATATTTGTGCATGGACTTCAGTTAGTTACCACTGACTCACAGGAAATTTTCCACTACGAATAACTCTTCATCAACCTATTATTTTGAACAAAGCTTTCATATACAATCGAACAATATTCTTACAAATCCCTTTTTTATAGATTTCAAGAGACAAGCGTTTAAAGTTCAAACAAATCGCCCTCCAGGTGTCTTTTCTCTGGATATACCTTACAATTCACCACCTATACGCCATCGGATACAAAGATCAGGGAAATGAAGCTTGTCCTCGTTTCCATACTCCATTGTACACCTTATATTAGGATGACGACAAACGAACAACTATGTTACATTGATTTTAACACTGTTACCTTCCCCTAGTTAAAGCAAAGTAGTCCTTAATTTGTTATCATTTGTTCATTTGTAATTTTCTCCTAACCACCCTACTCACTTTTATTTCTTAGACATTACAAACCAGGCTGATTTTATACCTTGAAAGACTAGACCCCAGCACTTTTAAGTTTTGTACTTGTGAAATAAATGTTTACTGCGCAGCTCGTATTCCTCCCTCTATGAAATCCATTGTCACCAGAAAGGCACTGATCTGTTTGTCCGCAAACCACCTTTCCAGAGTCTCATCCGTGAGATCTCCCAGGACTTCAAGAATGACTTGCGATTCCAGAACCCGGCAGTCTCTGCTCTCCAAGAAGCCAGTGAAGCCTACTGGGTTGGTCCTTTCAAAGATACCAGTTTGTGTGCTATCGTTTCCAAACATGCAACCATCATGCCCCAAGATCATCGCATTCCGACCGAGGGACTGCTTTCGAGGGCTGACTTGCCCTTCACATGGGCGAATTATTTGGTATTAAGAGAAACTGCATGACTGTCTATTATCCAGGAGGAAAAGGCTTGATGGGAAGTACTAAACGCACAATCAAGGATGTATTGGGATCTTTTCTCAACCACATGTGGATCGACACGTGTGATCATACACAACCTTCATGTCTGCTCGCCTACCTCTTTTCCATCCACTCATCTACGGGTTTTTCTCCTGCATTACTTTCGTTCGGCAATGATTACGTCTCCCCGTTGAAGTTCAATTGCCCCCTTTACCCTCCGAACAAATCAACCGTACTTCTTAATTTTGGGAATTGTGCAACTGATTGGCAATCGCTTATGAGCCGGCGCGCACTCAACTGCAGTCGTCAAGCTATCCTAAGAAGAATGTGTATGATCGTCTTGTTCGTGTTGAGCGACTATTTTTGGTTGGGCCATCCCCCTGATCCATGGTGAGAGCCCTTCGAAATTGTTCGGACATGCCCTCCGACTACTTACTTCCTAAAAAAACTTCAGCAGTCAAGTGCCAATGTTATTCCTGCCCACTATAATCAGCTAAAACCTCATCACACCTTCCCCTCCAATAATTTTCCCCTCCCCGACGCCCCAACAACTTCCACTTGTCAGTATGAAGTTCCAGTTGCTGGGCGTGTAGGATACCTTGTTGCTCCATCTGGCACTGAGGTAGGTAGTGTGGTGGAATCAATACTTAAATAATAAACACTAATCCTTGCGGGAAGATGCTCGGGAGTCAAATACGATTGCAAGATCTTAGCCTTAGCGCAGGCAATAAAGACTATTGGATCATAAGACTAGACCCCAGCACTTTTAAATTTGGTCCTCGTGGAGTAAACATCCTCTGTGCAGCTGGTGTTCCGCTTCCATTAGATGTGTACCAGAAGATGTGCTTGTCACACAATAACCTTCTTTAACTATATTTGGAAACGTTCCGAAGCGCATCACAGTTGTGATGATGAATTAAGGTGGAAAACAACCACCTTTCGAATAATCAATGATGATTATTATATCTATTATTGTTATTCCTTTGCGTTCCCAGTGGAATATAGGGATTCAAAATTACACCTCCATTTTGCCCCCTTTAGCTGACTCTGCCATTTCCCATTCTCTATCATCTCCACTACATCACCCTTGGATCCATGCCCAACTCGCCCTTTCCCATTTAAGTTCCACTCGAGGACTAGCCTGGCGTGCGACGTCACTCATTGGTTTCCTAAATGTATGTCCCACTCACCTTCATTTTCTTCTACACATTCGTTGAGCGATATGTTCGTGGGTGGTTAGTTGCCAGAGTTTCTTCTCTTTGATTCTTTCTGGTTTGCATTCCGATCTTCAGCAGGGATTCATAAAAGACGGCTGTTAACAAAAGTCCTCAGTAGCCTGTTATACATTCATTCGGAAACGAAGACGTCAGATTTCTAATCCACATAGAGGAACTGACTTAATACTTGTATGGAAAATCCAAATTTCGTTCTTTATGCTAAGTGCGGTGCAGCAGATTTCGAAACTGATTTCAGAGTGATGAAGTTCTGCCTTACCTTTCTAATTCTGTTCAGGACATACTCACCTGTTTCGCCCATAGTTGCAGTCTGTCTCCGTTGGTAAGTTACCGTCCTTAAATTTATTCTGTCCATAGTGATTGTTGCTGCTGTTGGTTGGTTGTTTCCACCTTCTCTACGTTAAGTTGAAATCTCATCTTTCCTCTCTGATTTACCTATTTGTTGGTTTTCACCTGTAGTTCTTCGACTTTCTGCGATATTATACATAAATTTTCCGTGAAGTTCAGACGTATTCCTGTCCTCTTGCTCGCCAGGTACGTTGTGTCACATGAATCAGGCCACTACAATTAGGAATATCATCGATGGTGGTAAGTGGCTTTATCTTACTCCTATATTCACCTGAACACTGAGCCGACTTTTCTGTTCTGGATCATCTGACATGTGAAAATGCCATGTGGCTGTTGAGTCGGATTGATGAAAGTTTGTGTCACTCCTTAATGTTGAATTGGTTTTTAAATTACTTCGCAGTCAACGCCGTTGAAGGCCTTTTCAGTGTCGACGGAGTGAAGGTAAATGTCTGACCCCCATTCTGCGTTCGGTTGAATAATTTGAGTTGACCTGTACATCATTTACTTTTTTCTGAATCCAACTTGGCTCGGACACAGTATTTGGCGTGTCTTTTATCCTATCCACAATTGGGCGACTCAATATTTTACTTAGCATTGACTGAGGCATAATCCCGCGCCAGTCTTTGCAGAGTCCTGACTTCCCTCCCTTAGTAGTTTGACAAGGCGACCTTCCATTCTGTAGATACCTTTCCTTCCAACCCTTTGGGAATGATGACGTGAGCATAACTGTCGCATACTGTTTGTCCATTTTCAGTACTGCAGGTGGAATTCCGTCTGTTCCTGCTGCTTTCCAGGTTGTAGTGTAGTAGGTTGACTGAAGTCAAGACTTCTGCCTTTGTTAAATGACTGGTGTCCACTGGCAGTTCTGTGTGCTGTTGGTGGTATTTCCGGATGTGTCAAAGGTGAAGTTCTATCCCAGAGTCTTTTGAATGTGATCAGTTCACTGCCTTATTTTCTCTACTCTTGGTAATCAGGCTCCTTTGATTATCTTTTATAGGTTTCATCCGCGTAGGCCCTTACCCGGACAGAGACCTGTTGTTCGCCTGATATAATGTTCTGAGGTCTATTTTACCCGAGGGCTGTCTTGTTTCCGTTTCTTCTTTGTCGCAGAATTATCTTTTGTCTTTCCCGGAACTCTTCTCCAATTCTTTATTCAGTGCGATGTACGTCGTATTGAGCTTCTGCTTCTGTTGTCCATCTATGTGTTGGGTCATCTTCTGCTTCACTGCTCTACTCCCCTTTGTTAACTTCCAGGTGACCGTCGACAGCCTTGTCCTTCCTAGAACAGTTGTACACGTTTCTCTGAACATCACTTTCAGAGTTCCAGTGGTCTTCCACGCAAACTTCCTCAGTGATACCACGTAATGTCTCCGACTTTGCTCTGATATCTGAAGTGAAGGTATCCTCTATAGTTTCTTCCTTCAGTTTCTGAGTGCTGGAATTGAATCATGATCTGTCTCCAGTTGTTTTGGGAGGCTTTCAGCTTGACTTTGAAGTTTGCTCCCACCAGATAATTGTGTGTGTCCTCACCTGACCCCTTCTCAAACTTATGTTTAGCAGAGTGAGTATCCACCTTTTTGAGATTGAGATGAAGTCTACCTGGTTTTCGAGGTGTCCCTCAGGTGAAACATATTTCTCTTTTTGTATATCCTTGTGGATTCCAGAAGTTTGAAAGTCGTCACTGAGACGGTTCATTTGCTTCATCAGAAAAGATCTAGGAGGTGGCAGCCCTGCAAAGTTGAAAGTCTGGCTCTTGAATGACTGTTTTGTGGTTGTTTTCATCCTCTAGGTCTTAGGTATTGATGTGATGGAAATTGAAAGCAACTTATCTGCTCTGTTGTCGAAGGCATGTCATTGGCAACTCTTGGGCACTGTTGCAAGACTTACATTAAAGTATCTTTTCAAGTTTAGGGGATTTGGAAGGCTGAGATGAGTAACCAAGATTAGGGGTTGCAGGTATCGACGTTCGCGAATTGTACGGATTATACTAACGCAAGATCTTATACCAACAACTTCTATAGTGTTCGCACTTCGAGTACCAAAGATAAAACAAAAGACCAGATTTTGTCGTCCAAAGTACGTAGTATATTTTGGGACCAAATAGTAAACCGTATCGAGTGAATGCTTTGCTAGCTAGTAATCGTGCACGCACGTGACACGACGGAGTACCAAATGGCGGGGATGCTTGACCGGAAACCTACAGCTAAACAAGTCGACTTAAACAGTGAGGGTCAGCATCCAATGTTGAGTGATGATTGCTGTGGTCAATAATTTAGGGGAATTATTTACCGCTACAGCTCACTCCCCCCTAGTGGGTTCGTGAGGACCCTAAGACATGACCAGCCGGAAGTAAAAAAATCTCGATGGTTCCCTTATGGGTGAAAAAAATCTTCCAAGCGGCTTGATGGAGGGCCTACTGGTCTGTCTGCCTATGCTAATATGTTGTCTGTACATAGCTTCCTCGATGTTGTTCGTTGGATCCCGTGCTTCGTTTGTTTCTTATCCAGTTTCCGTTGCACATGGAAAAGAAAACAAGAATGCTAAGAACCTTGTCAAGAAAAACGTACCAAATAAGCGTTTTTTTACCAAAAAACTATGACGTGCATCTACTATACAGTAAAATAATGTTAAGTTCAAAATATCGGGAAAAAATATACATCTAATTTAATTTTTTTCTAAGTGCATTTTTAACGTACGATTATAGGAAAAAAAAGCGTTTACTTGTGTTAAGTGATGCTACATAAAAAAATTGATGTGTCTGAAGAGAAATAATGAGTTGGGTGGAACGCACCACTCAGTTATGTGAAATAGGTGTGAAGGTATTCTGGGAATCTAACGTGACGTCCAGAACGGGTTTTCTTAGAGTGTTCGACCAAAGTTTCGGAGGCTTTCGCCGTGCTAGGGAGTTCTTCGAAGACCAAAGGAGATTCAATTACTTGTGGATTATGGGGTACGTTTAGCTCTGGGCTAGTAGGATTACCTTACAAGTACGCCGGTTTCAGACGGTCAATGCTGATGGTGTCTTCGCGGCCTTTTTCGTCTAAAACAAAGAATTTATCCGTACGTGTAATTAATTTAAATGGTCCGTCATACGGGGGTTATAGAGGGCGACGCACAGAGTCACGACGAACAAGTACGGGTGAAGAAGTTTTTAAACAGGGGTGAACGAAGACATCAATGAACTGTGGTCGGAGGGGAGCAGCTTTAACTGAACGCATTGCGTTGGTAAGCCTGCTGATGTATGAGATGTGATCTACCGCTGGTGGGAAGCTCGAGGGAGAAACAAACTCACCTGGCAGTCGTAGTGTCGTGCCATATACTAGCTCAACGGTGGTACAACCAGCATCGGTTTTTAAGGCGTTTCGTATCCCTAGAACTAACGGAAGGGATTCAGTCCAATGGGTGTTATTTGCAGCTGATAAACCAGCTTTCAACTGTCTTTGTAGACGTTCTACCATACCATTAGCTTGTGGGTGGTAGGCTGTTCTTCGAAAACGCATGCAACCAAGGATTTTATTCAAAGCGAAGAATAAACCGCCTTCGAATTGCCGCCCGCGATCAGTTGTTATGGAAGATGGGCATCCAAAGTTTGCGATCCATCTGTCTACAAAGACGCGTGCGACGGTTTCAGCAGATATATCTTTGATGAGTACTGCTTCAGGCCATCGTGTGAAGCGATCGATGCAGGTTAACAAATGGGTATATCCATGAGATTCTGGAAGGGGGCCAACTAAATCTATATGGACGTGTTCGAAACGGGCATCGGGGATAAGAAAGGTGCCTAGGGGGCTTTTGGTGTGTCTTATTACTTTGCACTTTTGGCAAGCTAAGCACGCCTGTGCCCATTCCCTTACTTCCTTGTTAATACCAGGCCAACAAAACCGACTAGTTGTGAGCTTGACGGTAATTCAAATACCTGGGTGTGATAAGCCATGCAACGTATTGAAGACGTTACGGCGATAACTTTTAGGCACGATGGGGCGAGGAGTACTAGTGGAAATGTCGCAGACAATAGTATCTTTTCCTATACCTAAGGGTTTCTCGGCTAATTGTAGAGTTGTTTTCGACAACTCATGCTGAAGCTCGGTATCTTCTTTTTAAAGACGAGCCAGTTTTACAAGGTCTATGCCGTTGATTTGCGTGAAGGAACAAATACGCGACAAGGCATCTGCCACAGTGTTGTTCACTCCGGATACAGGGCGAATATCCGATGTAAACTGTGAAACGTAATCTAGTTGTCGTGATTCCCTGGGTGAGTACTTATCTGAAGTTGAGTTCAGAGAGTGCGTCAGAGGTTTGTGGTCAGTGAAAATGATGAATTCACGACCCTCAACTGAATGTCGAAACTGGCGTATAGCACAGTACATAGCTAGAAGTTCTCTTCCGAATGTGCTGTACTTCGTTTCAGCTAATTGAAGGCGCCTCGAGAAAAAGGCGAGTGGTTGCCACTCTTTGTTAACTAGCTGTTACAGGACTGCGCCGATTGCAGTGTCTGATGCATCAACCGAGATACTTAACGGTGCCGTTGGATCCTGATACATAAGAAGGGTGGCATCCGCAATAGCTTTCTTTACCTGAGTAAAAGCATGTCGAGAAGACGCGTCGAGTTCGGTAGACTTGTTATTCACTCGAAGGAGGTCTGGTAATGGCTGAATCAGAGAAGCACAGTTAGGAATAAATCGTCGGTAATAACTTACCGAGCCGTTAAAAGTGCGAAGACTATTCACTGTCTTTGGCTCCGGAAAGTTCAGTATCGCTTCGACTTTAGTAGCCAGTGGGCGAATGCCCTGACAGTCAATAGTGTGACCCAGAAAATCGAGTGAGTCAACGCCTATTTGACACTTTTGAATATTGATGGTAACACCATGTTGACGTAACGTTTCAAATGCCAAGTCCAAGTGTCTAAGGTGAGTTTCCTTATCTGGACTGGCAATGAGGCAGTCGTCTAAGTATGCATATACAAAGTCGAGACCGCGAAATACTTCATAGATGAAGCGCTGGAATGTTTGGGCCGCATTCCGGAGGCCGAATGGCATACGTAGGAATTCGAAAAGTCCGAAAGGTGTGATGATAGCCGTTTTCGGAATACCTGTCTCAGATATCTGGAAAATTCTATTATGCCTACGACGAATAGCAGCGCATAAAGCAAACTACAAGACGAAAGTTTCGAAGTTTTAAACTCATAATTATCTTCATCATGTGCAATAAATTGTGCTTTAAAAGCCATCCAGTATATAACACTGCCTCACTGTGTGATATATCTAACAAACAAACTTCTAAATAGACCACTGTGTCCAAGTTTAACACTTACATTCCTTTCCTCAGGTGTTACTTATCACCCCACCGACTGTATAGTCTGGAATAATGAGTATATCCAAGTTCCGTGTTAATATAAACATTAGACAGAAACTTATAGTGAATGGGATTTTGTGCTCTAAGCAGTCTATCTACAACCATAAAGGACTGATCATTCAGCCAAATGGCTTTGTGTCAGCCGTCAATTCGTTAAACTTTCACTATGAATTTGTGTTGGAGAACTGGTCTTATGTGCCAGATATCAACTTCTGTTATAAAGTGGGACATCTGTCTGGCTAAAATGTGTCCAGATTTCTTATAGATGCTGTTACTGGATATACCAAACCAGTCTCCAAAGTCTATTTCATGGTGTAAGGTTGACAATCTGGTCGTCTGGGCTTAAATTATCTAGCTTCAGTGTCTTGCCCTAGCATTTGCAAGTCTTTCTTTCAAAAAAGCTTAAAATTACTCATTAAATACTAAAGTGACGTTTTCATTTGTTACTTCCAATGGCAGGTAATTGGGTGCACACTCTGCCCCGCCAATTGTGAAATCAAACGGTACATCTACTCTTCAGAGTTAACGTGGGTATAATGTCTGTGGACGGTACATGTGGACCAGCACCCGAAGTGTACTTTTTTAGTACCTATCGGCATGTGTTCGAACTTTCTGTGCTTGTATTGATGTCCATATTTGGCTTAAAATGTGTGATAAGACTGTTCAGAAGATATAAAGGAGAGTTTCTTCGAGCTGGATTCTCTGGTATTGATATGAATAAGCCCACTAAACCAACACTGTAATTTTTTGTTTCTTTAAAATTCCTTATTTTCTAAGTCCCGAGGCACAGGGGGTAATATGTGGCGTCGTTTTCCTCTCCATTATGTTCATCTTTATACCTGTTCCGTTTTGGAAATACCTTTTCGGCAAAGGGGATAGTCAGATAATTGAAGTAAAGCCTTCTTATCTATCATATACTCTTTAGTCATGCCCTTTTAATAGAACCGGAGAGCAGCAGGAGATTATGTTCAAAAGTCAGGTAAGTAATTATTTTAATCGTTGTCTCATATCTGCAGTTCATTCAGTTTCTTGCTGGTCTGCTGTCAATATGCTGTATGATATTCTTGGGCTTCGCCGATGATGCTCTCAATCTTCCATGGAGACACAAAATTGTTTTTCCGTCTGTTGCAAGTTTACCGTTGTTAATGGTATATTTGGCGAATGAGGGAACAACTCGGATTGTCGTACCAGTTATGTTTAGAAGTGTCTTTGGCAATACCATCGACATCGGTGAGTTAATATCAATGCATCACCACTAACAAATATTTATGTGTAATTTTGTGTTGCCCTCGTGTTTCTCATACTTACTTTATACGTGTTAACCGCACTTACAATAACTATGATAGTTTGTAGCCCCGATTTGATGGTTTTCATCCGAACAACAGAGCAGTTTCAGTAGCTTTGACAACAGATATGACTTAGCTTAGCAATGGTTACTGTCGTAAATCACTGGATCATTCGAATTACTTGAGATTACTAGTGACTTAACAATCACTGTCATTCATCTTTCACTGTTACCTTTGAATCTACCTTTAGATGACCAGTGCAAGACTACGGAACCAACACAAATATTTTATCCAGTAACTGCTTGAAACTGCCACTTATATGTCTCTTGATGACTAACTAAGTTTATCGACCTGATAATTGTTTCTTATCCATCTGTAGTAGTCAAAGTTATGTTAAGAAAATGTAGTTCTACGAATCTGTTACAGCCTATCTGTAGCCTAGGTAGCAGAATATGGCTTAATCTGCAAATGTTAGTGGATTTAGCCCTGTTCCGTAGTCTTATTAGAATCCTGTTGCTTATACAGTTGTCACTGTTTCCGTAATGATTTCATTATTCAATTCGTTCTCGGATGTTGATGCTTGTTGGTTTATTTATTACAGTTGTTGAATCATTCAAAATGAACCTTCCTTCTTAGCTGGTAGATAATATTTCTTGACAAAATATGTTTACGAAGTTGTACTCCATAGCTTTACACAGTCTAAACTTCAGTGCAATTCCTAAGCATTGCGGTGTTTTGTATTGTAAATACTAACATATTTACTGCACCTTTAGTTGATAAAGCTTTAAATTTCGTTTGTCTTGCTTTATATATTTTAGTATAAAAAGATTTGTATGGGGGAAAGTGATTAACTGGTGGGAGAAAGTTCCCTTAAAATTCATCTGATAACCAAGTCAAACAGCTCAGTTCTCCTGTATTTAATATTTCATCACTAAGAATTTACAATCGTTTTGATTTTGAACCTCACCTTTCTCTTTGTTTATTATTATTTATATATCTCCTTTAGTTCCTAGAAGAGCATAGGGCTTCAACCGCACTTCTCCATTGCGTTCGGTTCTATGCTAGCATTTTCACCTGGCTTCACGTCTGCCCACATTTTTTCATAACCTCCTCCATATAACTGTGATGACCAACTCGCCTCTTCCCATTCGAGTTCCTCTCGAGAGCCTGGCGTGTGATATCACTTTATGGTTTCTCAGAGTATGGTTAATCTACCTACATTGTTTTGTTATTGTTATTTTTTATTTGTAAGGAACCTGAGACATACTTGTTCTGTCATTTGGTTGATGAATTGCCGTTTTTAATTGAACTAAGTGCTCATTCATATCAAGTTACGCACTAAAAAAAACAAGTTGTTTCGAGTTGTAATATCACTACTTTGTTATTAATCTACGTAACACTGGAATGTAGATTTCTACTTCCCAAGAATACTCAGTTGGTTTCCTCGTTAAGAGAAGTGCTTGTTTTAAGAATATGAAAGCAACTTATTGACTAGACATTAGGTCTATTCATTCGAATTGGTTTTCGAAATCTAACTTACTGCATTATGTTCTTCATTTTTATATGGTTATTTCAGGTATTCTGTACTATGTGTATATGGGTTTATTGGCCGTGTTTTGTACCAATTCCATCAATATCTACGCTGGAATTAATGGTCTTGAAGTTGGTCAAGCAATAGTGATTGCCTCTTCTTTGATTTTGTTCAACTTAATTGAGATTTCAAGTAAGTCATTAAATATGCTTTTTTATAGTTTTATTTTTAGCCTTTGGTTTGCAACATTCATGTTTGATGAGTGTTTTTGTGATGGTTCACTCTAGTCTATGTTGAGAATAGTTATGAAGTCCTAATGGCTATCAAGTTTACACATCAATCTAAGCTTTAACATTTTAGAACAAAGTACACTGAGGATATTAAGAAAAGTATGCATGTCGTCAAACGTGTGTAAAATTCGGACATTTTATGTGTACTCACCCAGTACATATCTTCGCATCTCTTTGGCTATCTGGGCAGCCTTCCCAGTCTCGTATATTGTATGGACATTCCACGTACCCATTCTTACTGTTACTTTTATCGAGAGAAAACACATTGGCTGACTGGCTTCCCGAAGGCTTTCACCAGCCCGTGTCATTTCACCTCTCCGATTCGAGCGAAGAATAAGATTTTTACTTGAAGTTTTTGTATTTTTACTATATTTTCTGTGTGTTAAAGTTTCTCTAGCTGTTTGAAAGATCTAGTGGTGTGAAGATGGATCGGGCATTTATTGAGGAGGCCGCCGAATGACATCGCACACCAGGTCCTCGAGTGGAATCCAAATGCGAAGCGACGAGTGGGTCGTCAGTGCGAGGGTGACATGGAAGAGATCGTGTGAGAAAGAGACGAGAGAGTTTGGTCAATCGTGGACCAAGCTGGAGAGGACGACAAAAAATTGAAGAAAGTGGAGATGTGTTATTGAAGCCCTATGTTTCACTCGGAACGCAAGGGAATAATAATAATTAAATAATACCCAGTACATCCTCGCTTCTGAAGAAGCCAGTGGTTTGATTTTGTATGATTTCATAAGGCAACTAATGTTTACATGTGGTAGTCCACACGATTTCGAATGATAATGGGACAACGCATGTGAACTTTCTTTATGCAGAAATGCAGATACTGATTTGTTTGTCAAAATTAAAAGTCACCAATGTGTAATGAATGTAAATTTTAGTACATATGTGTGAATAATTATGAAGCGTACATTAGTGTTACATTTCTAGTTGATATCCCTTCTATTGAATTCCATCTTTAAGTGCTAGCAGACTATTTTACATGATCACTATCTCAACTGAATGAATTATTCTAGACATTGTTATAATGACTACAATTTCTCTACGTTCCTACTGTTGTATTAGTAACAGGAGATTTGGTTTCGAATAGGCAAGCAGAATAAGGAAAGCCTTTGGAAATAAATATTTATGTAAACCTGCATCAGTTTATTGCTTTAACTGTAATTAGTAATGCTGTTGGTATATCAAATTCATATATTTTAGGTCAACATTGGCGTGTTCATCTGTTTTCCTTGTATTTCCTGATCCCGTTTTGGGCTGTATGCTATGCCTTGTATTGTATTAACCGGTGAGTTTTGTAAAGACTTTATGGGGTATATATTTCAGGTGTCTGTATGCATTTTCTTTTCTGGTTTAATTTTTACGTTAGTTCTAGAAATATAATCATAGAAAGCATTGGAGTTATTTGATAACTTCCTAGCTTGCACAATATTAGGTAATTTCCAGGGTAAGAGCATTTTAATTGCGTGAATAACCTTCTGCTGGATTGACATATAGGTTGTAATCTGTAAAGTTGTTTAGTAGAGTAAATAGTAATCTAGTAGTTTCAGTGGGTATGTCGTCTTATTTTTAATAACCAACAGTAACAGTACATGTTTACAAAGGCAAATAGAGTGAATATGAACGTAACTTTTACTGAATCAATTACCCAAGTAGCTGATCTGTCGTATAGGCACTTGCTTGTGTTGTTGAAGAGGGTCCACAGCTCCTGATAAGTTACATTTTTACATCTTATCGAAATAAGACATATTAAACAGATGTTACGAGACCTGACTGATCAGTAACTCGGACTGCTGCACATCTGTGCAAAGTCCTATATTGAAATCAATCAGTCAGTCAAATTGATCAGCAAGAAAAAGGTCTCCTTGGTACTTCATTGATGCCTGAAACCATCCATTTGTTCCTCTAATGCTACTTGTATGGGTTTTATAAGGAGTTTCATTGTCCATTTAGACACTATTACTTCAAAAGTTTCAGAGATGTAAATCGTCAACTTCAAATTATTACAAACCATAAGTACGGAATTCACTCTATGCACTTCAATTAAAGAGATTGTTGTATTTTACACTAGGTAGGCATATATATGTATATGTCTGGTTTCAACACATAACTTTGCACCGATGTGCAACAGTTCGAGTCGCCACACTTCACTCAGCACACAAAGCCAGAGAAGAAAGTAAGAAGAAACGCAAAATAGAGACAGTAAACAAAGATATGAGGCAAAAAGAATAGTAATATCGAAGAACAATATAGTTTTATTGGAAATTATAAGTCACAAGGAGTGGATGCATCTGCCCCGTTGAGAACGATTTTGAGCCATATCACCGATTGTCTCCAGCCGTCATTGGTGTTTACCGTCCCGAGGACCCCAACCAGGAAGTCTACACCTCCCTACGTGACTGGCTTAAACTAACTGTTGTGAATTTCATTGACTGATGCCATGTTTTGGTATGACTACCACTGGCTCTTTTCCAACCTGATCCTATGTCAGCTAGCTAACATTGCCCATTGTCGAGGAAGGTGATAGCTAAGCATGCGCAACATATATCCTAACCACCTCAATCGATGTAAATTCACAGTCTCGTCTATTGATTTCCCCTCTTTACCTAGCACTCGACGCCTAACCTCAATATTGCTCACTCTATTATACCATTTCACACGGGAGATAGAACGCAGACACCTATGATCAAAGATAGCTATCCTTTTCGTGTCTTCCGCTCTCAATGGCCAGGTCTCACAGCCGTAAAGGAAGATAGAGTGGCTTGAAGTTTCAGTAACAATGGTGCTTATTTTTACGGGATAAGGTTGTTAACTTCATGCACAACCTTCCCTCCTTACCAGTTTTATTACTAGCTTAATGAGGTAAAGGAGTACCTGGGCCGGAGATTGAAGCCTGAACGGCCTGCTTGGTTGGCTAGCATTCTACCGCTGTGTTAGAGACGCCTCTGACATTTTAGTAACACCTTTTTTTCAATTGGCCCTTTACATTGTGATCCATCAACTCATGTTGTTATATCTCAACAAGATAGTGAGAAACAAAACAATAAGAGGAGGAATATACCATCTAACTAAAGGAGTGTGAACAACTAACAAAAGAAATATATACGCTTATCTGAATCAAAGGAAAATAAAAGATAAATGCATATAGGCTACCGTCATATCATGTTCCTTTGCGTTCCGAGTGGAACATACGGCTTCAAGCTTGAGCTATGAAGTTTCGGTGGCAGTGGTTTTATTTTTAATGAATGGGATTACTAGTCTCACGCCTGACCTTCCCTCTTAACCGGGTTCACTACAGGCTACGCGACGTAAAGGAGTGCGTCGGCCGGGGGTTGAGCTCCAGACCACGTCAGGCGTGGTTGGTGAGCATTCTGCTGCTGCACCACCCACCTACGCGCAGCCACCTCGCTTAAGCTTTCTAACTTGCTTCCCAACAACTAGTGTTTCAACTGAACTCATTAAATTATCACGATCAATATATCTCACAATCAAAGTTTGTAAGGTTGATTAGGTTTTAGGGGAAAGTTCATTCAGTTCGAAAACTGAAATTGTTGTTGTAGCTGCTAATATTTTTTTCTTCGATGAATACCGAATGTGATAACCCTATTTTTAGCCATATTTTGATATTGCTTTCACTCTTTTCCTAATAGATATCCAGCAAAAGCTTTTGTTGGTGATACATTCTGTTACTTTGCTGGAATGACGTTTGCTGTTGTGGGTATTTTGGGACATTTCAGCAAAACATTGTTACTATTCTTTTTACCGCAAATAATCAACTTTCTGTACAGCACTCCTCAGTTGTTTGGATTGATCCCTTGCCCACGACATCGATTACCTCGGTAAGTAAATTACGCTGAATAACTGAAGTAAACTGGTGAGCATATCCTAAAATCCGTATTTAGCACTACCTCAGTCATGATTTTACCTAAGTGATAGGTGAATTATATCTCTTAATATATAGTCTCTGTTTTCAATCAATGTTTTATGTCGCTTGCATATATTTATCCCAATATATCCAGAGAAGCGTCGTCTTTTCGTTGTATCTGCCTAGCCATTGACGGATTCAGACCCGATTGTAGTTCAGAGTAAGTTCTATCACTAACCACAACTGAGCACGCTCGATATTTGCCAAGGGCTTAGGTACACAGGTTGGGCGTCTAGCCTGAGAGAAGTGTCTTCTAAGTAGTCAATGAGTAGTACAAAGTAACAAGTCAGATATTGGGAACTTTATTCTTCAATTATCCTCAAATCACAACCTTTTCCTAACGCTCGCCCATTTCCAGCACAGCAGTTCTAGTTGTGCTACCTGACGTCTTCCTCCTACCGCTTAGGTCTGGACTCGCGTAGATCACGTCGCCATCAACACGAGTGCATACATGACTACAATTTCTTTTTAGACACTTGTATGGATTCCCATTTCGCTCTAGTGTGTGCTACGTTTCAATTGCTGTTTTGTAGTGATCATAAACGTCATCCTAGACAACTTGACGTCAGAGAATCGATTGTGATCAAAAATCAAACCAGGCTAGACTCAGGGTAGCTGTTGACTCTCCAGAGAGTGTAAAAAGCATTAAATAAAACTGCTTACAGCTGAAAGGAACTCTTTACTAATTCCCCTCAACCTCTTGATGCCCATCGGTTTATTCTAACAGAAGATGAGTACATTGGTCTGCTTAGAACTCTTATATATAAAATCAAACAGTACTGATTATTTAAGGATCGCGAACTCTGGTGTTCAGAATGTATAATGTTACATAAGAACAGCTGCAGCACCTCCCTGTAGCTGGAAGCCATTTCATTTCATCCTAGCCATAGGCAGAAGCGACAGTTTCTCCTTCGAGACAGTCTATGAGGCAGATGAGACGCCGATCAACAACCTACAATGACGCCTGGAACAGTGAATAGGTCATTTTGAGAAACAGTTTAAATGGTCTACAATAGCATATGTATACATATCACAAGATAGGAGCCATGTAGAGGTTCTGTAGATAACAATCTTAATCTTAAGTGTTTGATGTACCCCTTGGGTTAGAAAAAACGCGTATATTGCAAAATACATTCTTGGAGATAACTAAATTGAAAAGAAACACTTCGGCTCATATTAATTGACACTGATTTTTATGTGCTGTTAACTTCAGAGAAAATAAAGGTTCTCAGCGCTTCAGACTTGTTTCATTGAAATACTATTTATGGTAATGTGTGTGTATGTGTTGACAGCCTTAATATTTGATTCATTTGTGTATTGTCTGCTCAAAATCTATTCATCGATTCATTCATAATGTAGGTGCTTATTTGAGTAATTCTCACTTTATGTATTCCCTTTATCACTCTCCTTTTTCCCATTGTACTTCTAATCTTTTTATAGTTATAATCCTACAGATGGTCTACTGCATCCTAGTCGTGTTCGTTTCCATCCAAAATCTCTGTCACGTGTTGGAGAGTTCGTTTTAACAGGGTTATCTCGTGTTGGTATTATTGAGTGTAAACTTTGTTCAGACTGTGTACCAAATACACAAGAATCAAACAGGGCAGAGAATAGCAGTAATACTGCTCCACAGACTCCTGAACATCAGTCTGCAGAAGGAGATCGAAAAATGGGAAATCGATCACCAAGAAGTAGCAGTCCAGTGCATATGAAGTCACCAACTGAAGAAATTGTTGAAGTAGATAATCTTACTGTCATAAACATGATGCTACGTGTTTTGGGACCTAAAAATGAACAACAGGCTACAAACAACCTTCTGATTTTACAGGTAAGATCTCTTTTTTCTCATTCCTAATGGAGTATATGGCTTCAAGCTGGAGGTTTGAAGTTCCGGTAGAAGTGGTGTTTACTTTTATGGGATGGGGTTGCTAGCCTCATGCTCAACCTTTTCTCTCCACCAGCTTCAGTTCTGGCTTAGCTAGGTAAAGGAGTGCGCCGGCCGGGGATCAAACCCCGGACCATGTGCATGGTTGGCAAGCGTGCTAACCGCTATGCCACCGACGCACGTATATATATATATATACATATATATATATGGCCAATGACTCAGGTGTGAAGGAAGATAACCATTGTTTTTCTGTCTACATATCAAGTTGGTAGGGATTTAACTTACTTCAAGATGTAATTAATTGCGACTGAAGAGCCATTAAAAACAAGGCAATACTGAACAGCCAGCTACTTTACCCCCCTTTATTCGTTGAAATCATTAAATCACCTCATAACTAAGGATATTAAACGCTTCACCACCCACCCATTCAATCTACCCCACAAAAGCGAAAGTGCGATTGCAAATGTCTGGCGCTTATAACCGGACTGGTCGACATGCTGGTCTACCCTAGGGGAACTAGAAAACTCTGACTGCAAACCAATGGCTTACATGGGTGCCGGAATCCGAACGGATTGAATTTCGTATGGACCTGTTTTGGTCACTGAAACAGCTCCCGGTGCTATTCTGCTATCTCCTTGATCAGACTTCTAGTCAAAGACTCAGGGTGTGGTCCCTTTAGACAACCACCACCTACCCCGGTCCTGATGGTCTGGACAGTATCCCAGCCGTCGCATAAACTGTGAGGTCTCGAGTGGCGCACGCATCTCTTGGTGCCCATAGTGTACCAGATTTGTGATTTAATAGGTTGTAAATAAATGCTTCGCGCAGTAACTCGATTCCAGACTGCACTTAATAAAATTTGTGCCCACTATGAAGTAAGTAGGATTGCACACCAATCACTTTCTGAGGGTGAATCGAAATAATACGTCTGTATTCATATATATATATATATATACATATATATATATATATAATTAGTGTATATATTATCAAATTATAGCCTAACAAATAATAAGTAGAAATAGTGAGTTCATTCAGAAGTGTGAGATGCTACGATTCATGTATATTTGTAACCCAAAACTTTATTTTTGTTATCACTCTCAAATTGAAGTTCGATTAAAAGAGTTCATTTCAGCGAACATAAATCAGTATATTGAAAACACTAAACATGTTTTCATTTAGGCAGCAATTTTTTCAGATATCTCTTCACATTATTATTATTATTATTATTATTATTATTAAAACATAAACTTAATATTTAATGAGCACCAAGAGATGTGCCACGCAAAATCTTATAGTTTACGCGAGGGTTAAGACTCCCAGCCCAATGTAGGTGGTTGTTGTTCTAAGGGGTCACACCCCCTCCCGGACCTTTAACTTGATGAAATGTGATCCACAGGGTAGTGGGGCGAACTCAGGAGTTACGTTCCCATGGTTTTCGTTGACCGAAACGGGTTCATACGCCACCATTCGATCCGTTAGAATTCTGGAGCCCATGTAGACAATTGATATGGGGGAATCAAGGTTTTCCAGCTTTCCCCTATGTAGTAGACTAACATGTCCACCAGTTTAGTTGTCAGCTCTAGACTCTCTCAATCGTCCTTTCACTTTTTGTGAAGAACACTCTTGCTGCGTAGAGGCAGTGAATAGGACTTTTCTGTCAGGTTGTTTTAACCATTCTTACCACATCCCTCCTTTTTTTCTACGTAAGTCTTTTACTTAACATGTATCGAAAAGTGTAAAGTATGCGTAGGGCTAAAGAGAATATCAAGATCCCTAATAAGTTCTTTTCAAATGACTCTTATTTTAGAATTGAATATCTTTCGTATATATATGTAACAGTTTATGATGCACCAATCACAAATAAATCAGGATAATTTATTTTATTCAGATAAAGGACAATTATCAAGAACCATTGTGCACCTTGGATTTATCTTTTGTCCTCTCAAAATCGTCTCTGATGACTTAACTCAGCAACCATGTGAAGTTTCAGTCACTAAAACAACAATTAGCCATGTTTGTAGAGTATAAGGGACTGACAGTTATCGTCTGCCTAAGTCTTAGGCTGAGTGAAGTTTGAATCTATGACTTCCTGATTGATAGTGTAATGCTTAAGTGTGATTAAAGGTGTCTGCGTTCTATCTCCTAGGTTACCTAGTACAATAAGTTGAGTAATATTGAGGTTAGGCATCGAGTGTTGTTAGGTAAGGAGGGGAAGGCAATCGATGAGGTTGTGAAGCGACATCGATTAAGATGACAAGCTATCGCCTTCGTCGACAAGCAGTGTTAGTTAGGTGTAGAGCTAGTGGTGGTCAAACTAGCAATTGGAGTCAGTCTATGAAATCTTTGACAATTAGTTTAAGCCAGTCACCTAGGGAGGTGTAGACTGCTCGGCTGGTTGGGGTCCTCATGACGCTAAGAACCGATGGCTCGAGATAATTGGTGATATGGCTTGAAATCGTTCTCAGTAGTGTTGATGCATTCACTCTGTAATCTGCTGTATCTACTACATCCCGTGTTACTATTCTTTCTCCTTCACATCCTTCTTTCTAATCTCTTTTCCTCTCTGTCTTTCATTTTCCTATGTGTAGTACATTAAGTGTGACAAGTTGAACTGGTTGTATGTTTAAACTCAGTTAGCTAATCAGTAATGCTTAAGTTAAAAAAAAGAAGCTCTCAGATTCACTACAAATATATATTTTAAAAAACTATTGTTCTCTCTTGCCAGCTTTTGTGATGACGTATAAAATAAATGGATTTCTCTAACTGCCTTTTTAGGAGGAAAAAAAAAAATGCGTATTCTTAATATGCACTTTTATGCACTTTCAAAAAATATATCTGAACTGTTATAAGGCACTTAGCATGATATTTATTCACTTGATGAATGATGTAATTTGCACTGATATTTTTTCTGTCAATCAAAATACAATCGTCACCATCATGTCAGAAATATTAAAATTTTGAAAAAAAAGTTCCAAATCTGATAATGGGTGTGTTAATGTGACTGATTCTCATTCTAATCCATTCCTATTTGTTGTCACGTTCAAATGCTAATATTTTTAGATATGAATTAAGCATTCAATACAATTAGTTACTTAGTGTTGTGGCTGTCTTTCACTAAAATAAGTCCCTGCAGTGTACTATTTAGAAGTCTGTTTCTTCGAATATTATTATTATTATCCCCTTGGGTTACAAGTGGAACAGAGGACTTCAACAACACATCTCCACTTTGTTCTATTTGGCGCTGTCCTCCTCAGCTGGGTCCTCGATTACTCATAATCTCTCATCTCCTCCTCACCACACGATCTCCTCCATGTCACCCTAGGACGACCCGCCCGTCGCTCCCCATTGGGATTCCACTCGAGCAATGGCCTGCATTTTGCGCGATGTCATTCCATGTCACCTCTCGATGTATGCCTGATCCATCTCCATTTTCTCTTATATATTTGTTAAGCGGTCGTCTCTTAGTTCGTTTGTTATCAGAGTTTCTTATTGCTAATTCTTTCTGTCCGCCTTGCCATCTGATGTTCAATATGGACCCAGCTGGCTAAGGCAACTGTTGATTAAAGTTTCGTGACACACTACCAAAGTTTATGAACCGTATAGAAGAACTGACTGGTTTAACGTGTGTTGAAAATCTGAGTCTTTTTCTTTCTGCTGACTGGGTGCAGAAGATTTCTAAACTGGTTTCAGGTTGATGAAGGGGTATTTTGCCTTTCTGATTCTGTCCTGCTTTGATATCTTCATCCGTTCCCGTTGACAGTGGTTGAAACCGTTCTTCCTGGCCGGATAATTAAAGGAAGTAACCCCTGTCAAATCTCTCCCGTTGATGGTGATTGGTGCTGATTGTTGTTGTTGCTGCTGTTGGCTGGCTGGCTGGTTATCTTCATCACCTCCATCTTTTCTATGTTCAGCTGGAGTAGTCCTGTGTTGGTTGCCTGCCAGCTCTATGGAATAAAGTAGACGAAATGAGATTCGAACCCTGGAGACTACTGACTGAAAGTCGCTTTCCTAAAACATTGAGACACACCCCTTTTTTCAAGTTTGACCATAGACTGTTATCAGTTAGAGAACCATTGAAAACTAGTCAGTGAGTACTGGATAACTAACTGTATCGTCCTAGCTTGGGGTGTATCGGCAGTACATACTCACTACCATGGTTCGAACCCTGGGCCTTCCGGTTAAAAGGTGAGCTCGTAGACCATTTAGCCACTGGGACCCGATGACTCAGTGAACAGCCCTTGAGTTCTAACTTCTACCAATTCGTGATTTTAGCGCGAATTGCGTCGGCTAGTAATGTCATCGACGACTATTTGTCCTCACTCCCAACCCATTGGATCCCACTGATTGCTATTTCTAACTAGAACTACAGGCAACTTTGCTCTGAAGTCAGCCACTAGCGGGATTCTCTAACCGATATGAATCCGTAGTTAAACCTGAAACCAATCAAATCCCTACAAACTAAATCTTGAAGATCTCTATTTTAGAACAAGACAGATAAGCGAACAATATTCTTTTCAATTAGATCTTCTTTAGGCTTTACTCTAATTTACATAGATATATATATAAAATTTTAACCAATGACGGTGATTTTGGGAATCAAATAATAATGTGGTAAATGTTTTGAACGAAATTAATAACGAGGATTATAATGATAGCAAAATATTGATAATAAGGTTTATGCAGGTGGCGATAAGAATAACAAAGATAGTATGTGTATAGATGTGTATATGTAGACAATTCAGTAGATAAATAAATTAGGTCAAATCTTAAAAGGTGAAGTGGAACGATAATCAGAGTTTAAATAAATATCATAAAAGTAAGAAGTCGATGGACAATAAGAAAGGTAGGGAGGGTTTTAATTAAACTTTACCTAGGCCAAGGGAGAGACAAAGTTGGAACAAACTTCTTTTGTTGTATGCAAAGACTAGGATTGTTCTCTCGAATTCCCATAGCTTCGGCTAGGTGTAAAAAACGGGTTCTGATTCCATTCGAAAGACTCGATGGAATACGATAGATAACTTTGAAAGCACTATTTTTGTCCACTTGGTGACCGCTATCAATCAAATGAGCCAAAATAGAACTTCGTATGGATTTTATTTGACCTTTTCCGAACCATGAAGGAAGATGCTCATTAATGATGCGTTTGTTAAGCTGTCTAGTTGTTCGCCCTATATAGCTTTCTCCGCAGGAGCAACTAAATTTATAGATACACATCGAAGTGGCACAACTAGGTAGCTTGTCTTACACTTGAGCAATCAAAATTGGTCAGCTGGAAAATGACAAACAAAGGGTGGCGGCAGTATAATCTCAGATGTAAGACTTCACTAGCCACGTCCCCATTAAATTGCAGTTTCATGAACAGTTCTTTCTTTTTAACTGTTGTCAGTTTTTCTTTACTGTACCTGGTATTCATGTATCTCCTAACAAATCTACTAGGATAACCTATTTGGACCAGCGTATTTAAGCACCATACTTCCTGCTGTATGTGACTAGAGAAGAGGAGACTTATTAAGCACAAACAATCATATAGAGATGATCATAGATGTCTATTCACTTATGATTTTTCTCACTCAGCTCATTATCGTTGACCCAATATTGAAAGGTATTCAATCAAATTACCATTTATTTACGTTATCGGAAAAATTATTCATTGAGAAATAATTTTTTTAGAAAAAAAACACGCAACTCTAAACATCTTAATCTCTACTTAGGCAGTTAGTTGCATGAACTTATATTTAAGTAATATTTATCCACGTGCTTAGCCAAAAAGTACGTATACACAATATAATATGCTGATATAAATACAGTCACGCGATTGTTTCATTTGGTATTTTAGATTAAAAGTCACTTATATATGCCAACAATGAGTTAATAACAACCTCAATTATAGGTGTGTGTGTGTGTGTATAAATTGGTGGCTAGAATGACTTTGACGGTCATTCATTCATTTCATGTGATGATTCTACAGTGTGTGTATGTTTGTTTTTTCCGGAATAAACAATTTATAAGTATTTTGAGTGAACGAAAGAACAAAAAAAACATTTGAAGGAGAGAATACAAGCGCATTTTATTTCATGGACTCTCTTCAACTGCGTACAGCATAAACATAAATCAAATCAAATTATAAGTTAGTTACAAAATGCTGCTTGAACATACTTTTTATAATGATTTTGAGTTATAAATACAAAGTATAAGCAAAATAATTCTGAAAAGTGATGTAAGTAGACACATTATTCAGTGTTAAAAGATTAACTATTTATAGTGTAATTATACTAGGTGAGGGGGGGGGCGTCTGAGTTAACATTTCGCTTGGAAGCAAGGATGGACTAGAGGCGAAGTTCAACAATAGCGTCCCAGGAGTTCGAAAGCTCCAATGATCTTGAACGCATGCAAGTTGTCGGCTGACAGCATCTGTCATTATCATAGCTGAAATATCAACTTTATAATAATAATAATAATAATTTTCGCTTTATTCCAAAAACAGTATTAATGATACAGCAAGGAATTTTCAGCATTCAGTACAATATTGCATCTAATTTACTCAAAAACGACAACAACAAAAAATAGATAAACGAAATAATTAATACATAATAATGATAACAAAACGTTTTTATAGGAGCTATGTAGCAATTACAGCATACGATAAGGAGAAAAATATGCATAAAGTATAAAATTATAGTAATAATAGTAATAACAACTAAAATAAAAATATAAAAGTTATAATTAAACGATAGAAAGGGTGACACCATAGAATTACAGAAAGATGAACAATGAAAGGGTCGATTCACTATCCTAATTACATAGTAACTTATATGTCTCACGTCTAACAGAGTCTTCATCACATAAAATACGGGCTAAATACGGTATTGTAGAATTTTCGTACTTAGTGGTACGAGCATATAATTTCTTATATTGACTTCTCGTTCTACCTGATGAGATACAAGGGGATAGTTGTGAATAAAGAGGATGCAGAGGGTCTGACAGTACGGCCTTTGCCCAATTTGTGCAGGAATTTACGTGTCTCTCGACTAAGCAGCAAATTTCACTCAGATCATGTTTTTAAGTACCGTTTCGACAATGTGTTAACAGCTCGTTAGGATTAGGATTAAGGTAAGTATTGGGGTTAGGGTTAGGATTAAGTTTAGGGTCAGCATTTGTTTGTTCTCTTATCCTCATTTTTCCTGGTAATTATTCGTTGATCCTCTTACTGGAAACCATAGTAATTCAACCGAGGGCTTTTGGGGAAGGCTGCACAACAGGATAAGAGACATGAAGGATTCAAAAAAACAGCTCATCTTCAGTGACCTCAGTGAATACATGTGCAGAAACTAGTCTAACTTAGCAACTGAAACTCTTCAATATAACTTGGACGTACTTTTAAGTCATGTCAGAGAAAGATAACCGGTGTAATGTGTTTTCATGCATTTTGTTGTAATTATACGTCATTTTTGTGCAGAAATTCCTCATTCTTTCATGATTGGTCGGCTGAAGGTCATCCGTGCGTTCACATCCCTTGGGACACTATTGTTGAACTTTACCGGACTGGAGACAAAATACGAGATCGAAGAAAAATAGACCGAATTTGTACATATTACGATGTAGAATTCAAGAGAGTGATAGTGAAACAATAAAGTGAAATTATGACACAATGGTAGGTCAACAGCACACTCAGCATGAAAAATAAGATCCGGATTTTCAATTCCGATGTGAGTTCAGTCAGTGCTACAATACGGATCAGAGACTTTGGGCTGCGTCACAAAGGGCACTTCGAACAAACTACAGACCTTCATCAACATTTGTCTTCGTTCAATGCTCAAGATCAGATGGCCAGATAAGACCAGCAACAGGAATCTCTGGTAATGAGCGAACCAACCCAGCAGGAACCGATTGTGCAACAAATATGTAGGAAGAAATGGAGATGAATTGGCCATACTCTGAGGAAAAAACCAAGTGACATCACACGCAATGCAGGCCATCACTCGAGTGGAACCTGAATAGGAAGCAGTGAGTTGGTCGTCAGTGTGAGGGTGACATGGAGGAGGTCATGTGAGGAGGAGATGAAAGCATGTGGGTAGACGTGGAGCCAAGCAGAGAACCGAACGCAATGGAGACGTTTGGCTGAAGTTCTATGTTCCTCCAGGAACTAAAGGAAGCAATAGTAATAATAATAATAATGACATAGACAAAACCGTTGTGTAAATTTGGAAACTCAATAGTGAGTAGGTGAAAATTATAATTAAGTGGAATGTTATGCAACAACAAAACAATTATGGTTACCAATTACGGTAGTGAAAGATTAGTCACGCTATCTTTCTGTATACAGAGATTGGGTCAAAGTCTTTGGATAGCAATGGCTTCTTCGAACCGAAGTAACTATGGCTCTTTTCGATAACTTATCTTACCTTCTGTACATAATACTCTAGCTCTGCTAAAGAGCGTTTTTAGCCAATTGTCTAAAAACTGCGATAATTTAGGTATCGACCAGTCTAATTTTCTTTCTTATAGAGATCTAGGAAGTAGAACTGATTGTGAAATTCATGATCCATTGTTTATGCAATGTGAGGATGAACCGTACTGAGTTTTTTCAAGAAAAATCTGAACTCTCTTCCCCCTCGCACCCTCTTATCCAATTATAGCCTTTTAACACTGAATAATGTGTCCATTTACATCACTTTATAGTATTATTTTGCTTATACTTCCCTATCTATAATTCGAAATCATTATAAAAAGTATGTTCAAACAGCATTTTGTAACTTATAAGTTGATTTTATTTAGACTGTACGCAGTTGAAGAGAATCCACGAAATAAAACGTGCTTGTATTCTCTCCTTCAAATATGTTCCTTTTCTATAAATATATATAAGCACTTTCTAAATATTGTTTCGTTTTTTGTTTGTTTTTGTTTTATAGATTCTGTGTTCCTGTTTAGCCTTTGCTATTCGTTATCCACTTGCTTGGTTCTTTTATGATGTACCAGCATCACCAGCGAATTGATGAAAAGATGAATCTGCACAGGATTTTCTGTCGAGAGACAGCTGTATGAATAATGTCCCCTGTTTGTTTGTTTGTTTTTCTCCCACGAAGGCAATAAATACTTTCTGGAACAAATGAACATATGATGTGTTGTTGTTAATTGTAAGACGAAGAAGAATTTAGAGCTAACTAGTATATCTATATATGTATGTTTAATCTACCATTACTAATATCATCACAAACCAACCTCATCTACACACTACTGCACTCATTGTCTACATCAGTTTCTTTCTTGTACATCTGCTTTCTTCACATTTTGTCAATATATACATATATATTATGATTTTCCAATGAGGCTTGAGCGTATTCCTCTTAACTCTTTAGAAGAAGACAAAAAAATACTAATTAATTTGTCTTCTATCTTGTTGTGTATTCCTGATTTTGTAGCGGCAAAGAGACTATTGGGGATTTCTGTCTTGGTCGTTGACACACATTGTCTGCACAACAACCTCTTCTATTCCTTCTTCGTCTTCTTGTATTTGCCTGCATATTTTCAAGGTGCATTCTGTGTTTTTGTGCATTTTTGTGCGTGTTTCCTTCCGTGTGTCTATGTTGTGTACGCCTTATCGCCTAACTCACCTAAATGTGATGAGGATGATTGGGTTTTGGTTATTTCCCCCTCTGTCACACTGTATTCACTGTTTGATATTATTGTGTTGTGTACTACAATAGACTTGTTATTCATACTCATTCAATCAAATATTCCTCAGAATGTTGTTATATTAAAAAAAAACAGACTGTTTTGAACATTTCAATTAGATGATTTATAAGTGGAATAATTGGTGTCAGTCAATCTGTAGCTACTTAAATCAAAGATTTTGTGTGTGTGTGTGTATGTGTGTTTTCGGTAACATATTGTTAAATGATTCTAGCATACTTAAAAACAAAATTCTGTTGGATTTTGCAGTAAATAAAAATATAAATACTTCAACGCCGAAAATGTTAATTGTTAATTTATTTCAGATGAATAGTTAGTGGAGTGGTGATTTGGATTATTACAGCACTTAAGCATATTTGGCTTTAAGCCAGTGTGAGTCCCTGATTTGAGTTCTACTTTGTCCTGAGCAACTAGGGTAGTACCATTAGACCTTCATACAATATGTTTGGCTGACAGCCTGGCACATGAGGAATGCATCCATCCCGAGTAGTAGTTGAGTTCACTAGTGGAAGATTTAGTTTAGGTGAAGTTAGTTTTTTTATTCCTTTACGTTCCCAGTGGAACATAGGGCTTCAAACTAGAGGCTTGAAGTTTCGGTAGCAGTGGTGTTTATTTTTATGGGGTGGGGTTGCTAGCTACCTCATGCCCAACCTTCCCTCTTTACCAATCTTATTACCGACTCGGCGGTGGTACGTATGGAGTTCTCTGCCGACGAACCGACAACGGGGATCGTCTTCTCCAGTTTTGCTCAGATAATCATCTGTTCCTAGTCAGCACTAACTTTAGGCACAAAGAAAGACATTGTGTAACCTGGAGACCTCCATCACCAAATCAACGCTGGACTCAGATAGACCACATAGCCATAGGGTATCGTTGGCGAGGGTCAGTAGAAGACTGTCACTACTTCTGGAACACGTGCGTAGACTCTGATCACGCTCTGGTTCGCGCACGTTTATGCTTACGACTAAATGGACATAAGAAATTGACGGCAGCGAAACAGTTACGTCCCCAACTAGATCGTGACACTGAGTCCTTATTTAAGGAAGAAATAGCGAAACTAGTTTCTGAGGTCGACGGCAGGACTTCTCCTGAGATAGCCTGGCACAACATACAGTTAGCTGTAGACACAGCCGTGAAAACTGTCAATAAGCCAAAACCTAAAGTTAATAAAAGCCACTGGATCTCTACCGCCTCATCCGAACTGATTGACGCAAGAAGACTGATTCCAGCGAGCTCCGATTATGATGAGGAGCGAAAGGTACTCAAACGAAGACTAAAAAAAGTCTTCGCAAGGACCTTGAACAGTGGTGGGTGACAAAAGCGAAAGAGATGGAAAAGGCATCGATGATTGGCAACACCAGACAACTATTCAGGCTTATCAGGGAAACAGGTGGCGAAAGGCAAATGATAAGCGAAACAATCTCGGAGAAAAATGGTACCATAATTAGCTCCCAGGATAGATGACTGGAGCGCTGGAAAGAACACTATGAGGAGCAGTTTAATTGGCCTAGAGCCACACTTAACCTGCCGAACATTCAACACCTCCCTGAATGGGATATAGACACAGGTCCTCCGTCCTTAACTGAGGTCACTAATCTGAAGCAAGGCAAAGCAGCGGGACCTGATGGAATGACTCCAGAGATATTTAAGTACGGTGGAGACAGTTTACTGTCTGCATTAACTGAGTTTCTAGGCAGCGTCTGGGAATCAGAGAAAGTCCCATTGGGTTGGTGTAAGTCACTGATCATCCCGATATACAAGAAGGGAGACAAGTCATCTTGTGATAATCACAGAGGGATTAGCTTGACTAATATAGTATCTAAAATCCTAGGCTCAATAATCATGCGTAGACTAAGTGGTGCTCGGGAGGCACAAACACGAGAAAACCAGGCAGGTTTTAGGCCAGGAAGAGGGTGTATTGATCATATCTTCACCCTCCGACAGATTCTAGAAAATAGGCATTCCTACCGGCGTCCAACACTCATTATATTTCTTGACCTAAAGGCGGCATTCGATTCTGTCGACCGAGAGATTCTCTGGCGATGCTTGGCTGTAAAGGGAATGCCGAGAAAATACATTGCACTGATTAAGGCATTCTACTCGTACTCATGCAGCCAGGTGAGGGCTTATGGCGAGTTGTCATCTGAAGTGGTGACGACTAGTGGTGTCCGTCAAGGATGCCCATTATCCCAATTCCTATTCAACTTCATCATAGATGTACTAATGGACTTAACCCTAACACACTTCAGCGACTCAGGGATTGACTTGCTACCAGGGAATAATCTCGTTGACTTAGAATATGCAGACGATATAATCCTTCTAGGCGAGGACGCTAACAAAGTGCAGAGTCTACTGAACACCTTGAGCAACAATCTTCGTATGTGTGGCATGCGATTCGCCCCTGTAAAATGTAAGATGATGCTGCAGGATTGGACTTCACCGACCCCTAGATTAGAAATAGGAAGTGAAGTGGTAGAGCACGTTGACCGCTTCAATTACTTGGGAAGTACCATCAGCCCCAACGGGTTGACCTCAGACGAAATATCAGCACGAATACAGAAGGCTAGTTTCGCATATGCCAGTTTACGTCGTCTCTGGCGTAGACGCGATATCCGACTATCGACCAAAGGGCGTGTGTACTGCTCATCAGTCCGCTCCGTCCTCCTTTATGGCTAGTTGTGAGACCTGGCCATTGAGAGCAGAAGACATGAAAAGATTAGCTGTCTTTGATCATAGGTGTCTGCGTTCTATCTCCCGTGTGAAGTGGTATAATAAGGTGAGTAATATTGAGGTTAGGCGTCGAGTGCTAGGTAAGGAGGGGAAATCAGTCGACGAGGCTGTGAAATTACATCGACTGAGATGGTTAGGACATGTGTTACGTATGCCTAGTCATCGCCTTCCTCGACCGACGGGCGATGTTAGCTGATATAGGGGCAGGCTGGAAAGGAGCTAGCGGCGGTCAAACGAAAACATGGCACCAGTCAATGAAATCTACAACAGTTAGTCTAAGCCACGTAGGAAGGTGTAGACTTCCTGGTTGGGGTCCTCGGAGTGGTAAGAACCAATGAAGGCCGGAGAAAATTGGTGATGTGGCTCAAAATCGTTGTCAGTGGTGCAGATGCATCCACTCCTTGTGACTTATGACTTCAAATGAAACTGTTTTGTTCTTTGTTATTACTATTCCTTTGTCTCACACCTCTGTTTACTATCTCTAATATGTATTTCTTCTACTTTCTTCTCTTCCTTTGTGTGCTACATGGAGTGTGGCGACTTGAACTGCCGCAGATATGTGCAAAGTTCTATGGCGAAAACCGACCGACTCGGTGAGGTAAGGGAGTGCGTTGGTCGGGAATCGAACCCTGGGCTAAGTGAGGCGTGGTTGGCGGACATTCTACCTCTGTGCCACCGACTGACAAGTAAAGTTAGTTATAAGGACCAAATTATTTTCACCGTGTGTTATGTCTCGCAGTACGTTGAATTGGACATAGACGCTCTCATCACAAATATCTCTTGACTACGACAACGACATTATACGTCAGGTACCTGTTTCTCCTAGCCTGCATTACTTAAGCAAGAATACACAATGACGTGAGCCGAAAATTATATGTATATATCAGTATCAGTCGGAGTATAGTTTACATACAAACAATGTATGATTCAAAAAATCATCAAGGACATAGCCGTAAGTCTGTAATCATAGTCAAATGAATAGTGGGCGTTATTTTTATGTAGGCCAATTCTGATTGGTTTATTTCCAGACTGGACATCGATCAACATATCGCTAGTAAGCGATAATGCATTGTTTATCTGTCTACATATCACATCATTGTAAAAAAATGTTTTGATGTTCTACTAATTTATTTAAGTAGCTGTAAGTAATTATGTTCAGATAATTTGTCTCCAGCGATTAACGATGCCCATTCAAATTATTCTTTTGGAAGCTGTGCTAGACATTTTTATACGGGTAAGTAAATTGTGCATATAAACTATCCTCTATATGTCACATTTTACTTAAATTACACATTGAAAGGAACCTTCTCTGTATTATTATTCCCTTGGCTTCAGAGTGGAACATAGGAATTCAACAGAACATTTCTATTTCATGCTGTTCTTTTCAGTCCCCTTAAGCTGGCTACATGATCGCACATAGGTCCTCACCCCCTCCTCACAAGATTGCCTCCATGTCACCCTCACACACACACATGCCCAACTCATCGTTTCCCATTCGGGTTCCACTAGAGGGGTGACCTGGCGTGCTATGTCACCCAACGGTCCACTCAGCGTGTGTCCGATCCATCACTATTTTCTCTAACAGCAACAAGTTCTTGATTGATTCGTTCTCAGAGTTCCTTGTTTCTAATTCTTTCTAGTCTGACATCTGATATTCACTAGGGAGCTAGCAAAGGCTGCTGTTGATAAAATTCTACAGCTACCTGTACGAAATGCTTTTCGTGACGCTTTGGCCAAGTTTCTGATCCATATAGAAGAATTGACTGGTATTGAAAATCTGAATTTTGTTGTTTTCGATGAGTGTGGAAGGTTTCCAAACTGATTTCAGAGTGATGAAGGTTTGTCTTGCCTTTCTGATTCTGACTAGTTTTGAAATCCTCATCCGTTACATCCCCTGTAGTTGAAACGATTCTGTCTGGTCAGCTAAGTGAGGGAAGTAACCTCTTTCAAATTTATTCCATCGATAGTGTTTGGTGCTTGCTGTTGTTGGTTGGTGGGTATCTTCATTACCTCTGTCTTATCTATGTTCACTTGAAGCCTTGTCTACTCTGCCTGCTTCTTCTGTCTATTTGTTGGTTTCTGCCTGTGTGACATTAGATATAAATCACCCATGAATTCCTGATCTTCTAGAGCCTTCTTATCGATCTCGCGCATTTCTGTCTTCTCGTTCCCCACGTCACGATATTTCGCATAATCCAATACACAACAATTAGCATTGTCGGTGATAATAGTCAACCGTGTGTTACTCCTCTCTGTAGTCACTTCAAAAGCTTCTCGGAGTTTTCCGTTGTAGATCACTTGACATGTGGCAGTCACACAGCTTATTTGTACCATACTCGAATTCTCTATAAACATTATGGCAGAGGTATTTTTTAGTGATGGAAAGCAGCAGTAATTGACTACGTGGATATAGTAAAGCCACTTCCTTGAAAATGTAGTAGTAAAACCATATTATCGACGGGAAAATCTAAAATTCAACTAAATAATTAATATGACCGATTGCACAAGAGGTGGCTCTCGCGGCGCAAGTGGTCTAATGGATAACGCTTTGGCGTTTGAAACTATGGACACTGAGTTGGAGCCTCGGTGGGAACATCATCACTCACTGGGGAATGCAGGTACATCCAGATGACGAGTCCCAAATAAGACAAAATGAGCCTCCTGGATTCCACTGCTAGTCACCATCCACCAGTTAAATTCTAACTACATGCCCAGATATCGTCGAAGCATCTGGACAAGAAGCCGACATGTCAACCTGAGATCGAGCACCTCGGTCCAATCAATCGACTGGAAAATCTAAAATTCAATTAATAAGACTTTAGTTAGTTTCCCAAAGTACTTTATTTACCCAATAACTTCTATAACATTAACCTAAACAATTGAATACATCTCGGGAAATGACACGACTAAGTAACTTTGAATGCGGAAATGTAGAGGTTCCTCGTGAACTCGCTTTTGACTGCAATTTACTTATTAGTTTCCTGGAATAACTTCACAATTCTTGGAATCTCAATCACTACCGAATCACTTTTTATCATACAGTATAAAATCGGAACTTAAAACAGGGAATTTGTATGAGTATTAATGTCACTGTAAGCAGGAAGTTGGTCATTTATTCAATAATAGTAAAAAAAAATTATGAAACTTAGTTTTAACGTTAAATATCCTAGTACACCAAATGTGATTGTTTCCCTAGGGCCACTTAGGGATGGTAGAATTACCATGTTATGCATGATATTCCGTTACTTGTTTAAACCATGAATAAAACGGAAACCACCTTTAGAAAATTACACATCAGGCAGTTTAACTAATATAGTCGTTAAGATGGTATGTTCAACTGTCAGTTTATGATCGACTGGAGCGGTGAATGCAAATCAGACTGGCGTAGATGTAACCATATGTGTTTTGGTTACAGGATTTCACCATGAGCTGACATTGGTTAGAGAACCTGCAGGGACTACTGGACAGCTGTTTCGTTCTAGTTGAAAACTCTTCATAAGCACTGAGGTTCTGACCCAAGTCATGCCAGTTACAAAGCTAGCTTGTAACCCACGAATCCCAACTTCTAACAACTCATGATATGGCATGACCAATGGGGTACAGCAGGTCGGCTGTGAGAACAGATACTCTCCGATGACACTGGCTAGTGGTCGTGCTATATCGTGTATTGGCAGAATTTGGAATTCATGGGCCATTTGGTCGAGTCCCAGTGACTGAATGTTCTACGAGCTAGCTCGCCTTGTAACTGGAAGGTCTTGGGTTCGAATCTCGGTGGGTGCGTACTGTGAAGAGTTCTCAACTAGGACGAAAAAGCTGTCCAGTAGTCTCTGCAGGTTTTCAATGGTTCTCTAACCAATGTCAGCTCATGATGAAATCCTGTAACCAAACAATAAAATCCCTGCAAACCAACACTTGGATAAGTATTTTGTTCAGATTTACACTATTTCGATTACGTGGACAATCGTTGACAAGTTCAATAGTTAATAACTGAAATGCTTATCTTAGAGCAAATTGATTATTCAGAAAATACTGAAATTGTCAATAAAATTTGTAATTAAGAACAGATGAGTTAGCAAAGAGATCACCTCTTTTCGTAACTTCACGCCAAAGCTGTACAGTTATCTAGAGGGTTTATATATATATATATATATACAATGTAGATTGGAAGCAAAGGTCAAAGGTTATCGTCAATTAGTAACAAAATGCATGATGAGTGATATTTTGGAAATAGTTGATAAGACACGAGAGAACAAAGGACTGAAAATGAGTTGCGAAAAGCATAAAATAGTTTCCATTATGGGTGAAATTTATTTCGATAAAGTCTCACAGTGTTATACAGTAATATTTACTGATGACGAAGTTTCGAGCACAATTTATTGCTCATAATCATATCAAGGTGATTATGATTACCCATAATTGAATTATACTCTACCATAGCGCACAAGTTTTCTTCTTATATCAATGATACATAAAATGGATTACACAGAGCTTATTATACACTTATCCAGGAAAACAAAAAAGGAAGCAGAAATTAGCATTAAAGCCATAGTAGTAAAAGAGTTTGAATAAAACGTCTCTGAATACAAAGTCCAGGTTTCTCCTTATGGATTACTAAAGCTTCTGCTACATTAGGACTTAGACGAAATCCTTTGGAACTGCCTGATCCTACTTATATATGACTCTGAAAGGAAGTCTCTGCTGATGGCGTGTGATAATAATGATAATGTGCTCCAGAATTGAACAGTTCTACGTGCTCCTTTTGATAACCATGCTGGCAAGTGTTTATGGGCACCTTTAGACAATGTCCTGCTGGTACGGCCTATGTACTTAGCTTCACAGGAGCAAGTTTACTGTCAAATACACACTGAAATTGCCAACAGTGGGATCTTGTCTTTGACATTCTGGTGAACAACAGCACGTGTAGTGAAGGTGAGGTGTAGAGATGCAACAAAGAACGTTCTTCGAATTGCTCTCGGTAGACGGGTTCAGAGGACTCCACTAAATGAATATCCTTTGAATTTCAGATTTACAATCAGTTTTTTCTTCGGAACATCCAGGTTTCGAGGAGTATTGGTCTTTCTCTTTAGATGTTTTTCCATGGTGGAGTTCGGAGATCCATTTGTGATCAGAGTTTTTCTGAAGGATTCTAATTCCTTTCTCAGTGCGCCTACGATAGATTCTTGTCTCAAGAGAGGCGACGAGATTTCTTTTTCTGCTCATCTGGAAAAAATTGTAATAGTTTGTCAGCCGTCCATTCCTTTCTGGCTTGTTGTAGATTGATCTTTGTAAGCTTCAATCTGATCGTCTTGTAAGCTGGGCATCTAGGAAGGATAACTTACCTTCTGATTCCACCTCACTTTTGAATTCGACTGATTGATGATGGTTGTTGAAGATTTCCTGGATTTTGTGCAAGTCAGTATCCTCATCGGTGATAATAAAGATATGATCCATATACCGCTTGTAAACTTCGAACTATTTGGTTGTTGGTAGGAAGATATTTCACTGAACGTACCCCATGAAGCAACCGGCGAACAATAGACCAAGTGGAGAATCCATTACTACTCCCTCTTTCTTTCTGTATATTTGACCACTAAATAAAAACTGAACACTCACTGTGCATCTGAGGATTAGTTCTTTGATATATGTGGTTGATATATCAACATTCCGCCTATCTGAATGGATAAACTCACATAGGTAGCACATACTATTCGTTAAGGGAACATTAGTGAATAGGGAAACTATGTACAACGAAGCCTTAGTTGACCCACATATATTCACTTGACTTCCTGAATTTGCGAATTTAAACGTATTCTTCAACGAACGCTTTTCCATTAGCTTTCTTCCTGGTTCTAAAGAATCCACTGATCACCGTGCTACGGGATGATAGGGGGATCTGGACATGTCTAAGGATATTTCATCTTTGTGGACTCTTGGTAACTGTAGCACAGTGGAAAAAATAAAACTTGTATTTCAACATGTTTATAGTTTGTTAGCCGGATGGTTCTACTACATTTGTAATATTACGGTGTATAGGAATAGCTGTTAATGCTTTTCCAATTTTCAATGATATATATATATATATATATATATATACTGAACTAAAAGAAGCCACCTTCCAATTCAATTCTTGAAAGTTTTTACTGTAGTTCAGATCTTCTTGTAGTTAGGCAACAGGAGTTGACTGGTCACCGCTGAGCATGTTATACATGTCTATCCTGTTTATTGTCCTAGCCTCCTCCTAGCCGCACTGAAATTTGTTATACTGACAGTTTTACTTTCGAATTTGTGAGTTCGATTTAATTTTGCCTTCTTACATTTGTTGTTTATATTTTTTCTGTTCATCTCTACGCCTTCACTTGACCTGTGTATTAACACTCAGTCTTTCGATTTTGTTTGTTTTTTCAGTCAGTTTATAACTAATAGTGAGCGCTATTCTCATACTACTCGGCTATTATCACCTCTTATTGATCAAATGATTCTCCTCATAGAAGTGCCAAAGTTGAAAAAACTCATTATTTTTATTAACACGGGTAAACTGGAATAATTTTATCCTCAACTATTGGGGTTTTTACGAATCATTTGACTGAATTGTGATTATCTCTGTTGTAGGCTGGACAGTCTGATTACGCTTGTCTCGTTTCAAGAATCATACAAAAGATTAGAGAACCAATGAAAATAGTCCTGTGTATCTGAAGTAAACATTCGAACCATTAAGGATATATATTAGTGAATTAAACAAGACTGGTGAAGTCATAACAGTCCGCTCCATCCTCCTTTATGGCTAGCTGTGTGACCTGGCCATTGAGAGTGGAAGACATGAAAAGATTAGCTGTCTTCGATCATAGGTGTCTGCGTTCTATCTCCCGTGTGAAGTGGTATAATAAGGTGAGCAATATTGAGGTTAGGCATCGGTAGAGTGCTAGTTAAGGTGGGGAAATCAATAGACGAGACTGTGAAGTTACATCGACTGAGATGGTTAGGACATGTGTTACGTATGCCTAGTCATCGCCTTCCTCGACGGGCAATGTTAGCTAATATAGGGCCAGGCTGGAAAAGAGCTAGCGGCGGTCAAACGAAAACATGGCACTAGTCAATGAAATCCGCAACAGTTAGTCTTAGCCACGTAGGAAGATGTAGACTTCCTGGTTGGGGTCCTCGGGATGGTAAAAACCAATGGTTGGAAACAATTGGTGACATGGCTCAAAATTGTTCCCAGTGGCGCAGATGCATCCACTCCTAGTGACTTATGATTTCCAATTAAACTGTTTTGTTCTCCGTTATTACTATTCCTTTGTCTCCCACCTCTGTTTACTGACTATATTATGCATTTCTTCTACTTTCTTCTCTTGCTTTGCGTGCTACATGGAGTGTGGCGACTTGAACTGCCGCACATCGGTGCAAAGTTCTATATCGAAAACCGACCGACCGGTGAAGTCATAAGTAGATGTTTTCCAGATCAAACACGATGTAGATCAGGAAGATTACAAATCTTAGTCAGAAATCTACATATGTCCATTTATAAGATTGCCTACCGTCTAACTGTGGTGGACTGGATGACGCGGAACACCGTACGTGGAGAGCGAGAAGTCGGGAATACTCTGGGTCGATTAGAAGACTCTAGAAGATCAGGAATTCATGGATGATTTATGTCTAATGTCACACAATCTCGAAGACTTACAGGCGAAAACCAACAAATAGACAGAAGAAGCAGTCAGAGAAGGAAGGACTTCAAGTGGACATAGATAAGACAGTGGTGAATGAAGATACCCACCAATCAACAATAACAAACACCGATCACTTTTGACGGAATAAATTTGAAAGAGGTGACTCCTTTCACTTGTCTAAGTAATTTTATTTCCACTACAGTCAGACGACACGGATGACGATGTCAAATCCAGAATCAGAAAGTCAAGAAACATTTTCATCAGAATGAAACTAGTTTGGAAATATGCTACACTTATCATAAACAACGAAATTCGGATTTCAACCCCAATTTCAATCCAGTTAGTTCTACTATATGAGTCAGAATCTTGGCGGACGCTGCACCGAAAGCATTTCATACAGGTGGCTGCAGACTTTTATCAACAGCTGCCTTCGCTTCATACTGAAGATCGGATGACTCTTCGAACGAATCAATCAAGAACCTACCGCTCAATAAATATTCTGAAGAAAATAGAAATGAATGAGACATATGATGAGAATTCCGTCCGGTGACATCGCGAGCCAGCCCAACCGTTATTTCAGTCCTTAATAAGAAACGACGATTTAAGCGTGTGTCCAGGAGTTATATGGAGGCAATCAGGTGAAGAGAAGTAGGAGGAGGTGAGAGATTATGCGCCATCATGGAGATAGCTGAAGGCTATTGCAGAGAACGGGGATGAAATAAACATTTCCTGTTGAATTTCTATGTTCCATAGAAAACCCAATGGAATAATAATAATAATATAGACCCTTCTAGTGGTATGAAATGGCATTGATTTTGAGAAGAGATGTATTCACCCTTGATGTTGATACATATTTTTATACTGTCCGTTATCTGCTTATTTCGTATTCATCCATAGTTATTTTCTATTATTCTTTTTGACTTCCAGTTTTCATTTTTGAAATCACAGCAATTTGAATCGACTGCCAAGTGAGGGTATACAGCATGTTAGATTTTGATGTGTTGTGTTGACCTAATTGTTAGCTAAGCACTAAGTCGAGTAGGACCAAAATGCAGAAGTGTAACAGTTCAAGTTGCCGAACTCCAAATAGCACAAAAAGGTAGAGGAAATAAACATCAGAAATGCAAAAGAACTACAATGAGAACAAATTTATGAAAGAAAAAATAGTTACATGCAAAAACATGAGGATTACAGAGAATGAAATCATCTGCATTACTGAGAAACATTTTTAGACGTATCACCAATACTGTCCAACCATCGGTAATTATAAAAAAGGCGTTCAATTAAGACTTACTACCTTCAGTGATATCGTTCTCAAGCTGCACGATCGCATATCTATAGTAAATTTGGTTACAGGATTTCATCATGAGCTGGCATTGGTTAGATAACCATTGGAAAACCTGGGAGTACTGGACAGCTGTTCCACCCTAGTTTCGGAATCTTCATCAATATGCACCCATCTGAGCTCCAACCCAGGACCTCCTGGTTACAAAGCGAGCGAGCTCGTAGACCATTAAGCCATTGGGACCCGATCCAATGTACAGCCCATGAATTCAAACTTCTGCCAATTCACGATATAGCGCAACTGCTAGCCAATGTCTTCGGCTAGTATTTGCCCTCACACCCGACTTGCTGCACCCTACTGGTCACGACTTCCCACTAGAACCCCAGGTAACTACTTACCTGAATAGGACCAGTCGCCAATGAGCATCTCATTGATATTTAGTGGGTTCCAGTGGGAAGTCGTGACCAGTAGGGTGCAGCAGGCCGTGTGTGAGGACAAATACTAGCCGAAGACATTGGCTAGCAGTTGCGCTATATCGTGAATTGGCAGAAGTTTGAATTCATGGGCTGTACACTGGATCGTGTCCCAATGGCTTAATGGTCTACGAGCTCGCTCGCTTTGTAACCAGGAGGTCCTGGGTTTGAGCTCAGATGGGTGCATATTGATGAAGATTCCGAAACTAGGGTGGAACAGCTGTCCAGTACTCCCAGGTTTTCCAATGGTTCTCTAACCAATGTCAGCTCGTGATAAAATCTTGTGACCAATCAACCAAATCCCTACAAACCCGTACTTGAATATAGTAAATTGTCTTGACAACAAAATAAATGTTTCCAAAGACTTGTCATTACAATTGTAAATTTCTTTTAGATAGAAAATTACGTAGTGACGAAAGCGTTAATCGGGTAGAAACTAAAATAACATTAAGTAAGTAAGTTGGCTGACGTAATTTAATGACTGAACAGGCTTCTTCTGCATGCAGAGTTCAGATTTCAAGATGTAAATCGTCGTTGCTTCTGAGGTTTGAAGAAGCTTGATTCGTACTCTTTTATCAAGATCCCCACGTATTCTGTAGATGATTTTGAAGTCAATTTGTGGGTTTGCTTCTTGTCCTGATTCAATTACGTGTTCCACGATGCAGCTGTGAGGAGACCTTTATTCTCCTTTGTAAAACCATGACAGTAAGTTTTTGATGAGACGTTTAGATAGCAGAAGAGGGGTACTGAAAACATACCTAGCTCCACAGGTGGAGCAGGTGAATTTGTAGATGCACACTGATGAGGTGATGATGACGCACAAAATAAATTACATGAACTATGATAATAATTACGATTGGTCAAAATGGACGTCCCCTTCGAATCACAATCCTAGAGCATAAATTAATTAGCTGCGAAAATACACGATGTGTATTCTTTCTAATCAATATGCATGTAAACAATTATGGACATCATTTTGATTGGGAGAATGTAGAAATTTTAGACAGAGGAAACACTAAAACTGTCAGGGAATTCCTAGAAGCCTAATACTCAGCTGAATCAGTAATTAACAAACACATCACTATCACACATGAAACTTACCAACTAACTAAAAAAATAAACTACATAACAAAATGTTCAAATTCCATGTGAATAAAAATGATCAATACGGATGTAAATGAACAACCATTCAGGACAAAGAAGGTGGTCAGAAAATACAGTTATACCATTCATGAAGGAAGAATTCAAAGTTCACATCGCGTTAAAGCTCGCGCTGCAACGACGTTGTCCAGATGGTCAATGAAAACTTGGCAGTTCAATCAACCAAATCAGAAATCAGTAGAAGCTATTGACACTTAGGATCTTACAGGCATAGGACATGATCAGCGTTTTATTATTCTTTTTGCGAACTGCTGCTGACTGACCTCAAAAGCATAACCTTAAATTAACATTACAGTTTAATGTCTTTCCATTTTGTTTATCGATCTAACTTCGCTTCAGATAAGTAGATATTGATCAATACTTAACACTAGTGAAATATGTTGTTTACCAGAAGTCGACCTATCTGTATATACATATATGCAGTCTTTATTCGCTCAATGGTCTATAAATACAGAGTTCAGTTAATTTTTAACCTCTTTAATCCATATGTTCATTTGTTTACCCGACTACATACAACTGTCACTTTAACTAATCACCATATTTTTAGTTCCTTCTGATATATTCCTCCATTAAAGAGCTGTAGTTCTTATTATTTTACTTTTTTTATTTTCTTGTCACGAGTAAGTCTAGAGACGTCAATCAGCTTACTTGTTCAGTGCTGAGTGCTGACTGACATCCATCTGTCAAGTGTAAAATTGAGGGTAGTATGCTAAGACGTTTTTCCTTTTTCCTTTACTGAAGAGGAGTTTCACTGTTTGATAAATATGTGCATTCATCTAAATTTACTATTCCAACTGTCCAACTTAAGATATTTCTAAATGAATTAGGTACAACACATTTTATAAATAGAGAAGATATTCTCTTTAAAATGTTGACATTGATAAGCAAATCTTAAAAAAAACTCAGTATTCAGAAATAAAATGATTTTTGTTTTAATAATGATAGTAATCAGAGGCGGCACGTTTGAAACGTGGGCTAACAAAATACTCTTTCATTATATTGCTTATGATTTCTCTTGTTCGGTGTTTTCAGATCTATTAAAATATGACCTCCAGTGGTGTTTACTACTCACGCAAGTATTTGAACTGTATGCAACCTGCTAGTTCAAAAGTTTCTATTAAGTGTGAGAAAAAGCAAAGTCGCGGGCGGCAACGTATGAGATAACTGTCCGTAAGATTTTTAGTACAAACGACTGCTTCCTGAGAAATGAAACTAACTACATGAGGTCGTCAATAATTCAGTCACTATTATGTCCTTGAGTCAGAGAAATGACTACCCAGAACGTTTCATCACGAAATCTATGAAACCCAAACTACCAAAACCGCTCACACTTTCTACACCCGAAAAGCATCTCTACTTGAATATACAATTCAACGAAGAATCATCGGCAGAAATATTGAGAAACTGCCTGTCCTGCTCACTGAAGAAAACCTTCTTCGCGGCTGAATTCCAACTAACCCTCTCTACGAAACCAGTGATTTTCGTGAACGTGAAGGATAAGCTACCACTGCTGACCTCATCAGTGTTCATCTGCCAATTCATCTGCTCCACCTGTGGAGATAGGTATGTCCTCCGTACCCATCATTTGCTATCCAAACGTATCTTCGAACACTTACTCTCATGGATTTACAAAGGAGAATAAAGGTCTCCCCACAGCTGCATCGTGGAACACGTAATTCATTCAGGACACCAATCAAATCCTCAAATTGACTTCAAAATCATCTACAGAATACGTAGGGATCTAGCCAAAATAGTACGAATCAAGCTTCTTCAAAGTGCAGAGGCAATGGCGACTTATATCTTGAAATCTGAGCTCTGCATGCAGAAGAAGTCTGTTCAGTCATTAAATCTGCCGTGGACCCAACTTATCTTAACACCAAATGCGTAATTTTTGTTTCATCTTTTTCATGCTTGTTTGTTTCTTGATTGCACAGTGTTTTCTCACCCCCACCGCTTATTAAATCTCTACCCCTTATTACCACTGTTGTTAACTTGACTTTTGTTCATTTTTAATTTAGTTGAGTTCTACTCAACCCCGTCAATTAGATTACGTCACTCAACTTACTTATTTAATGTTATTTTAGTTTCTACCCGATTAACGCTTTCGTCATTAGGTAATTTACAATTGTAATGACAAATCTTTGAAACTATTCATTTTTGTGCTAAGAGAATTAAACATATATACATATATATATATATATATATATTAAATGGCTGGAGGCAATCGGTAGGAAGCCTAGGACCCACGTTTTGTGCTAGTTGGCACTTGTCATCAAGGCGTATCTGAAACCTTGAAGGAACTCATATCACTTCTGAGATTCAAACCCGCGTCACCCAGTGCTGCCTGCAGTCAGAGACGTTACCACTGAGCTATTCGGGCTCACGATCTACCTCCTCTATGACTGTATTGGATACTTTGATTTTGCACTAGTGACTAGTGTGATGTGTGTAGTCCTTTGTTTGGTACAGACTAAATTCAGTCAGTCAGATTTGCAATGTGGCCACCATTCTAGGTAGTTCGCCATCACGGTGCACATTGATTTGACGATATTAGATAGTTGGAAATTCGAACCCGAAATAAATCTGTACCAAAGAAAGGACTAGACACATCACACTAGTTATTAGTGTCTAATTAATATACATAAATATATTTGCGACTGTACAGTTTTAGAATGATATCGCCGAAAAGATTAACTCTTCACTGAACGCCTTTTCTTTTATATGACTCAAGGGGGATTTTCAAGTTTATGGTTATTATTATGTCCTTGGGTCAAAAAGAAACAAGAAATATAATAAGGAATTAGTTTTCGCCTCAGGTTAGATAGCAGTGTATCAAGCAATTTACTGTTAGTTATTGTTTTACTTGAATATGCTGGAGAAAGAGAAGCTATTAGGCAATAATTTCCGATGAAAATTCTGTGCACTGTTATTAACACAGTTCACAATAAAACTATTATTATTATTAAAAATAGGAATAACAGTTTACACAAAATATTCAGAATTTTTAGTGTAGTTAGTTGCAAAGTGTTTTCTTTTCATCTAGGCTTTTCAAGTTTTTTCCTTCATGTTTCCAGTGGAACATAGGTCTTCAAGCGAAAGGCTCAAAGTTTCTGTAGCAGTGTTTATTTTTACAGGATGGGTTAGCTAGCCTCATGCCCAACCTCTCCTCTTTACCAGCTCTATTACTGGCTTAGCGAGGTAAAGGAGTGCGTCAGCCGAGGATCGAACCACAGACCATGTGCATGGCCGGCGAGAGTCCTAACCGCTGTGCCACCGACGCACACAGGCTTTTCAAGTAAAATAACAATTTAAATTACCTTGTGTTATGCAACGCTGTTTGGTCTGAAGAAAGTTTTTCTTTTGTTGCCAAGACGTGCAAACTAGTAAGCTGAAAACCGTTTAGAAATGTGCGTGGACACATCTGACAACCTACGGACATGATTGAGGGGTTAGAGGAAAGAGAAACAGAGAAAATTATATGCATTATGTTGGCTGTAAATTCAAGCAGCCAAGTGATTTATACAGGCCAACACGGTGTGTAACTCCTTCCTTAGGTTAAATTAAGTTAAAGTGAAGTGAACATGTCGAAATACTCCGCTCCAGATTAATACACCTCAAGTTTTTATTTAATAGTTGGCATGGCAATTGTTCGTGTTTCATCTCGCACAAACTCAAAGATACATTAAGGAAGACTAGCCAATTGTAGAAGAGACAGAGATGATAGGATTTCAGGTGGAAGTAGAAAACATACAGGTGAAGATGTCTGACCACCGACAGTGAACAATGATCACCATCAATTGGAGAAGCCTAGAAGAGGTCGGTTTCACTTATCTAACCGAGGCAACGTAATTTCAACGTTATGGGGGATAACGGATAAAGATGTCGAATCCAGCATCACACAGGGAAAGCAAGACAAGCATTCATTAATCTGGAATCAATATGGAAATAGACTTCACTTAGCACAAGAAGAAGATCCAAATTTATGAGACAAGAGTTCCAGAATCTTTGAGACCATCCTTTGCATAAATGTCAAAAGTAGGATTCTACAGTCGTTCATTAGTTTACAGAAGCCTCAAGGACAAGATCTTGCATATGACCATTTTTATGTGTATATAACAGTTCAACTGTTCAATTAGAGTCAAGTATATTGGTCGTTCAACACGTATCCTGTCTGAAAGTGTTCAAGATCACTATCCCGTATGGCTCCAAAAAGGTAGTAGAGGCTCTATAAGGAGTGTGACAATTCACCACATTGTCAACAATGATCATTTCAACTCAACAAACGCCTCCTCCTTCAAAATAATCTACAACACGAAAAACTACCTGTCAAATGGCAACACAACGTCGTCTTCTTTGCATTGCTGAGGCCTTAGCCATTCAGCCAGAAAAACCGGAGATCTGCGTGCAAAGAATACTCCTTCTATCATGCTAACAATCCTGTTGATTTCTACCAACTTGATTTTTTGTTTGTTTGTTTGTTTTTATAACTCTTGTATTTTTTTACAACTCTTACATAATTCCGTATTTTGTTCCATTTTCATGTACATCCTGAATAAAATTCATTTATTAAATTAATCGTTGTATTACATAACTCTAATATACTTATTGAACTCATCTTATGCATTGACTAATATTGAAAACTATGATTATGACAACTCATCCCTTTGTTACTGCCCTCTTTCATGAAGAAAGGATTATATAAATGCCATTGTACAGCTGAAGGAGAAAATAGATTTCTCGAAAAGAGCCTCTTCGTTGAAATACATGTTTTATTTTCATGATATACAGAAGATTATTAATACAATAGCAGTGGCAGTTATAAGATTATGAATATTAGCTTTCAGTTTATAGGCCTAGAAACTGATTGATTCATTTGTACTGCCAGTGACAACCGTCTTGTTTTGCTATCATACTAACGGGATATGTGCAGCGGGTTTTTGTCTCGTCAGCAATAGATTTACATAACCTAGAAAATAAGCCTTCCACAACTTTAAGTAAAAATATTCAGTCATAATTTTGAACAGTTTTTCTTATCTTGGAAGCATCCGTCTGCTAACCTCGCCTAGTTTACTAGCTCGCTAGTTTTTTAGCCGGTCACAAGCGCCGATCAAGAGGGAGGGTTGGGTGTGTCCTCATACTGAAGATCAAATGGCAGGCCACAAAGAATTAGCAACAGGAAACTCTGATTGGGAACAAACCAACAAAGAACCGATCGCTCAACAAATATGCAGGAGAAAGTGGAGTGGAATCCAAATGCTAAGCGACGAGTGGATTTTCGGTGCTAGGGTGATATGGAGGAGGTCGTGTGACGAAGAGATAAGGCATTGTGGGCAATCATGGAACCAGGTGAAGAGGACGGCAGAAAATAGAACAAAGTGGAGACGTGTTGGTGAAGCCCTATGTTCCACTAAGAACCCAAGGGAATAATAATAAATCCATCTGCTGTTTGAATAAATCACTAAATCAGTAGGCTAAATCAAATGACAGAAAGCAGAAATATAGTAAAAAAAGTCCCCATTTAGACATTTAGAAGGAAAAAGAAATTAAGCGAAGGAATGTTTACTTTTCAATTAGAACCTCATCTCTCTATGGGCTCTACTCTAATGTATGTATATATATCGCATTTTTAATACAGTACACAATATTTCACGAACCCTCAAGTGGCGATATGTTTTTTTAAAGTATTTAGTCACTTTCAGCATGTCAAGGGGGTGATATTTACCAAAGAAAATTACTAAAAACACTTAAAGGGTAGAAATGCTGACAACAAGTGGATTGCATAATGCGTCGGTGGCACAGTGGTTAGGATTCTCGCCGACTATGAACATAGTCCCGGATTCGATCCCCTGTCGACGCATACCTGATATCAATGGCCAGTCTGCGAAATTTGGGCTACCGATATCACATGCTGAAAATTCCATACTTGTACCAAAAATACGGCGTGGAATCAAGCTGTAATAAAAAATATAATAATAATTTTGCAAAAATGGAGAGTAATAAAGGAAAAAGAGTGTGCACAGGTTGATTGCGCGATAGATAAGTAAAGAAAAATAAAATAATTTGGACAATGATAACTTGTATTTAAAATTAAAGTAGTCAGAGAGGAGAAAATAATCTTAACAATTATAATTTTAAAAAGCCTCAAGGGAAGGCAAAGTAGTCAGATTTATACATTCATGTAACGATGGTCGATGTAAGGAAAACAAAAACAGTTGATGCAAATTTATCTGATATTGTAAATACACTGGCGGCCTGCTTAAAATTTCGGCTACTGAAAACTTCCAGCAATATATTGCATATAGTTTCTTTTATTCAGTTTGTTTAAATCTATTGAAGTATGACCTCTAAAAGTATTATGGCGAGTATTTAAAAGATTCATAACCTACGGTTTCTCAGGTTTCTACTAAGCATGAGAAGAAACATTATCCTCAATGTCAGCTTATCCCAATACATGAAATGACCGCTTTTCAGTGGTGTCCTTGATTCACAAAATGAACTCTTGAACTTTTTATAATTGGTATTCAACCAAATGTCGAGTATTTTTCAAAGGAGAAAAAGAAGAGATATCATAATGGATTGGTTTGCATTTCAGGTCACCTAGAACTGCGTCACACGATCTACTGTCAGTTAATCTTCCATTTGAAGATCCTGAACGAAGAGAAAATATCATGCAATAAACCGCTGAAAATTCTGTACATTTTATAAAAATTGTTTCAGAATAAAGCTATTACTATTATCATTATGATAAACAGATAACTAATTAATCTGGTGAACTAAATTAAGAAAATGCCTACCAGAATGCGTGTCTTGAGATTATGATGAAATGGTTTTAGTAATGTATGGTTTATTTTGAAAACAGCTACCCTGAAAAGTTATTTCGTCACTAAACACACACATACACACATGGTCAAGAAAGTAGAAAATTATCCTTCTGCATCAGTTAATAAGAAGAGACTATACACATATGACTACAATTCAAAGGCGATATACATGCAAGTGAAATCACAACCGAAAAGTTGAGAAAATCGATTCAAACAAAGTTTCACGCTTGCAGGCAACAGTTTACATTTACCACAGAACTAGTTATGATTCCAAAACTGGAAGATGAAATGCCTAGACTAGCTACCCCTAATTGCATCTATCAATTCAACTGCTCCTGCAGAACCAGTTATATTGGCCGTTGGTCTAGGAACCTAAATTTTTGCATTCGAAAAGTGTGTTGTAAAAATTATTAGCAATATTACATTGGACCACCTCGTACAAACAGGACATAAAGCTAGCTAGGACTGAACAGTCTTTCTTTATCATCTGTTGGGTATAGAATCAACTAGCAAAGGCCTCTAGATACCAAACAATTCAATCAGAAGAGGCAACTGAAATTCGCTTGAATCAACCGGAGCTCTGCACACCGAAGAGACAGGTTTAGCCAGCCACTACTGCTAACCTGGCCTATTGTAGAACCTATATATTCATAAATTCTGTCTGATATTCAGTGAGTTCAATGCGTACTATCTCCACCTTACTGATGCTCTTGAAATGTAATCCGTTGACACTATTGATTCAGTGTAATTTAAGACAGCACTAATGTTGTTAATAAGAATATTTCTTTAATATAAAAGTGGAACCTGATGACGAATTTATCGAAAAGAATATTCTTCGTTCATTGATTAATCAGTCAGTTTTTTATTTTGAATAGCGTAACTGACGATGGTTTTATTTGTAGTGGTAAATCGTATTTATTGTTTAATTTTGTAGGTGTAATAATTTCCTTGAATTTTCTGACTGCTTGATGAATATATTTGTAAAACGTGGGCACTATGGTAGTATGTAATTCCATATTAATTTGTTTATTAGGTTTATCACTCAGTGAAACAGTATTATTTACACTAGATGAAGTTTCGAACACAAATTATTGTTCATAATCATAACAATTATAATCACACGACTTTGAAACTTGAGTTTTATAGTTTTCTTTGTTCTTTCCTATTTGTCATCGTAGGGGTAGTAGAATTTTCGAGATGTCTAGGACAGGTGTTAAAGGATACTGTGTAGCCAATTAAACAAAACAATTTCGTTTATCTAATACCCTGCCTGCGATGATTGTCAGGTCAAATACATAGGTCAAATTAGTAGAACGGGATTGGTCGCACTAGCGGAGCACAAAAACCTAACAAAATCTACGTTAATTGACCCGAATAAGATAAGAAATCTAGAGAATAGTTCAGCTATACCACTCACTACATGCAATTATACACAACCATGCAATAGAATGGAATAAGATGACAGTTATAAAATCTAATGTAACAGGGTGGAGGGAGAGAATAATAACGGAAGCTTCATTTATCGAATCAACACCTATCCAGCCGGGCATCTGGGAAATTCTACTACCCCTACGATGACAAATAGGAAGGAATAAAGAAAACTATAAGACGAAAGTTTCGAGGTTGTGTAATTTTTTTTTTTTTTTGATTTACAGCTTGATTCCACACCATATTTTCAGTACAAGTATGGAATTTTCAGCATGGATATCGGTTGCCCAAATTCAGGCATACCATAGATATCGGGTGTGCGCCGGCAGGGGATCGAACCCCGGACCATGTGCATGGTCGGCGAGAGTCCTAACCACTGTGCCACCGACGCACAATTGCAATTGCTGATACAATTATGAACAATAAATTGTGTTCGAAACTTTGTCAACCAGTAAATAATACTGTTTCACTGAGTGACATATCTAATAAATAAATTAATATGGAACTAAGTGCTTGATGCCAACAAGCACAAGGTTTACACAAAAAAAACATCCTGTTTATTACCATCAACGAACTAAAGTTACAAGAAAGATGTAAAGTTTGGGCGGAGCTATAATTAACCAATTGTATTGAGAACTGTATTCAGTTTATTTGTTACTTAACTCATAAAAATCGACATATCAGACTACTAGCAATCATTTAGGCATTCAGAAAATGCTGTTTACTCAACCTGATGTTTTCATTTTATCACTTTGCAACCACAACATCTACTTTTAAGCTGGAGGAAATTGTACAGAAATACATAGATTTACACAGGTTAAGAAAGTGTCCCTATTAGTTGGCCTAGAGATCAGTAATTTTTGCGAGTAATTCATACTGGAGAAAAACTGAAATTCAGTATAAAATGTCACTTGTCAAATTTTATTCATCTGTTCACTTACCACACTGTACACAAAAGATGTTCTAATATTTTGCATTTGATGAGAAGATAGTCGATTTATAGGTTCGTATTTTGTTGTATCATTTGTGTTCCTAGTGGCACATAGGGCTTCAAGCTTGAGGTTTCAAGTTGCACTAGTCATCGTGTCGCTTCCACAGAGTGGGATGGCTAACCTTACATTCAACCTTTCTTCCCTCATTACTGGATTTACTACCACCAGCTCAGTTAAGGTTTAGGAAAGAGTCGGCTGGGAATCGAACCCGGACCACATGAGGCGTGATTGGCGAGCATTCTACCATTACACTACTGACTGACTATGTTCGTGTGATAACACTGAAATGCAAATTATACAGCTGTTGTGACAAAATGTTCTTCAGCACAGTATGAGACACATGCACACGAGACTTCAAAATCTTTAAAGAAACTTTATCAAGTATTGGTTTTTTATAGGGATTTTGTTTGATTAGTTGAAGGATTTCATCATGAGCTGATATCAGTTAGAGAACCATTGGAAAACCCACCAAGGAGTACTGGACAGCTGTTCCACCCTAGTTTGGGAATCTTCATCAGTAAGCACCCATTGGGGCTCAAACCGAGGACCTTCTGGTTACAAAGCGAGCTAGCTCGTAGATCATTAAAACACTGGGACCCAATCCAATTCACAACATAGCGTGACCACTTCGCAATGTCTTCTTCGATGAGTAACTGTCCTTACCTTCAACCTGCTGCACCCTACTGGTCACGGCTTTTTACTAGAATCCCAGGTTAATTGCCTGCATAGGGTCACTCACTAGTGAGCATCAGATCAATGTTTAAGTATTGGTTTTTTGTGGGGATTTTGTTTGATTGGTTGGAGGATTTCACTGATATCAGCTCATGATGAAATCCTCCAACCAAAACTTTATCAGCTGAAAGTGTAATAACCTGTCTAATGGAATCCGATCTCTGATTTTGAATAATTTATATACTGAGGTTAAATCACTCCATACCATCATGTTTCGTGATAATCATCAGAAACCCAAAGCCTCAGTTTTCATACCTATTATCGTTCCATATCATCGTGTAACTATCGTTTCATGAGATCTAATGCTCTCCAGGATATTCAAGTATTCTTAATATTAAATTATCGGTAAAAGCCTTACATGAGCTGTTTTCCGTTCGAATTACTGAATCAGAATTTACGCCATTCTGAAGAGTACCAACTGTGCTACGAAACATCAACTTTCTGTTTTTAACCTCCAATCAACTGACTAACATCCAACAATGTTTTTAACTTTCATCTACAAACAAATGTATAGTTAGTTGGCTCTCATTTTATTTTACAGAACATTCAAAATGTTAACTAGTTTGTTGTTTATTTTCATTCCCATGACCTTCAACAATGGAATAACTAGCATGAAAACTATTCACTTCTTGAATTCCAATTGTTTTGGGCGTAAAAAAAAATAAAATAATGTAACGTAAACAAATTTCAACTGGTTGATGGACAGTTTTAGAAAACATATGTGTTTATACATCTGAAGCTTGTAATACATACCGGGAAACAGAAAATTCAGCGAAAAAGATGATACCACTGCATTGATTTTTTTTTCTGTAACAGGATCTCATTAGATTATACCATCTAGAGTAAACTTGCTGGTTATTTCGTTCTACATTTTTGAAGATTTGTGATTCCTGAGACGAAGTTGAAAGGAAAATTGAATCATGTAAAATAACTCAAACAAACATCATTATTTCTTTTGAAAATGAACAAACAGCTTAGTTCCTGAGTGGAATATAGGGCTTCAAAAGCATGTTTCCATTTCTCTGCAGTCTTCTTTCGCTGGCTCCACGATAATTATCATTATTATTATTGTTTCCTTTAGTTCCTACAGGAACATAGGGCCTCAGCAGCACGCCTTCATTTGCGTTCAATTCTCTGCCAACGTTTTCACCTGGCTCCACGTCTACCCACATGCTTTCGTCTCCTCTTCACATCACCTCCTCCTCCATGTCACCCTCGCACTGACGACCAACTCACTGCTTCCCTCTTGGGTTCCACTGGAGGGCTTGTCTAGTGATATCACTTCATGGTTTCCTCAGAGTACGGCCAATCCACCTCCATTTCATCCTGCTTATTTGTTACACAATCGGTTCCTGCTGGGTTGGTTCGCTCATTGCAGAGATCCTTGTTGCTGGTCTTTTCTGGCCATCTGACCTTGAGTATTGAGCGAAGACAGTTGTTGATGAAGGTCTGTAGTTTGTTCGAAGTGCCCTTCGTGACGCGGCGCGGCTCTAGGTCTCTGATCCGTATGATAGTACTGACGTCACATTGGAGTTGAAAATCCGGATCTTATTTTTCATGCTGAGTGCTGTTGACCTCCACACAGACTTGAGAGTAATGGAAGCTTGCCTTGCTTTCCCGATCCTCGCTGCTTTGATATCCTTATCAGTTCCGCCCACCTGTAGTTGAAACGATGCTTCCCAGGTGGGTAAGTAAGGGAGGTTGCTTCTATCAGGTTTCTCCCAATTATACTGTTTGTTTTCTGTTGTTGTCGCTGTTGCTGTTGGCCAGGAATCTTCACCACCTCTATTTTCTCTATGTTCACCTAAAGGAAGGCCTATCTTTGATGCTTCTTCTACCAACTTGTTCCTTTTCACTTGCATATCTTCCATTTTGTGTGAAATCAGACATATATCATCAGCGAAGTTCAGATCCTCCAAGTTTTTCCCGTTGTGGATTACTTGGCATACAGCATTGTCGTACAACTGTTGAATAAGGTATATAATTGTTGGTGGTACGCTGTAGTAGCGAAGTAGTTGCCAAATCACCTCTCGATCGACGCTGTCGAAGGCCTTTTCAAAGTCAATCAAGTTGAGATAGAGAGGTGACTGCCATTCCAAGCTCTGCTCAATGATGATCCGTAGTGTGGCGATTTGATCAATGCATGACTTGTTTCTCCTGAATCCAGCCTGTTCCGGTCGAAGTTTTTCATCCAGGGCTTGTTTGATTCTCTCCAGGATGATGCGGCTTAGTATTTTGCTTGAGATGGACAGGAGCATAAAGCCGAGTCAATTCTTGTATTGACTTAAGTTTCTTTTCTTTAGTAGTTTGAATAAGTAGCCTTTCTTTCAATCCACAGGCACCCTGCCCTCTTTCCACGCCTTCTTCAGTCCTGGTGTCATCAAGTCTGATGGTTGATGTCTCTGGGTCCATTTTCGATGCTTTTGCAGGGATTCCGTCTAGTTCTGCTGCTTTTCCAGTTTTTAGCATTTTTATGACCTTCAAGGTTTTTACTTTCATTGGAGGTTTGGTATCCACTGGTAGTTCTGCTTCCGCTTGTCGTGGTTCCATGATAAACTGCCTATAAGCTATCACCTCCTCCCCATAGGATCTACTTCCGGTCACACTCGGACCCATGCTCAACTCGTCCTTCCCCTTTCTGGTCCCACTGGAGTTTGTACAGTATCAAATATGTAGTTCTCAATGCTCATACGCACTCCAGTTTACCTTACATCTATTAAAGAAGGCATCGATAGATATCAGGGACAAATTGCGAAAAATGAAATCATATGTAAAAGGATACTACCGAAGTCAATATTGATTTCTGAACCGGAAGTAGTAACTGCATACATGTAATCTAGTAAAATGCAAACACATGCGTGTATTAGTTGTTTTCAAAATTCTACGGTAAATAATATTAGTCTCATTAACTTGGAATTCAGAAAGGTTGTTTACAAGACAGTGTTGTTGTTGTTGTTTTCTTTCTAATTGTTTATTTTCACCTTCTATGTGACTCTGATAAAGGCGTGACCATTCGAATCGATAATTAAAAAGGTAAACAAATTAATGAGTCATGCACTAGGTGTATGACCAGTTAGATGTTAGTAAATATGGCTATGGTATTTATTTTCTACGTATATGTATAAAATGTCAGGTTATGAAAGGTGACTGGTTTAACCAGACTGACTGTGTAAGGTATTTTACCGAGCTATTCAAAAGACGTGATTATGAGTGAACTAGAGTTTAGACGCATTTATTCCGACGTATCTGAATAGCCTAGCAGTATGTCTGATACCATCAGTCGTATAAATGTTTAAATGGGTGGAATAGTCACCTATTATACCGGAATGCAAGCAACATCACTGAGTATGTACCAGATGTGCAAAATAGAGACTGTGTGATGCCATTGGTCTCCATCTAGGAAAAACGGCAGTCTTATCATTGAAGTATAGGAATCCTTCAAGATGTAGTGATAGCTTTTCTTTGTTTATAAAATACAAAGAATAATCGCTTGTTCTGAATACTGTGAGATTTCTCCATTGCACCAGCAATGATTTCATGGTATTTTCACATATCCACGATAGGTTGTATTAGGTTAACATAGGAATTTAGCTAGAGATAGAATGTCACTAGCCAGAGCCTATCCTGCAGCTAAGTTGGCTCCCGTCCATCGAACAACATGCTCTTTGGTGCAGTCAAAAGTTGACAGATACCCTTCTCATATTAACTCAAACTGTGTATACAGATTTACGTGTATCTGCGGGAGCAGTTACATTGGGAGAACAGAAAGAAGGGCACATCAATGATTTTCTGAACATGTACCGAAAAGCCTACGTATCAAGGGAACAAACTCTTATAATAGCGCTATTACTAGACATCTCCTCGATATGGGTCATGAGGTGGAAATCGCGAAATCCTTTAAAATTATTAGTAGACAAAGGAGCTCGATTCTCCTCAAGTTTGCTGAAGCAATTTCTATCAAACGCTTGAAACCAGATTTATGTGTTCAGAAAGAAGCAGTTATTAGTCTTTCCTTACCCTGGTAACTGGATGTCTTTATTCTTTCCTTCATTTGATTACGTAATCTTTGGCTTTAATCTCACCCCTTTGACATAGTGTAATTTTACCTGTCTCTTGTTTCTATGATTTGAGTTGAACTCAGTACATTGTCACCTAATTTATTAGTCACTCAGCATCTAACGCATCTCTCGTCTTTATTACTCAACTCCTTTACCATTGTATGCATACATTTATTTTGTTTAAACTTGAACTGCATGTGTAAAAACTATATAAGCGCAATTTTCTGACCACTGTTCACTAATTGCTGAACTTTCTGTCAACGGGCATCACGAAAAAATTGCACTTATGTTAAAACTTTTCTGTACATAAACCGTGTAATTTATTTAGGCTGTAAGCAGCTGATGAGAAGCCAACGAATTAAACAATGGTACCATATTATTCTGCATAAACCACCGTTGTTCTTGCTTTATTCAAGGAAATAGAATGATTGACCTTAATAAAACTCCGTCATTTGAATGCGTCCACCTCAGTGTAGTCACACAATAGGGTGGGATAAGGTAGGAGGATTAAAAGGTATTGTAGTTAGGTAGGTAGGTCGGTAGGTGGGTAGGTAGTTAGGTAGGCAGAGAGAAAGAGGTTAGTCAGAGGATCTTTCTATCGTCGAATGAACACTGAAAACGTGCAGTTAGAATGACACAACATGTTTACCGGATATATGGGGAACTGCAATAAATAAACAAGAAAGAGTTAGGCTATATAAAGGAAGTTATAAAGTTGTCTTAATACACTGATATTATTACCAGCAATGAATTGTGCTCGAAACGTCATCCACTTGTTAATACTGTAATCACTGTGTCTTAAGTCAAAAAATCTTATTTAATATGAAACCATATTTCATCACTAACGAAATTCTGCTCTTACAGCTGCACTAATAAACAATGAGTAAAATTTTCAGGACTCTGAAAAAACGCCGTATTTGAATTTGGACTTCAGAGGGAGACTTAGTGACAGAATCTCTAGTTCCCTAGAGAAGACTTTACCTGCAGCAACCCTAAGAATGATATCCTCTAGCCGCCCACTGCTTCTAATCAGGTTGAAGGACAAATTTCTGCATATGACCACACCTGTGTGCTTATGTCGTCAATTCATCTCTTCATGAGGAACTATGTATATAGGTCGTTCTATGCGCGTCCCATCAGAACGTGTTCGAAAGGCTGCAAAGAAGAGGCACTGGTTCAATCAAAAGCTCCATAATTAAACATCTCGTCAGCACCCTTCACAGAATTTCAAACGACTCATCATTCACAGTTGTTTACGAAAAAAAAATCTATCAAATGCAGTGTGTTTCCAACTTCTTTGTACTGCAGAAACCCTCGCCATAAACACTGAAACGCTGGATCTATGTGTTCAAAAGAAATCAGTCGACGCCAAGTAAAATTCTGAGTCGCATCATCCTGGAGAGAATAAAGGACGCACTGGATGCAGAATTCCGACCAGAACAAGCTGAATTCAGGAAAGGCAAATCATGTTCTGACCAAATTGCATCTCTACGCATCATCATCGAACAAAGCATGGAATGGCAATCAAATCTCTACCTCAACTTCATAGACTTTGAGAAGGCCTTCGACAGCGTCAACCGCGAAGTAATTTGGAAACTACTCAAGTACTACGGCGTACCCCAAATATTCATCAACCTTATTCAACAGCTGTACGACAACGGCACATGTCAAGTGATCCACAACGGAAAACTCAGCGAGGCGTTTGGAGTAAACACAGGAGTCAGACAAGGGTGCTTATTATCACCAATGATATTCCTAATTGTGGTGGACTGGATTATGCGTCAGACAGTGGGAAACGAGAAGACAGGGATATCCTGGACCGACGTGAAGAACCTAGAAGACCTGGATTTCGCGCGTGGATGATTTATTTTTGATGTCACACAAAATCGAAGACTTACAAGCGAAAACCGACAAACTGTTCGAGGAAGCAGCAAAGACAGGACTCCAGGTGAACATAGACAAGACGCAGGTTATGAAAATAACCAACCAACCAACAACAACAACAGCAATATCCAGCGCCAATCACCATAAACGGGAGGGATTTGAAAGAGCGAGCATTGTCTCAACTACAGGAGGAACGGACGAGGATGTCAAATCCAGAATCGGGAAGGCGAGAAACACATTCATCAACCTGAAAGCAATCTGGAAATCTTCGTCACTCACCATCAACAACAAAATTCGGATTTTCAATACAAACGACGTCAAGTCAGCCACTTCTTCTATACGGATCAGAAACTTGGCCAGTGTGTCACAAAGAATATTTCCAACAGCCTGTTGCAGACCTTTATCAACAACTATCTTCGCTGGCTCTATACTGAAGATCAGATGGCCGGAAAGAATCAACAACAAGAAACTATGGGGAGAAACAAATCAGGAACCAATCGCCTAACAAATATGCAGGAGAATGTGGATATGGATTGGACACTCACCGAGGAGGCCGCTGGGTGACATCGCGCGTCAGGCCATAGCTCGAGTGGAACCCGAAAAGGAAGCGGCGAGTGTGACGTCCAAGGGTGAAATGGAGGAGATCGTGTGAAGAGGAACTGAAACAGTATGGACTTACATGGATGCAAGTGAAAAGCACAGCAGAAGACAAAAGCAAGTGGAGACATGCAGTTGAAGCCCTATGTTCCACTAGGAACCCAAGGGAACAATAATAATAAGAAGAATATATTTATGGATCTAATTCTGTTTGACTTCACAGTTCTCTTCTCTTTGCTTTTTATTCCCTTAGAAATTGCCTATTTCGCTCCAGCATTTTAGCAAAGCGTACTCTAGAGAAGAAACTTAGGTATAAAGAAATCTAACAGCGGAATAATTTGTCAGTGTACATGTAGTATAGTAGATGTGTCAGAGATGTAGTAATGGAGGATATTTGAGCTACAAATATTCTCTTAAAAGAAACGAAAGACAGTTTAAACAAAGTCTCTTATGTTTGATGTTGAATAGCTTGCCCTGATAACAATTCAAATGCTGGATTTAGTACGCCACATTACGTCTTTTGTTCATATATACGGCATTTTTCAAACATTCAGTCACACCAGCTTATTTGATTATTAGGCATTAGAATGCCGCATTACTCTTGCTACATCATTTGAATATCTACTCAATAAGCATCGAAAGATTCAATCAAATCTTACAGGTGTTTTTGATGTCACGTGATTTGTCTACTAAGCTTCAGTTATAAGTGAGTTGGCAGTATTAAGACTTACGAAATATTCTTCTTAGTGATCAAAAACGTGTATTGCTCATACCTGATTTTACCGACTTAGAGTAGCGAAGGAATTCCATCTACAAATAGCTCACATGAAAAGCACAGTTTACCAATTTTCAAGTTCTATCCCTCTAAGCAGAAAGGGGAATTTCATCTATAAGGTTTTTCCAAAGATCCAGAAAATATTTACCAAAGAATCTCTTGATATAGGGATATAAAATCTCTGTGGAATCTTGTTGAAAAATGGTTTCCAAAGAATCTGAAACCAAATAAAGCTTCTGTATAGGTACTGACATCCCTCCCCAAAAGATCACGCTGTTGAATCTCGAATTTAAAAGTGATACTGAAGCAGGAATTCTCCGAAAACGGCTCTCAAAATCCCTAAGTAGAACATACTTTGCTACCAGCCTACAAGTAACATTTTCTTGCAAGTAACTATTTGGCAAACATAGGAAAGACAATTTGCCTCACTGAGCCAAATCAGCAAGCACAAACCAGTTCACTTGTCCGTGTCAAGCTGAGTACATCGGTTGTATCATGCGTCCGCTGGTAAAACACGCTCAGGAACACTATCCGGCCTGGCTAGCAAAGGGAGAAAGTAGGTGTGTTTATAGCTCGGTAACAGAACATCTGGCCAACTCAGGAGACTGAAATCCATTTGGAAAATTCTTCAAAGTCCTATACAATATCCGAACGAACCTCTCAAAGGGAGTGAGATCAAAATATGTGGACATAGCTGAAGCAGTAAAGACCCAAAGCTTTAATCCGACACCATGTATTCAAAAGAAGTACGTCCAACCATTTCTCTTTACCATGACTATCATAAACAGTCAATTTTTCCAATAATTATCCGATTATGTGTTTTAATCCTAATTTCCAGTTTAATTCTATTACTATCACGGTTTTCATTCCTATTTGTAATCTCGTTATTCTCTACTATTTAACCCTCAACGGGAAATCTTATCCGAATATACTATATATACACGAATGTACAGCTTAGTTGTTGACTGTCTGTTTTGATGAACCTAAATAGTTTGCATATAAACAGGGTAGATGTACTTTAGATGCTTCTGTTTTCTTATATCATAATATTTTTTGGGCTTAGAAAAAGAAGCCAAATATGTTTTCAGAGTACCTTCCTGGACTACATATCTGCTTTTGCATCTGTACCCAGATGTCTTCTGTTAAATAAGCTTTCTTTGACACAGACCGAGTCCTGAACTGTTAACTACTAGCATTCTTACTTCCCGAACAGAATGCAGTATACTATGTGTAAAGGCAAATCTTTCTCTAGCTTGCTTACTAAGGCTGGTGTCCTTCAACGTGTTGTTCACTGTCCTCTTTTCTTTCTTCTTACATGACTTGCCTCTTTCGGAAAAAATCAACTCTGTTAAACACGCTGATGATTTGATTGTCTCGTTGCTAGTTACGTCCCGACTTAACTGTTCTAAACTGAAGAGCTTTTCGTCGGACATCAACCAGCGGTCTAGGCTAAATTTTCTTACATGAAATCCCGCCAAATGTCAGAAAGTTAACTTCACTTTCAGGCATAAACGTGATCTACACGAACTCGTTCATTCACATGATGCTTGTAGTGTAGATGGCACTGAAGTTGAAACCAGTTCAAGCATGAAATGCTCTGGAATGGTTCTATCATCTGATCTCTCTTCTTCATTCCAAATCTTGCTGATGTCTAAGAAAATGTTTCGTCTAACACCCTACATTAAGAGGTTAAGACAATGAACAATCATTCAACCTCTGGTTCTACAACTTGTTTACTTTTCCATCTTATTGTTCTTTATTGCTCCCACTTAGTCTTTCCTAAGCTACTCAACAAGGACTCTGTCAAATGATGAGAGGTGTTAAAGGTCGTCAATAGAGCATGTTGTGTGCCACTAAGTCAGCTTGTTACCAGTGTAGTCAACGGACATCTGAACTCATGTGAGAAATGATCCAAATCCATACTGTCTGACTCTAAGAACGCTCTCTATTCACAACTCTCTCAGGTAGAACTCGAAGTCATTAAAAAAGATTGTATGCTCCCTTGCACAAGTAAATACAAGTGATTTATGGTGACACTATCTCAATTATCTCAGCAGTACACACCCAACGGGGTTCGAACCCAGGACCTTCTGGTTACAAGTCCAGCGAGCTCGTAGACCATTAAGCCACTTCGACACGATCCAATTTACAGCCCATGAGTTCTAACTTCTGCCAATTCACAACATAGCGCAACTGCTAGCCAATGTCTTCAGCGAGTATTCGTCCTCACACCCGACCTGCTGCACCCTACTGGTCACGACTTCCCACTGGAACTCCAGGTAACTACCTACCTGAATAGGGCCAGCCGCTAGTGAGCGTCTCATTGATATTCAACTATTGGTTTGTAGAGATTTTGATTGATTGGTTACAGGATTTCATCATGAGCTGACCAATGTCAGGTCCTCGGTTCGAACCCCGGTGGGTGCGTACTAATGAAGAGTCCCAAACTAGGACGAAACAGCTGTCCAGTACTCCCAGGTTTTCCAATGGTTCGCTAACCAATGTCAGTTCATGATGAAATCCTGTAACTTGAATTTTACTATTGTTATTAGTTTTTTCCACTATCTAATGTTTACATGGCGCAGTATGATAGAGGGTACCATGGAAAACACAATATCAATCCTGAATAGTTTACTCATTCACCTGAGAAAACTTTAGAAACATTCTTCTTATTTCATTATTATATTATATTAACCAGTATTGCATTCTGTTGACATAATATGAAGGGTGACGTTTCATGGTGAAATAGAAGCCCGAATCTCAGTGATATTACAAACGAAGACTTGATAAAGCTATCAAGAGAAATTATTATGCTGCAACACTCGTACTCTTTAACTTCATTAAGCGGACGCCTCAAAAGTCTGAGAAAGACTGGTTGCCAATCCACAACCCTTTAAACTACGTATATCGATTTGAGTGTGTTTATGGGAGCAAATACTACATAGGTCATACAAAAAGGCGATTGTCTACTCACATGATGAAGCATTCGCCAAAGTGGCTGAAAACAGATGAAGTCAAAGTGCCAAAAACTTCAGACATGACACTGAAACTGTCAACTCATTCACTGTTGTCAGCAGACAAACAAACAGGAAGATCCATGCAATTGCGCAGGCATGTGAAATTAGAGTTTATAAACCAGGTGTCTGTGTACAGAATGAAATGGTAGTCACTCTAAATCTACCATGGGAATACGTTTTACTTATTAACTGTTATTATTATTATTATTAATATTTTATTCTATATTTTATTCCACCTCTTAATCTTACTATTTCTGATTCATTTAAAACTATCTTTTATCATTACCATTACGCCAACTCATTTTAACATTATTAATTATTGCTAATTATTCTTGTTACTGTTGTTACTATTATTAGCACCACTATTATTGTAATTAGTATGCAGTTCTCAATTCTTGATATAATCAAGGTCTTTCACCCACTGATAACTAATTGTTTATTCAAGTGACGTAATTCACCTGTAATGCATTTGATCTTACTTTTCTATCCCAGGATGTAGAGTATCCAGCTTAAGACATTTACAGAAATTTGATGAATTTACTCAATCCTGCCTTATTAACTTTTGTTGCTTGTTTTAAATGCGCATGGGATAATAAATCTTTCTAAAATTGAGATAACTCTGAGTCATATTTCAGCATACTATAACAACAGTGAAGAAGAACAGATACTACAGTCAAATGACCTTGAACAAGCCAGTCAGGTACTCCTAGGCAAAAAGTGGCATTCATTGTATGTTAAGTTGGTATATATATATATATACATATATATATATATATACATCAGTCTTTATACTACAAGTGTAAAGAACAACCGCTTCTCTAGTTTTGATACAAGTGACGTTTTCAAGTTTCTCCAGTCCTTGAAACACACCCAGTCCATTAGTCCAGATGGTGTGCTCTCCATTATTATCAAAAAATATGTGAAAATTTTATGCCATCCTCTCACTGAATTATGAATTATTTCCCAGTAACACTGTGCCTGCCTCTTGGCAGAATATGAAAATTCTTCCTGTGCCTAAATCATCGACTGGACGGAATGTTAAGTTTAGACCTATTGCCATTACTTCACCTTTTTTAAGAATAATGGAAAATCTGAGTTTTTTTTAAATTGAACCCTCATTGAAGGCTTTTAACGACCCTAATTAATCTGCTTATAAGCATAGTATCTGTACTTTAGATTCTGTTAGTGTCTTACATCATAATATTGTTTCCAGTTTGGACAGAGGCTCCAGATATGCTCAATGTACCTTCCTTGATTACAACATCTGCCTTCGACTCTGTATGTAGGCCTCTCTTGTTAAACAAGCTCGCTGCGTCACAAGCACAGTGCTGGATTACCAAGTGGTTGCATTCACTTAAGCTAGCCAGTGTTCTTCAAGGAGCTGTTCTTTCTCCTTTTCTGCTTTCTTTTTTCTAACATGACTTGATCCATCCCAACGAATCCATTTTTTAAAGTATGCTTATGTTCTAACTGTTCCTATGCCAGTGGTTATTTCTCAGTCAGATTGTTCTAAAGTGAATAACGTTTTATTAGGAATTAGTAAGTGGCCCTTGTCAAATGGTCTAAGGCCAAATCCCTCAAAATGTCAGGTTGTTAATTTTACTTTCAGACACAAGCACGACTTAAATGACCTGGTTAGTTCTCATGGTTGTAGTATCACAGATGCCACTGAAATTGAAACTAAGTCGAATGTTAAATACCTTGAACTGCATATTCCCTATTATCTTTCCTGGTCTTCCCACATCATGTTAGTTTCTATGAAGACATTTCGTCTAACGTTCTACATCAGGAAGGTAAGATAATCTGACGTCACTCATCCTTTACAGTTGCAGTTTGTAAGTTCTTGCATTCAACCTTTTCTTCTTTATTGCTCCCTCTTAATCTTTCCTGGGCTACTAAAGGAAAGACTGTATTACACTACGAAGGGCAGTAAAAGCTGCCGGTAGGGCGAGTGGGCTTCTGTTGAACCAACTCAGTAAGACTGTTGTAGACAGACACATGTACTCGTGCAAGGAATTAGCGAATGTAATCTCTTCCTACCCTGAGAATCCGCTATATACCCAATCTCTTCTTGCATCTCATCAAGCAGAACTAGAAAAAACTACAAAAGACTATTTGCTCAGACGACTAAGTATAGAAACTCTACAGTACCTTATTTGTCAGGCATACATTTTATGTGATGATAAAAATGCAAGGCATGACATTACCGAACTAACTGAAAAACACCAAGAATAGCAGCTTCTTTTTCCGTTATTATATTGTGATTAATATATTCACTTAGATTTTAACTTTATATTTATATTCTCATTTAATAATGTTATTAATGTGAATACCCTGTTTTAATTATTTCTCCTGTATTAGGTAATGAGAAAACTTGATGCAATACTGTACTACATGTTGAAAATTCCATATTGTACCAAAAGTACTGTTTGGAATAAAGCCATTAATATCATTATTACTATTACTATTATTATTATTGATAACGTACGTGCAGCACAACCAAAAGTGCTTGCTATATTTTGTTAAAAGTCTTTAGTAATCTGAAAAAGAGTTTGAAATCGTTTGTTACTAATTAACTGATGTCAGCTCATGATGAAATCCTCCAACAAATCAAACAAAATCCCCACAAAAAACCAATACTTAAAGATTGATCTGATGCTTACTAGCGAATGGCCTTATTCAGGCAGTTCACCTGAGGTTCTAGTGGGAAGTCGTGACCAGTAGGGTGCAGCAAGTTGAAGGTGAGGCAGTAACTCATCGAAGAAGACACTGCGAAGTGGTCACGCTATGTCATGAATTGGCAGAAGTTAGAGTTCATGGGCTGGCCATTGGATCGGGTCCTAATGGCTTAATGGTCTACGAGCTCGCTTAGCTTTTAACCAGTAGGTCCTGGGTTCGGACCGTTGTGGTGGGTGCGTACTGCTGAAGAGTCTCAAACTAGGCTGACAAAACAGCTGTCCAGTACTCTTTGATGCGTTTCCCAATGGTTCTGTAACTGATGTCAGCTCATGATGAAATCCTTCAACCAATCAAACGAAATTCTCTACAAAACTGATTCTTGAAATATATGTATATATGCATGGCATTTGGTAAGCTATGCCACGTAGACAGTGAATATCCACACTTCACACTGACCTATCACCTCTCTGACCTTTCTTTTGAAATACTACTTAACATCCTGTTTGTTGAAATTTGGAAATTTGACGTTTACAAATGACATCCACAATGACAATCAATATAAAACCTAATAACAATAAGCAATTACTACTAATTGTTATACAGATAAAACTGATGATACTAAGTCACAAGTATATTTGACAAAACAGTCATAAAAAGAAGCTTAACATTTGGTATTGAAAACAGTTTAATATTAGAATTTATGGTATACAGAGAACCGGTAACACTGCATTATTTATCCGGTCCTCATTGATTTGGACAACTTTAGGTGCTAACTATCTGTCGATGCACTTATTCTACTATTTGTTCCATTTCCGTTATCGCTTCTGGCCCCTCAGCAGATGATGAGACCACTCCAGTCGAAGTAATTGACTCCTCATTTGTTTCCACATTTGACGGGGTTGGGTTCGAAACCCCACTAGTCAAATTTTCCTGCTGCTCAACCGTTTCATCAGGAAGTTGCTCAGTGGATGTCGTCACTGGGCTCGTCACCTCTGTCTCCAACGTTGTTGATGGAGATGATAACTGCAATGACGACACTTCTGCGCTACCTTCTTGATCGCCTACAGATTCACCAAGTGTCTCGGAAGAGGGCGTTGTCGTTGTTTCTACCGATTCTTCTGCAGGTTTCTCATTTGTTTCAGTATTGGGTTGCTCTGTGGATGTTGTCACTGGGCTTGTCACTACTGTTGGCGACGTTGTTGATGGAGGTGGTGTTTGTGATGATTGCACTTCTTCGTTACTTCCTTGCTCACCTACAGATCTACGAGTTCGGGCGGAAGCGTTTGGTGTTGTTGAATTTGTCACTTCTGTCGATTCGGCTGTAGAGCTTTCACTCGTCTCAGCTGTGGGTTGCTCTGTTGGTGTTGTACCTGGGCTCGTCACCTCTGTCTCCAACGTTGTTGATGGAGATGATAACTGCAATGACGACACTTCTGCGCTACCTTCTTGATCGCCTACAGATTCACCAAGTGTCTCGGAAGAGGGCGTTGTCGTCGATTCTACCGATTCTTCTGCAGGTTTCTCATTTGTTTCAGTATTGGGTTGCTCTGTGGATGTTGTCACTGGGCTTGTCACTACTGTTGGCGACGTTGTTGATGGAGGTGGTGTTTGTGATGATTGCACTTCTTCGTTACTTCCTTGCTCACCTACAGATCTACGAGTTCGGCCGGAAGCGTTTGGTGTTGTTGAATTTGTCACTTCTGTCGATTCGGCTGTAGAGTTTTCACTCGTCTCAGCTGTGGGTTGCTCTGTTGATGTTGTAACTGGGCTCGTCACTTCTGTCTCCAACGTTGTTGATGGAGATGATAACTGCAATGACGACACTTCTTCGCCACCTTCGTGATCGCCTACAGATTCACCAGGTTTCTCGGAAGGGGGCGTTGTCGTCGATTCTACCGATTCTTCTGCAGGTTTCTCATTTGTTTCAGTATTGGGTTGCTCTGTGGATGTTGTCACTGGGCTCGTCACCTCTGTCTCCAACGTTGTTGATGGAGATGATAACTGCAATGACGACACTTCTGCGCTACCTTCTTGATCGCCTACAGATTCACCAAGTGTCTCGGAAGAGGGCGTTGTCGTCGATTCTACCGATTCTTCTGCAGGTTTCTCATTTGTTTCAGTATTGGGTTGCTCTGTGGATGTTGTCACTGGGCTTGTCACTACTGTTGGCGACGTTGTTGATGGAGGTGGTGTTTGTGATGATTGCACTTCTTCGTTACTTCCTTGCTCACCTACAGATCTACGAGTTCGGCCGGAAGCGTTTGGTGTTGTTGAATTTGTCACTTCTGTCGATTCGGCTGTAGAGTTTTCACTCGTCTCAGCTGTGGGTTGCTCTGTGGATGTTGTAACTGGGCTCGTCACTTCTGTCTCCAACGTTGTTGATGGAGATGATAACTGCAATGACGACACTTCTTCGCTACCTTCTTGATCGCCTACAGATTCACCAAGTGTCTCGGAAGGGGGCGTTGTCGTTGATTCTACCGATTCTTCTGCAGGTTTCTCATTTGTTTCAGTATTGGGTTGCTCTGTGGATGTTGTCACTGGGCTCGTCACTTCTGTCTCCAACGTTGTTGATGGAGATGATAACTGCAATGACGACACTTCTGCGCTACCTTCTTGATCGCCTACAGATTCACCAAGTGTCTCGGAAGAGGGCGTTGTCGTTGTTTCTACCGATTCTTCTGCAGGTTTCTCATTTGTTTCAGTATTGGGTTGCTCTGTGGATGTTGTCACTGGGCTTGTCACTACTGTTGGCGACGTTGTTGATGGAGGTGGTGTTTGTGATGATTGCACTTCTTCGTTACTTCCTTGCTCATCTACAGATCTACGACTTCGGCCGGAAGCGTTTGGTGTTGTTGAATTTGTCACTTCTGTCGATTCGGCTGTAGAGTTTTCACTCGTCTCAGCTGTGGGTTGCTCTGTTGATGTTGTAACTGGGCTCGTCACTTCTGTCTCCAACGTTGTTGATGGAGATGATAACTGCAATGACGACACTTCTTCGCTACCTTCTTGATCGCCTACAGATTCACCAAGTGTCTCGGAAGGGGGCGTTGTCGTTGATTCTACCGATTCTTCTGCAGGTTTCTCATTTGTTTCAGTATTGGGTTGCTCTGTGGATGTTGTCACTGGGCTTGTCACTACTGTTGGCGACGTTGTTGATGGAGGTGGTGTTTGTGATGATTGCACTTCTTCGTTACTTCCTTGCTCATCTACAGATCTACGAGTTCGGCCGGAAGTGTCTGATGTTGCTGAATCTGTTCTTTCTGTTGCAAGCTTTCCACTTGTTTCACCATTGCGTTTTCCTGTAGTTCTCGTTCTCTGATCCGTCACTTCTGTTGTTGAAGATGAGACTTCTTTTTGTTCTTCGCGTGAAGATCTTCTAGATCCCCTAGAATTCTGATTTCTTTTATTATCCGGTGAACCAGTAGTAGTGGCAGGAGGACTAGGCCGATGAATATTGGGCATTCCCATTCCGGGTGTACCAAGCTTATTTAATTCCTCTTCAAGATCTTTCATACTGAGACCATCTAAGTCGTCATAACTGTGGTAATATCTGTCACCCTCATCGTCCTCATAGTCATTGTGGCGATCGGAATCACCATAGTAATAATAGTTATATCTTGCTGCTACTGGAAGCTCAGACATAGGAATTGTATTTCCAGTCTGATTCTTTTTTAGGATGGATTCTGTATTACTTTTTCGGTCTTTCTCTGAAGAACTCTCTTCATTTCTGGCACTGTTTTTATCTGCATCATTCTCAGATGACGTGTGAGTCAAATTCTGCACAGTACTCTCATTTCTTGAAGATTTGTCATGTTCTTTAGACTGAATATCAACGTTTGTAGCATTACCTTCAGTTTGTGTTCTGTCAGTAGGAATTACTATCATTGGTGTCGGTAATGTTGATAATGTAGGCATAGTATTGTTATTTTGAATAGTCTGTCTCTCAGAATTGTTAGTAACAGCAGTTATAAGGGAAGCTGTTGAGGTAGACTGGGTCGACTCAGTTGTAGTCATTGGCAAACTTTGAAAAGAGGAATCATTTTCAACAACTTTGGCATTATCAGTCACAGGTGAATGTTCAGCTTCCATTTTCCGATCAGATGTGTTGATAGTATGATTATGAACTGAAGGTTTTTGCTGGGAATTCACCTCTGTTAAATTTTTTAATACTAATGAAGCATTTTCAGGCATTTCTTTAGCAGTAACAGTTCTTGCAGTGATTAAACATGCATAAGGCAAACGATGTTCACAGTCACGAGCTTGCCATGTAAGTCGTGCCAAATCCAATGACAAACAATAAACCACTCCTTCTTCAAGACTGCTTTCATCTCCATCACTCATACCCAGTATACTTGCAGGACTTGTTCGACCATCTGACCAAGTTAAAATAACTTTCAAGCTGGTATTATTTTCCGTATCTATTAATTCTTGTTTAGTTCTCATGAGTCTACCTCCAGTCCAAAACGACACCGCCGGTATCTTACCCATAAGACTGATTAAGTGTACAACCTGAAAAAGATCAAAAAGTTGTAATATCAGAAGCAGTCTTCAAAAATATAATCAAATCTTCGGAATATAATAAAATGAAGCTAATTAATACGGGAGAAAATGTTTTCATGGAGTCCATAAAACTGTGCGTGTCAGTGTGTCAATGGTGGAATGCTCGTGGACTTCATGTCGCGTGAACCGGGTTCGATTCCCGATGGACTCACTGCTAAACTGTGGAAAATACCCATCAGGACATTAGGGAGAAAAAAACAAGAATTTCGTCAAGGGAATCTTTTCGGCAATTTCATTCTTAAAAGCTGTACAATCGCTGTAGATACCCTTAAGAGGAGGATCCCCAGTTCCCTGAAGAAAATCTTTCTTCCGGCAGCATTAAGAGTGATATTCGCTAACCAACCACTGCCTCAAAGCAATCTGCAAGACAAACTCCAGCATATAATCAAAATAATATCAGTTCACCTGCTCGTGGGGAGCTAGGTACATAGGTTGTTCAATGCTCATCCTTTTAAAATGAGTTAGAGAGCATTACCCGGCATGGCTGCAAAGAAGAGGCACTGGTTCTATTCATAAGCGCCATAACGGAACACTTGGTCAACACCCGTCACAGCATCTCAACTAACTCATCATTCAGAGTCTCTTAAAAAGTGAACAAAAATCTACCGAAGACAATGTGTCACCAACTCCTTCGTACTGCAGGAGCCTTTAGCAGATGCACAGAAAAGTCGAAGCTAGGTGTTCAAACGAAACTAGTTCAACCCCTACATTTACCATGGATCAAGATCAGTTAAACTCTTTAGTTTTCTCTTGTTCGTTTCTCATTCCCTTCATTATTTTCAATTTCAGTTATAAAAACTATCATTTCAATTTGTAACCATCCTCATTCCGTTCGTACATGTATTTCTTAAAACCTATTTCACACATAACGCAACTACTTTTAATCATGTGTAATTTTGTTTCCAAACCTCTTGTAATCTATATTCACACCCCTGAACTTTCATATTATGGTGAAAATTACTATCTCCTTTAGCCTCCTCCGCTATTATGTTGAATTAAATAATAAAGGTATCTATGTAAACTTATGTATATGAATTCTGTTGTAAGGCTTTTGAGAATAAAATCACCGAAAAGATCTCTTCGCCGAACCTCTTGTTCTTTTCTCACACACACAAACCTCACTTAGTCAGTATTAAGTCAGGTAACTAGGGAAGACTAAATGTGTGATGTTGGCAACCCTGCCCCATAAAAAAACACCACCCCTACTAGAACTTCAGAGTTCAAGCTTGAATCCCTATATTCCACTCAGAATGCAAAATCAATACACGAAAGAATATGAAGATATAAAATTGTGATAGAATCCATTAGAATGCACATCAAGGAGAGTCGTCTTTGTATTTCAGACTACTTTTACTATTTTAATAAAGTCATTCCACTGGAGTTTTAAATTGTGTTCTTATAAAGTCACAAAGTTTACGCTTAAAATATTTACTTTTAAAGCTAGTTAATAGATAAAAGTGATCTTGGTAGGTACTTTGTCGGTGATGAAACAAATATAACTTTGAATAGAGCAAGAACAGCAGTTTGTGTACAACAAGATTGTACCATCATTCACTTCATCGACTTCACATCATCTACTGACAACCTGAAGATATCATTCATTTTATGTACAAAAACAATTTTAAAATACCCACACAGAGAGTTCAAGTTTAAACAAAAAATCAATGCATGCATACAGTGGTAATATTAATGATCACTTTATTCCACACAATATTTCAATCATACAGAATGGAATTCTCAGAGTTATGTAATCATATAATAGAAAGAATGGCGACATCAAGTAACTAGGGCAGGGAAAGACTGATAACCTCTTCCTTCTCAAAACATTAATTGGGTTCGAAGCATTCGATGGCGATGGTTGTGACAAACTTTGGGAGAAGTGAGCTACTTGTCTACTGGTAGTTTTCAAGCATTTTATGGTGTCCACCTCATGACACTCATTGATGTGATGTCTGGTGATGGCACTACTGTAATTGTCTGTTTCCTTGATATATAGGCCTTTTGATACATCTTCAGAAAATCGGAGGTGTGCCATTCTTTCCTTCCCTTGAATGTCAGGTAAATTCCAGTGGAAAGATAGTCTACCTTCATTCAACTCGATTTTAAACGTAATAATATTGCAGGAATTATCAGAAGATTGAAAACATTAGTAGCCAGAATCCATCCTATAGCCAATTTGGTTCCCATTTTTCAGATAACACGCTCTTCCGTGCAATCAAAAGTCCACAAATATCCTTCTGGTGTTAACTTTGACTATGTATGCGGACTGACATGTTTCTGAGGAAGCATTTACATTCAGAGTACAGAAAGAAATGCATACTTGGGATTTTCTGAACATGTTCCAAGACGCCTACATCTCAATGGAACAAACAATCAAAATAGTGCCATCACCAGACATCGCGTCAATACGTGTCATGAGGTGGACACCATAAAATGCTTGAAAATTATCAGTAGACAAATAGCTCACTTCTCCTGAAGTTTGCCACAACCATCGCCATCAAATGCCTCGAACCCAATTTATGTTTTGAGAAGGAAGCGGTTACCAGTCTTTCTTTGCCCTGGTAACTTGATGTCGCCATTTTTTCTATTATATGATTACATAACGCTGAGAATTCCATTCTGTATGATTGAAATATTGTGTGGAATAAAGTGATCATTGTGTGAATACATTGATTTTTTTTTGTTTGAACTTGAGCTCTCTGTGTGGGTATTTTAAAATTGTTTATGTACATAAACTGAATGATATCTTCAGGTTGTAAGTAGATGATGTGAAGTCGATGAAGTGAATGATGTTACCATCTTGTTCTACACAAACTCTTCTTTTTGCTTTGTTCAAATATTTCAGTGGGATAAATGCATGAAACTACTACCAATAGTAGTAGTAGTAGTAGTAGTGGTAGTGGGAGTAGTAGTAGTAGTAGTAGTAGTATGAGGGACGAGTGTATCGTGTGATACTGACAAGATTTATAAGTAGTATATAGATGCAGATATAAACACGTATAGGATCGCCAATAATATTGAATAGCAGAGAGATGGATGTAGTGGTGAAGAGAAGAAATCAAACATGCTATTGAAACCACATTGGAAAGCATGAACGGAAGACAAAGTAGCACAATACCAGAGATAAGTGCTAATTGTGATTCTGGCATACGGTATACATATTTTGCCTACATCTGTACACCAAATTGCCAATAAATAATTCCGTTGCCATATCCTTTTATGTTTTTGCGTTAGAACAACACTGCTTAAGAATGACTGATGCGCATGGATTGTTATCCATATATTTGTCATAGTTCAGTGGTAAAACACGGGAGACTTGTTAACGGAATGTTTATTTAGAACTTGGTATCGCTATTTACACCCTATATGAAAATCACCATTTGCACAGATCTTCCGTGGTGTTCTACTTCTTTCCCTAATATTGTGTTTCCTTGTGTTCTTTTCACGTCTACCATTATTCTCTGAAGCTCTAAATCTGACGTCAAACCTGTCTCCCTGCTATTTGATATTTTTATACGTGTGAACGTCTTTTTATATACTACTGATAAATCTTATCAGTAGCACAGACCACAGTGGTAGTGGTAGTAGTGGATTATCCGCTCATTCAGCCGTAAGTTAGTCAGCGGGTTCAGTTTTAACCTGAAGATTACTCTTATCTTAGTCATTTCGTTTACAGAATGTTTCATCCTGAAGATAATATCATGTAGATTAATGTAAGAAAGAGAGTAATTTATAGGGAATGTAAAATGGTGTAATTTTAGATATGATAACTTGGCTTTCAGCAAACTTTCATTCGCCAGGTGTTTATGAATCAGAATCGTAATAGCTCACAGCTCTATCACAACCGTAAGGGAGATGAATCAGAACAAAAATCAATAAATCATGGATAACACTGATTTAGTAACCACTTCTCAGTTAATCTGAAGTGGCAGCTTACATCTTTCAACGTCTTACATATTTACTATCTATTTGCAAATACATTAATTATTGTGAGTGGTAAATATAACTTCAGTGCATATTTTGTTATGAGTCGATAACAGTTGGAGAATCGTCAAAAACCAGGGAGTGATAGACATCTCGCCTGCCTCAGAGATCAAGCTTAGGTCCTTCAGTTTACGAGTCGATTCCGTTGACCAATCAGCCGCTAGATCAGAATTTAAGGACCCGTGAATTCTAACTTCTGTCAATTTGTGATAGAGCATTAGCGCCAACCGGTGTCATCGATGAGTATCTGCTAGACATCTGGTGTGACTGACAGTCCAAAACTATAAGGAAACAATTGTCCACTGCTCCACTGTTTTCAGTAATCCAAAAATGTGAATGACAAATATTGGTTGTTCGATATAAATTATCCCACACAATTATTTTCCTTAGAATAAATTCAACGGGATAATTTATGTTCAATGCCATACAGACTCGAAGACCCAGATGTGAAAACCAACAAGCTGGAAGGAAAAACAGCTAGTGAAGACAGGACTCCAACTATGCATAAACAAGATGGAGGTGATGAAGATCCGCACTAGCCGACAACAGCAAACACTAATCACTATCAATGAAACAAATTTGAAAGAGGCTACTTCTTTCACTTATCCAGCAGGCGTCGCCTCAACAGAACGGATGAGGATGTCAAAATCACAGTCGGAAAGGTAAGGTATGCCTTCGCCACTCTGAAATCACTGTGGAAGTCTTCTGCACTCAGCATAAAGACCAAGATTCCGATTTTCAACACCGATGTTAAGTCAAATGGATCACGAACATGGCCAAACAGTAACTAGAAGCATTTTCAATATGCTAGTGCAGACGTTTATCAACATCTGCCACCTTCGCTAGCTCCACACTGAAGATCAAATGGCTGGTCAGAAGGAATAAGCAGCATGAAACTCTAGTAAAGAACTAACCAAGAACTTATTAGTTAAGATTACTCGAGTGGAACGCGAATGGGGAAAGACGAGTTTAGCGTGTGTGCGGGGGTGACATGGAGGAGATCGTGTGAAGAGGAGATGACCAATCGTGGGCACATCGGACAACTAGTCGCAGATAAGAAGTACAGATGACTTGGACTGTAAAGAACAGCCTTAAAAACTCCAGGTCTAATCGATTCACAATATTACTCTAATTACCGTGTATTATTTTGTTATTTCTCATAATGCTGAATGTCTAGCTAGAATTTCGTGTCAGATTTAATCTGAGACGAATTGGATTAAATAGACAAAACAAAAATTAGTCGAAATCTCTTCTATTTTGTTTGTCTTATCTGTTTGCTTATTAAAATTTAGAATTTTCAACGATTTCTGATCCACTGGTGTCTATAAATCTTGCTTGCACTTTGCGCTAATCAGCGCACTTTTACCATGATTATTATTATTATTATTATAGTTTTTATGCGTAGTAAATATACGCAAATTTCAAAAGTGAACATTATTGACCCAGAGTGCATGCATTTCAATGCATTTTATCAATTGTTGATTACGTCATAAGTAACTTTTGCGTAGCATCTTTAATGTACTAATCAGTAGACAAGATTTTCATAATGTTTTTTTCAGACATTTGAATGAAAAACAATTTTCAAAACAAATTTTGCTCCTTAGAATCAATCTGATGTTTATCAGTGACTAATGGCCGTGACAAGTAGGGTCCTGTCGATCGGGATTGGTAGAAGTTAGAATTCATGGGCTGGACACTGAGTAGAGTCTGAGTGTTTGGATGGTCTATGCGTTAGACTTGTAACCGAAAGGTCCTGGGTTCGAACCCCGATGATTGGGTGCACATTGCTGATGAATCCCAAACTAGGACGAAAGAGTTGTCTAGTACTCCCTGATGGTTTTCAAAGGTTCTTTAATTGATATCAATCTGTGACCAAAATTGAAACAATTATTAATATTAATGATACTGATAAAAGAATGGTACTAATGTAACTAAGTTAGAAACAAAAATTGAACTAATAACCGCAAAAAAATCTAGAAAAGCTTCCCACTAATACAGAATATGATTGCAGCTTGGGCATTTTCTTTCACTAAACTGATTGTTAATTTCAGAGCTTCAGTTATGGCAACATGAGTTATCCTCTTCCTAAAAGTTTAACTCAAAAATTAAGCCTTATCAAGTAGCGAAGATATCTGATACCCATTGGAGCCTTGCATAACTGCATATCACTTTAGAAGAACTAGTAGCTAACATGAATTGACTGGCATTCAATAGCGATTTGTTTGAAACCCATCATTCACAGAGCAAATAAAAGAATCAGAATGTCTGTAAAAGGCTGGAGATGTTGAACAATACTTAATTCCCCTCAGTCTAAATGTATACTCGAAGAGAAGGTTGTGAGAAATCTACTAGTACTCAACCATAGGCATTGAGATCACGTTAGCTATCGGTGGTCGGAGAACCTGAACGCTTTTACGCAATATACAGATACGTATATGTAATTAAAGTCTTGTATTTCGTCTTTTGATGTAGAACGTCAAAATTTTTATTTCAATGAATAAGCTAATATCCGATCTGTATTCTGCAGTAATATAGTAGGTATCTTTTACATTGTCCATACTATGTAAGAAAAATAATATGCTATGCATTAAACTGTAGACAAAACGTATAATACGTTAATGACTTAACTTTAAGGTCCAAAATATGCCCTTTAATCCTATTTAAAAGTTATCTTTTATCAGCAGTTTATCATTATTCAAATTTCCCGGTGTTTTCATTGACAACTGAACTTCAATCTTAATCGATAAATGGTATATTATTCAAAAAGCCATCAGCTGCTAAACAAATGCCTAAATTTTATATGGTGGAAATAGGTACTGATGAGAGTAATTTCCAAAGTAGAAACTTAGGGGGAAAAATTGCCGTTTAGCCGGTTAAATAGCATTTGAAAATAAACGTTCTAGATAAAATGAAATATATGCTCAACTGGAATACTGCCATGATTCATGCAGCTTTAATGGTTAATTCACAAAAATAAAACTCGAAGATCTACAGGCGAAAACCAACAAGTTGGAGGAAAAAGCAGCCAGGAAAGACAGGACTTCAAGTGAACATAGAGGAGATGGAGGTGATGAAGATACCCACTAACCAACAACAACAACAACAATCACCAGTCACTACCAGCAGGAGAAATTTGAAGGGAGCAGCCACTTTCACCTGTCTAAGCAGATTCTTTCAAACTAAAGGCAGCCGGCATTGATGGAAATGCCAAGTCCAGGATCGAGAAGGCAGGACAAACTGAAGTCATTCTGGAAATATACTACAGTAAGCATAAACAACAAGGTTTGGATTACTAACATTAATATCAAGCCATTTCTTCATTATGGTTCAAAGACTTGGAGTGTCATTAAATTATCTTCCAACAGGCTACTGCACACTTTTATCAACAGCTGCTTTCGCTGACTCTATGCTGAAGATAAGATGACCAGTCGAAAAGGGTGAGCAACAAGGAACTCAGCAGTGCAAGGAATCAGTCGAGAGACTATTGTCGAAGGAAATGGAGATGGATTGGGTGCACGCTGAGGAGACCGTTAAGTGACATCATACTTCAAGCCGTCGGGTTCCACCCCAATGGGAAGCGACAATTTAGGCCTTGGTGTGTGTGTGTTGACATGAAGGAGATGGTGTCCGAATTAAATGAAACCTTATGGGCACTTATGAAGCTAACTAAAGATGACTGAAGACAACAGAAGGAATTCATGGACCTAGGTTTTATGCCTATTGACACTTCTGAGAGAGGCGATTCCGCGACCTCGAAAGAAAGCATTGAAACGTATATTCTTTTCAGCTGAACAAACTAGTCTTAATATTTTTTTATTCCCTTACGTTCCCAGTGAAACATAGGGCTTCATGCCAGAGCTTCGAAGTTTCAGTAGCAGTGATGTTTACTTTTACGGGGTGGGGTGCTAGCCTCACGTCCAACTTCCCCTGTTTACCGGTCTTATTACCAGCTTAGCGAGGTGAGGGAGTGCGTCATCTGGGGATCGAACCCCGAACCACATGAGGTGTGGTTGGCGAGCATCCTACCGGTGTGCCACCAACATATCACAATAGAAATTTTGTTTTTGCATTGATAACTATGACTACATTGTGAACAGGAGAATAGTTTCAATACAAATGGAAACATGTTTAGGAAACAGAGTCATTGAAGTAGTTCTACATATTTTAAACGTTAAACTGAAACCATTTAAAGTGATGACTAGATCAAATATAAATATTTTCAAGTCATAATGACGGAAATACATCACTTAGTCAAGCATTTTAATAATTTTTAATAACTAAAACTTTATCATCAACTACTTATCATGAATAATAATTGCGAAAATTTATTACAAATTCACATTTAAACAAAAATAATTTTTTGATTAAATTTTAAAGTATACCATAGAAATGTGACAATAATTCATCGGCAGTAAAGTAAACTTTATCACAAATAAACCGCCTAGATAACTATTGATAAAACAAGGAACACTGAAAGAGATAGTTGTTTAATTGTCTCTATAACCCTTTTCTACGTGATGCTGAAAATAAATATACTATCTGTTTATTGTAACACCAGAGAAACGGTGAACACAGATGGGAGCAAACTTCCTAAGACAAGTAGCAGTGACGATTATCATGATGAAAACGAAGTAAAGGTGGTTTACAATCAATAAGACCATTAAAGTAGTCTAGCCCAAACTTGCCTCTAACTCCAGGCATAAATTCATTTCTGTAACCGAGTCAGTTTTCTCACAATGATCAAAAACAGCATTCTCATGCACTTCTCTACTTGATATCCTTGTATTTATCGTTACAGATAACCCGAATTCCTCCCCATTTTGTAATACAGTACGCTGCCATCTGTAACCGCATATGCTGCTTCCCACTTCCGAAGCACTTTCCCTAAGCATGGTCCATTGCCACACACCCTTCTGTTGTGTATCCCGTCTCTATACGCTTCAATGTCGTTAAATGATAAATCGATCTTAATATGATTAAAATTATCGGAAAACCAGACAGCCTTATCAGCGGTTCCATTTTAAGCTAATAAACATAGAATATGAAGAAGCTCAAAATAATTTAGTCAGTGGTGACTAGCAATAGAATCCGAGAGGCTCATTTCCTCCTATTTAGGCATCTTCACTGGATGCGCCTACATTCCCCGATCACTGAGACTGTTCCCAATGAGGCTCCTGTTGATTTCTGTCCAACCAACCAACAGGAAAATCATAATTGAGTTAAAAATAAATAACAGAGGAGCTCAGAAAATTTAGGATCCAAGAAGAAGTGTTTGATAGATAACGACTTTACTAAATATGTGGAAGTTATACACAGCGCTGATTAATTAAAGGTTGAAATGCTGTTTGTTTGTTTACTAACTAATTTAAAAAGTGGTCAAAATCTTGTCAACATCTTTTATTTTCGCCTATTGTTAAATTGCATACATTCAGTACTTAGTAGAAAAACTTAGCATCTTTTCTATCCTCCGCCATTCTAACACTGATACTACTTAATAATTACTAATGACCAGCTACAGAATGAAGATGACTTGGGATCACATTAGTGAGAAGTAGTGACTACTGGGGTCTATGCAGTCAGGAGTGAGGACAAATACTCGCCACCGACAACATTCATGGCTAGTACCAGTCACGGTAAAATCACGAATAGGTAGAGGTTAGAATCCATGGAACATTCGGCTTCGTCCCATTGGCCGAAAAGTCTGTGAGCTCGCCTGAGAACTGGATGGTCATAGGTTCAGACCTCAGTGGGTAGGTACATGCTATCGATGAGTCCAAGACTGGGACGAAACATTCGTCCAGCACTTCCTGTTAGTTACCAATGCTTTTCTAACTGATATCAAACTGTGGTCAAACTTGAAACAAATCAAATTCTCACAAACTAACTCCTGAAGATCACTCAACAGATAACACAGTCTTGTTGTCTGAAATATGTGTATTCTTGATGGTGAAGAGATTCAGTCATGAAATCAATGATATTTTCAATAACCTTTTACAAATTCTAGCATAAATTTCCTATCAGATCCTCAGATCAGATCAACAAAAACACTCAAGTTCGAACCCAGTCAACGCACTTTAACATTGTTACAGTAAATTTAACTATGAATAAAGGAAAGAAATCTTTATTCATTAGATGACTTGTTATTCATTCTATACCTTAAAGCATAAAAATTTTTTATTCTTTTACGTTCTCAGTGAGACATCAGACTTGAAGATAGAGATTTGGAGTTTCGGTAGCAGTGGTGTTTATTTTTATGGAGTGTGGTTGCTAGCCTCATGATCAACCTTCCCTCATAACCAATCTTATTACTGGTTTAGCGAGATTTAGGAGTGCGTCGTTGGCCGGGGATCGAACCCTGGACCATATGTGGCGTGGTTGGCGAGCATTCTACCTCTGTGCCATCGAAGCACGAAGCATAAAACAAGCATAAAATTCGCAACAAAATTTACTGAAAATGATAAAAAAAAAGCATAAAAACTTACCTCTTCATTCGATGTAACAGACAACAAATGACCTTGGTATACATTAGCCGACTCAGAATGTCCTTCAGTAGTGGATGTATTGTTGCCTTCATTAGGCTTTGATATAGGACGCGTAATATCAGTATTATTCGCGAAACGATGACACGCTTCTTCAGCTTTATCTGCAGTTAAACCCCATACACTGCTGCCTTGTTCACGAGTTGTAGCTAACACTACTCGTCCTTTAACAGTATGTGGTTGTGCCGACCCACTTTTAGGTAATTCGTGTAAATCACTAACATTTTTATTTGTATGGGAAGTATTCGCATTGTTTAAATGACGCTCAGTTGTTGATGTCGTCGTTGTTGTTGTTGTTGCCAATGGTGACGGTGTTGTTGTAGTAGTAGTAAACAGAATTGACTGAACTGAATCAGTGGTGTCTGTGTTTGAATCTGCATTGGGAGGAACACTTGGTCTCTGTGTATCATTTGGGATTTCAGTTGTGATAGCAACAGTAGTCTGTAGTGTACTTGTTGTTGAACTAGTAGTTGTAGAATTCAATAAATTAGTAGGAGCACTTGATAAATAACTGAGAAAATATGACAGTAATAATAACGATAAAGCTATTCGGTTGATCATTCTGTCAAAAATATAAACAATTAGACTAGATAACCTTTGTAATGCTGACACTTATATGTCAATGTAGTCTAGTTTATCGGATAAACGAAACAGCAATTAAGCCAATAAAATATGCATTACAATGCACTTAGACAACTGTTCAGTGTAGATTTATCTAGAATCGAATTATTGCAATATATATAATCAATTAAGTGTAAAAATATGGAAATCAAATGAATGACTGTGTAGATTTATTGGGCATTGAATGGTTTGCTAAAAGAAAACAAGGCATATTTTTGTTATGCAATAAGAAGAGTATTTCAAATCGCCATATTTTTCTTTCATTCTTCTATCCTTCTGATAAAAACTGCTTCGTCTGGAACTAAGGGCTTCCCGATTGAAAATTCCTGCCTTCCTGTTGTGTGCATCAGGGGCACAGCGGTAGAAGGTTGCCGACCACCCCACATGCGGTCCAGGGTTCGCTCCCCGGCCTCCGATGCACTCCTAAATCTCGCTAAACCAGTAATAAGACTGGAGAAGTGGGAAGGTTGATTATGAGGCTAGCAACTCCATCCCGTATAAAATAAACACCACTGCTTCAGAAACTTCAAGTCTCTATCTTGAAGCTCTATGTTCCACTAAGAACGTAAAGGAATAAAAAAACCTTCCTGTTAGCCGACCTAATAGGAAACACCCGTAACCCTTAAGAAATTTATTGTAGGTTTGATAACGAAGTGGAATTAGTTAGAGAACCATTGAAAAACCTGCAGGGAGTAATGGACAATTTTTTGTCCCAGTTTGGATATCCCCATCAGTACGTACCTACTGGAGACCTAGTGACAGGTTGTAACCAGTGGGGTCCACTAATGTCAGACAAAAGACCAGTTATTTCCCTATGACATTCGCTGGCGGTTGCGCCGTATATACATATATATATACCGCGAATTGGCAAGAGTTATAATTCATGGGTTGGCCACTGGATAGTGAATGGTCTACGAGCTCATCTTGTAACAGGAAGGTTCTGGGTTTAAACTCCAAGGAGTTCATTTTTCTGAAGAGTCCCAGAATGGGATAAAACAACCATCAAGTACTCCTTGTTGGTTTTCCATCTGTTCTGTAACTGATGTCAACCCGTGATCAGACCTGTAACCAATCATATCTCCGCAAATTAACACATCATAAATTTACTATAGGCATAGCACACGTTATTCAATATTTTCAATGATCTGTAAATATGGCCTATTAATTTAAACAAGAATTATAATAATAATAACAATAATTTTTGCTTTATTCCAGAAACAGTACTAGTGGTACAGTGTGGAATTTTCAGCACATATCCACAATATTTGCATCTAATTTTATCCAACGTTTAAAAGGATTATTTCAAAAAATATATATAAAGACAACAACAACAAAACAAACACAAAAATAATTTTAAAAGAAATGCGAAAAAATACCAAGAAGTAGAAAGAAAAATAAACAACATGAAATAATATCTCACTGTTGGGTAGTGGAAGCTATGATATGATTATGCATGGTGACAGTAAAGCTATAGTCATACAAGAAGTTATGAAATGATATTTAAGAATGCTTATCGCCAAGGTGATCAGTTAATTTGGTTGAAACAACACTAAACAATCATAAAATAACATTTCAGGGATGTTGTTTTGTTTTTTATTGTCAGGTCTAATGCAGAGTTTATAGTGGTAGTGTGAGTTATCCTGCATAATACAAAATTTTGAGATGATGGTAATGGCGTTCACAACCAATGATTGCCAGTTAATATTGCTGAAAAAAACTTTTAAAAAAACACGAAAACTAATAATTACATGATGGTTAATGACAGGAAAATTTTGTAATACTCATAGTGCTAATATAGTCGGAACCAGTAGATACACAAAAGAAGGAATACAGTAAAGTACAAAAAGTAAGCCAGTATTAATAATTTAGGTAGCTCAGTATGTTTAAGAAGGTGTTCACTATAGAATACAAAATAAGAGAGAAATAAAAGAGCCTAAAATTATGATTATTAACAACAAAGCAAGTCATAGGTTTCACGCTTAACATTGTCTCTGTCACTTAGAACACGGGCCAAGTATGGTATCGTTGAGTTCCTGTACTTGGTTGTACGAGCATATATTATTTTGTATTGATTTCTGGTTCGTCCGGATGAGATACAAGGAGAGAGTATGGTTTTAGACCATTTTTCGCATGTATTCAGATGCCTTTCAACTAATGTAGTGACGACCTGACTGAGTTTTACACCACTGGTCCTACTAACTACCTTCAACATCCTTCTCAGGATGGTATAGTCCTTTTTCAGTAGCCCAGGAAAGACTAACGGGGAGCAGTAAAGTAGAATAGGTAAGATACAAGAGTTGATAAATTGTGGAAGTAGAGGTTGGGTGATTCCAGATTGTCTAAGTTTCTTAATGTAGTAGGTAAGACAGAACACTTTCTTAGAAATCGTTAGGATATGAGATGACCAAGTAAGGTCGGAAGACAAAACTAGACCGAGGTATTTTGCATTAGATTTAGTTTCAATTTTAGTCCCCTAAATGCTACAGCCTCCATGAGTACTTACTAGTGGTTGTAGATCTCGTTTATGCCTAAGGGAGAAGTTAGTAGTCTGGCATTTTGAGGGATTCAGCATGAGACCATTTAGTTTGGACCACTCACTGATGTCCGACAGGAAGCTATTTAATTTGAAACAGTCTGACTGAGAATTAATAGGAAATGATACAGTCAGGTCATCTGCATATTTGACGAAGTTGATTTCGTCCGAAAGAGGTAAATCATGTAAGAAGAATGAAAACAGAAACGGAGAGAGAACAGAACCCTGAGGAACTCCAGCTTCAGTAAGAAAAGGAGAGGAAGATACACCATTATATACCGTGTACTGCATCCTATTGGAGAAGTAAGAGTGCAGCCAGGACTCAGTTTGTGTAAGGCTAAGCTTGTTTAACAAAAGGCCTCTAGGTACAGAGTCGAAAGCAGATGTGTAATCGAGGAACGTACAACGGACATACTTGGCCCGTATTAGATGCAAATATGTAGATGTACGGAAAGGTAGCCCAGGTGTCAAACAGGCCGCCTGCTTGTCAAACAGCAGTTATTCCTTAACTTTAAATACAGAAACGTTTAAATCAGTCTTTTTTACCTGTTAACTAAGATTTTTAGCAAGTCATTCAGAAATAAAAGCTTTTAAGCAGAAATTAGTTCTTCCTACCAGAATCTCGGAACACTTCCTGTTTTGACGCAAACCATTTCGATCAATGTAGCTTCACAACTTAATCGATCCATTTTCCCTCCTTACCTAACACTGGACGCCTAACCTGAAAAAGTGCTCACTCTATTATATCATCTAACCTGAGAGACAGAGCACAGACACCTATGCTCAAAGACAGCTAGCCTGGCTTTTCATGTCTTTCACTTTCAATAGCAATATCTCACAGCCATAAAGGAGAATGAAACGAACTGCTGGCGTGTAGTACACATGTCCTTTGATCAATAAGAAGGCTGGACACTCAGATTAAATGGTGAACAAGCATCATTACAGCCACAGGGTTGAGTTCCAGTCGCTAATGATACCTGCTCAATATAAATATTTGAAAAAAGCATTAAGAATTGTATTATTTCATTTCTTGGGGAAGAGACGATATCAGTTCATGCAGCACTGTTATAAGAAAAAGCTATTCTGCTTCCTACCATATATACATACAAGCGAATATTTGCATTAGACCACAGCATAAAAATGAATACATAGCAAACAGAAATCAGTAATTCATCCTCCCGTTTTTTTAAATTCGCAAAATATTATGCTACTTCATGAATACATAGAAAATAGAATAAACGGAGGTGACGAAAATAACCAACCACAACAACAAGCACCAATCACTGTCAACGAGAAAAAATGAAAGAGGTCACTTCCTTCACTTATCTAAGCAGCGTCTTTTCAACTACAGGTGACACTACGGTTAAGGATGTCAAAACCAGAGATGGTCGGAAAGGAAAGACAGAACTTCATCACTCTGTAATCATTTTCGAAATCTTCGACATTCCGCCGAAACATAAACGACAAAATTTGGATTTTCAACACCGATGTTAAGTTAGTCAGCTCTTCTACGTGGGTCAGAAACCTGGTGCGTGTGTCACGAAATGACTTACATTAACACCTGCCTTCACTGGTTCCATACTGTAGAAAGGATCAGCAGCAGGCAACTCTGAGAACGAACTAATTAAAAACATATTTGCGCAACAAATATGTGGAAGAAAATGGAGAAAGACTGGATGCATGCTGAGGAAACCATTGGGCGACATCACGTGCGAGGCCATCTCTCAATCAATAAACGAATGGGAAACAACGACTAGGACGTGAGTTCGAGCTTGACATGGAAGAGACCTTTGTGAGGAGATGGCGAAAGTTTATGAGCAATCGTGGGGCCAGCTAGAATGGACTGAATAGAACACAATGAAATAGGAATTTTCTCTTGCAGTCCTATTTTGCACTTGGAAACTAATGGAACAGTAATAAGACTGTTGCTACGCTTTAGTCCCTTTATTATGGCCTTTCGTATCTCACTCTTGGTTTACAATCGGTTAGTCGTTTCCAACGCGCCTAACAATACCAACAACGGAGACAGAGCTACCAGTGAACACCAAACCCCCAACGAAATCAGAAGTCCTGAAGGCAATCGAGATGCTAAAAGCTGGAAAAGCAGCAGGACCAGATGGAATCCCAGCTGAAGCATTGAAAACGGACCCAGAGACAACAGCGGACTTGATGACGCCACTACTGGAGAAGGTGTGGAAAGAGCGCAAAGTACCTGAGGATTGGAAGAAAGGATACTTATTCAAACTACCAAAGAAAAGAGACTTAAGTCAATGCAAGAGCTGGCGCGGAATTATGTTCCTGTCCATCCCAAACAAAATACTAAGCCGCATCATCCTGGAGAGAATCAAACACGCCAACCTGGATGAAAAACTTCGACCGGAACAGGCTGGATTCAGGAGAAACAAGTCATGCATTGATCAGATCGCCAAATTACGGATCATCATTGAACAAAGCCTGGAATGGCAGTCACCTCTCTATCTCAACTTCATCGACTTTGAAAAGGCTTACGATAGCGTCGATCGAGAGGTGATTTGGAAACTACTTCGCCACTACGGGGTGCCACCGACAATTATACATCTCATCGAACAGCTGTACGACAATGCTGCATGCCAAGTAATCCACAACGGGAAGCTCACGGAATCCTTCGAAGTGAAGACAGGAGTAAGACAGGGTTGCCTACTATCACCAATGATTTTCTTGATTGCAGTAGACTGGATAATGCAACAAACAGTGGGCAATGAGGAAACAGGCATAAAATGGACACACACAAAATACTTGGAGGATCTGGACTTCGCCGATGATATATGTCTGATTTCCCACAAACTGGAAGATATGCAAGCGAAAAGCAACAAGTTAGCAGAAGAAGCATCAAAGGTAGGACTTCGGGTGAACATAGATAAAACAGAGGTGATGAAGATTCCTGGGCAACACCACCACCAAAAACAACAACAGACAACGATCAGCATAAATGGGAGGAACCTGAAAGAAACAACCTCTTTTACCTACCTGGGAGGCATCGTTTCAACTACAGACGTCACTGACGAGGATATCAAAGCAAGGATCGGTAAAGCAAGACAAGCTTTCACTACTCTTAAGTCTGTGTGGAGGTCAACAGTACTCAGCATCAAAAGTAAGATCCGCATTTTCAACTCCAATATGAAGTCAGTGCTACTCACTATACGGATCAAAGACTTGCACTGCGCGTCATAAAGAGCATCTCAAACAAACTACAGACCTTCATTAACAGTTGTCTTCACTCAATACTCAAGATCAGATGGCCAGAAAAGATCAGCAATAGAGATCTCTGGGAGCGAACCAACCCAGCAGGAACAGATTGTGCAATATATATGCAAGAAGAAATGCAGATGGATTGGCCATACTCTGAGGAAACCATCAAGTGACATCACTAGACAAGCCATTGCTCGAGTGGAACCCGAAAGGGAAGCGGTGAATTGGTCATCAGTGAGAGGGTGATATGGAGGAGGTGATGTGAAAAGGAGATGAAAACGTGTGGGCAGACTTGGAGCCAGGTGAAGACTGTAGCAGAGAACCGAACGCAATGAAGACGCACGGCTGAAGCCCTATGTTCCTCTAGGAATTAAAGGAAACAATAATAATAATAATTTCCAAAATGATGACATAGTTAACCTTCCTGTCGATTTTATGAGAAAGCAATGATTTTCTTCTAAATCTCAACGCTACAGGAAGTTTCCTTCAATTGATTAACTTATTATTATTATTATTATTATTATTATTATTATTATTATTGTAAAGTTGAGCAGCACACATTAATTCCCTCAGTTTAGAGAGTGATCCAGTATGCCGTTTATTATTATTATCATCATCATCATTTGGAATGATTTCGCAACCTTAAAAGCAAAAAAACATTGTCATTCTTATCATAAATCGCAAAGTGAAGAGAAAAACACAGATGATCTGCATAACTTTTTCTCTTTTTCCAATGTTATGTAATCAACATTCAGAGGAACGATTACTACACTTACAAAATGTAAAATTCATAAAGAATTATGTCTATTAATGCTTATATTTATAAATTGTATAACTTAATAAACATAACAAGATTGTATATCAGGTCATTTCATATTATTAGTAGTATGACAAGTTACTATATCTATGTATATATACTTATAGTTCTCACAAACAATAGGCTTCACAGTACAGTAGAACACTTCATCAGACAGACAAATGCACAGAATAGTAACAGCATTAATATTAAGAATACTATTACTACTAACAATAGTAATAATAAAATATAATAATAATAAAACAAACGGATGTAAGCATATATAAACAGTAATGGTCAAAGCGATAGTTCACTTGACCTGTTATACACAATCAAGTGATACTTATAGTAATGAAATAGTGAATTGTGCAGTCCATATACAACAAAGGCTGAAATTAAGTCAATATTTAAACCTAACTAATGAAGGTGTATATATATTTTGTTTTTAAGAAATTATATCCTGTGAGGAAATTGAAACAAAGGTGGACAACAGATATTATTATAAAAGCTTCTGTATTTCTCAATGAACGAAAAACAAGACCACATTGGGTTTTTTTACCAGCGTTTCGCTATTTAATGCTGCTGCTAATGGCTTTATCTACTAAGTAGCTATATTAAATCAGAATTTACCAAATCTCAGCTAACATATACAGTAATTGAATCATTGTACCTCAGCATGAGGTAATTTTCATGTTGCTGTCAATTTGATCAGTTAGTAAAGATAACAAAACCATCTGTAGACTGTTGGATTTGATAAGCGTATAAAATTAAAAAGGGCGGCATGTGTTTTATGCTCAAACTGAAGGCTTGACACTCTAGTCAGCTGAGGCAGTTGAAAGTTTTAAATCAACTCTCGTCGACTGTTGTTATAAATATATAAATAGTAAACGGAAACTAAATAGCTTATTGACCAAGAAACACAGGGAAGCCCTAGATAAGCTGTGAAATAGTAATGAGAATATAATAATTTCGAAGCCTGATAAAGGCTCTGGAGGAGTAATAATGAATAGAACTGTATACATAGATAAGATGAATGGAATACTCAGTGATCATCGAAAATTTCAAAAAATTACATCTTCCGTTGATCCGACAGAAAAAGTGGAGAAACAGCTAATTGAGTCACTAAAAAGACTTAAAGAACAAAGTGGCATCATAGAAGGTTTATATGAATATGTAAAGCCTACTGGCACGGTTACACTAACATTATATGGACTACCAAAAGTGCATAAAATTGGTTTGCCACTTCGACCAGTGTTGGACATTTGTAATTCCCCATATCACGCAACAGCAAAATGGTTAGTGAAGCTCCTGAAACCTCTGCATAATGAATTGGTAAAACATAGTGTAAACGGTAGTTTTGAATTTGTCGGAAAAATAAGAGATCTTAATGTGAGGGACAAGTTTATGATATCTTTTGATGTATCCTCCTTGTTCACCAATGTACTGATAATGGAGACAGTGGATTTTATGTGTGATGAGATTACTACGCGAAACATAGACATTGGCGTTTCTGTATCCTCCTAGAAGGAACTTGTTTTAAGATGTACAATGAATGTTCATTTCTTATTCAATAAGGAATATTACAGACAGACTGATGGTGTAGCTAGGGGCTCCCCATTAGGTCCAATCCTAGCTGATTTTTTCCTCGCTAAGTTAGAGAATGGACCACTCAAAGGATTAATTAATGACTTGGATTTCTACTGTCGATATATGGATGATACATTTCTGGTTTTGAAAAACGAGAATGATGCAATGAACATCCTCGACAAGTTTAATGATGCACATTCAGCAATAAACTTTACCATAGAGAAAGAAAATAATGACAATATCTCACTCCTAGATGTCTTCATTGCAAGGAAAGAAGGTAACACACTAAGAAGGAGTGTGTATAGGAAACCTACAACAACAGGTCAGTACACTCATTTTTTGAGTTTTGCAACTTTGAAATATAAACGTAACCTGTTAAAGTGTCTGGTTCATAGAGCTAGGTTAATCTGTTCAGACGACTACCTCAATGAGGAGCTTAAGATTATTAGAGAATTACTTAGAATAGGGGTGGTTGTGAAGAGACAACGTACCTCTGCTGCATAGTAAGCTCTTTTAACTGGATTCTTCAGGTGCTGTGTTATTATTTCGCTGATGTTGTCACTGAGGAACTGCAGTTTTATGAACAGTGGTTTTTCCGGAAATGTTGCCATACTGACTCTCCTAGGTGCTGAATTCATATTTTTCTCAAAGAACTTATCTGGATAACCATTTTTTCTACGTTCGAGAAATAAGGATAAACTACCTAAATTTGCCTCTTCTATGTGTACCTACCAGTCTGACTGCAGCTACATCGGGCGTACAATTAGGCAGGTTCATCGTCGTATTTCCGAACATCATCCAGCATGGTTAAGCAATGGACAAACAAGATTTATTCGTAGTTCTATTTTAGCACACCTTGTAGATAGTGAGCATAAGGTTGATCTTAATACTGCATTTAAAATTATTTATCGCATTCCTACCAACCTTTGCTTTACGAGTTCGTTTTCTACATACAGCTGAAGCAATAGGAATCCACCTTAAGAAGCCAAGCCTATGTGTTCAGAAGAAATTTGTACAGCCACTTTCCTTATCTTGGCCATCATTACATGAATTTATAAACCGGACTACTTTGCCCCCCTCCCCCTAAACCTTTAAAAATTATAAAAATTATAATTGTCCAAGTTATTTTATTTTTTCTGACTACTTCATCTTTAATTACATGTTATCCTTGTAAAACTACTTTATTCTTATGACCACTTCATCCTTAGTTACAAATTATTTTTTCAAAATTATGCATTATGCAATCCACTTGTTGTAACCATTTCTACCTTTTAATTGTGTGTATTAATTTTCTTCGTTAATTATCACCCCACTGGCATATTGACACTGATTAATTATTCTTAACAAACATATCACCACTTGATTATGTAAATTGTTGTGTATTGTTATAAAAAATGCTATATATATTAGAGTAGAGCCAGAGATGAGGATCTAATTGAAAATTAAATATTTCTTCGCTCAATCTTTCTGTTTTCTAAATGTCTAAATGGGGATATTTTCTATATTTTTACATAATGAAAATTGCTTATCACATCTGTGTTGATTTTGTCAATTCATGGGGTGGTTGTGGGGTGTTGGAACTAGGTCAAATTCTATATTATTCCATTATTCCTATTCAGACAGTTTGGATTCCATTTGATATTAATTGTTTTTGATATTGGACGTTGTTTGTGATTTCTGAAAATTTTTCTGGATTATTTCAACATTGTCAGAATCAGTTACGTGACTTGATTCTATAGCCTAAATTGTAAACCGGTGGCCAATGACTTTTCAAGCTTTTCTAGTTCAACTGGATTTCTCAGTAGTCGAACAGATGCTCTACGGTGTTCATTTCTTCTTATTTTGATTTCTCACTGTGTCTGTCCGGTGTACATCGGATCATATTCCAAGCATTTTATTTTATAGACACAGTTAGTTAGAGAATCTTTAGGGATTTGGTCTTTTATATGGACAAGGCTGCTTTTTAGTGTGTCGGATGTTTTTAATAACACTCTGATGTCGTACTTATTGAGTACTCTCCTGATATCGTATGATGTTTCTGATCTATATGGAATGACAACTGTTGAGGCCCATGCCTTCAGCATATGTTTTCGACCATGTTTAATGTTATTGTCGGTTTTGTAAACAAAGTTCTTTGGATAGTTATTTTTCTTGAAAACTTCAGTAATACTTGATGTCTCTTATTTTTCTCCTTCTTATCCGTTATCACAGAGTGTATTCGTCTAAGAAGACTTGAGATAACTGATACCTTTGCACTAACTGGATGTAATGATCCGAAGTCTAAATATTTGTTGGAGTGGGTTTCCTTCCTGAATCTAGATATATTAAAATATCCGTTTTCTTTCCTCTTAACGAGGCAGTCTAGAAAAAGTAACTCAAAGAAGTCTGATTCTGTTCCCGAATTAAACTAAAAGCTGCGATATTTATTGTTTAGTTTCTCTAAGAATGAATTGTGTAGGTCTCATTTCAGCGCAACAAAAGTATCATCGACGTATCTCAGCCATATTTCAGTCGTGAGTATGTTTGAAAAGATGTTATCTTCAAATGTATTTATGTTAAGATCAGTAACTACTGGAGAAACAGGTGAACCCATAGCAACACCATTTGTATGTTCACATAAATTCTCTTTAAATGTAAAATAATTACTCTTCAGACAGAATTTTAAACTTTTAATTATCTCACTGGTGTCCAGTGCACACGTTTCTGACAGAAATGTTTCTGATTCTAGTGATGTGAAAATGATATGAAGTCTATCGGTAATGGGAATGCTAGTATATAGTGAGTTCATATCATAGCTTACCATAATATCTTCTCTATCAACTTTGTGATTTTCTATTTTGGGTTTGAAATTAAATTAATCTTTTATAGCATGTTGAGTGTCCTTTTACAGTGGTTTCACTATCGAAAATAAGTATTTGGAGAGGTTGTATGTCGGTGAGTTGATAAAATCTACTACTGGTCTTAGTGGGACTGTAGGTTTGTGTATTTTGGTTTGATCGCAGAATCTTGAGGGTACAAAGAATTCCATCTCTTGCTTAAATCAAAGATGATTCTCAAATTCCTGTTCATGTTCTTGAAGGAGTCTGTTGGTATTCAGTTTCATCTTGTTGATTTCGGTGGATTTCTTCTTTCTCTTCAATAAGTAAGTATAGTTCATAGGATAAGTGTCCAGTCGCCTACTTATCATAATCAGTTCTGTTCGTTGTCACATTGACGTTTCCCTTGTCGACTTTAATTATAACAATGTTACTGTCCTTTTTCAAATTCCTTAGGGCCTCATATTCTTGTTTGGTATATTGTGTTGTGTCATTGAAATATGTGATATCTTTTGACTCACAAATTGTCTTATCAGTAGCACACACCATAACATGATGTCGGTTCATAGGAGACTGAAAAATTAATACACAATTTTTTATTCCTTTGCATTCTGATTGGAACATAGGGCTTCAAGCTGAGGAATTTGAAGTTTCAGCAGTATCTGCTTCGTTCTCATGGGATAAAGTTACGAGCCTCATGGCCAATCCCTCTCGCCTCTTTGTCGGGCCTACTACCGGTCAGACCCATCGACTGAAAGTCGAAAACCCAGACTACGTGCGTGGCCAGCAGGTCACCCTAACCATGAACCACCAACATTGCTCAGAAATTACATTTATGTAATCTACACGCAGAAGATCCAAGTTTAAGCAGAACTACAATAATAACAAACACTTGGACAGAATGGAAAAGGAGTTCTGTAATAAAGAAAAGAGGTGGACAAGTAGGTGAAAATGGAACTAGTAAGCCATATAACCATGCGATGATGTAGCGGTAGGTAATTCCCCAAAAAAATTGGCCACTGCATTCATCACTGAACATAAGATGCTTAACCCTAACTATTATTAAGTCGACTTGTTCAGCTGAAGGCTCACGGTCAAGCATCCGTGCCATTTGGCACGCCATCGTGTTACGTTCGTTCATTCGTTCGTACACGATCCCTAGCTAGTTAAGCAATCATCTGGCACTCCGATTTTTTCCCGAAATATACTTCGTAATTTAGAGGATCAATTCTGTTGTTTAGCTGTACCTTTGGTCTACGCGGAACGAATACTATAGAAGTTGTGGGTATTAAATCTTGCGTTAGTATAATTCGTACTATCCGTTAACGTCAACATCCTCAGCCTCAAAAGTGAGTTCAACTCACATCATAGATATATGATCCAAGCGAAATTACACTACAATAAAAGGGCAAGACGTTGAAGACAAAGATTACGCAACCGAATAAAAGAGAGAGTGAAAACATAAAGTTAGTACGATAAGGAAAGACTGACAGCTGCTTCTTTCGAACACATACATTGCATGTTAGACGTTTGATAGCAACTGTTTCAGCAACCTTCAAAAGAATTGAACTGCATGCATTTATTCCCCTTGATGAATTTCAATAAAGCAAGAACAACAATTTGTGCAGATTAAAATGGTACCATCATTTATTTCGTTGGCTTTTCATCAGCTGCTTACAGACCAAAAGCATCATCATCAGCTCAAATTGAAGTATATTGTCTATCGATAACTGTAAAAGATTTCACGGTGTTCATCTCATAGCCTATATTGATGAGATGTCTGGTAATAGCACTATTGTAAACGTTTGTTCCCTTGAGACGTAGACTTTTTGGTACATGTTCAGAAAATCGAAGGTGTGCCCTTCTTTCTGTCCTTCTAAATGGAATTGTGTGCGTCGGTTGCATACCGGTAAAATGCTCGCCAACCACGGAGGTGGTTCAGGGTCCGATCCCCGGCCGACGCACTCATTTACCTTGCTAAACCATCAATAAGATTGGTTAAGAGGGAAGGTTGGGCATGAATCTAGCAACCTGATCCCGTAAAAATAAATACCACTGCTACGGAAACTCCAAGACTCTAGCTCGAAGCCCTATGTTCCACTAGGAACGTGAAGGAATTATAAAACAATATAAAAAAACGGAATTGTAAGTAAAAATCTTTAGAAACTACAATATACAGCACATCTGACAAATTGGTTGTACATTTTGTCTTTAATAAGTGAGATTAAAACGTCAAAGCATAATTTATATAAATGCATATGTACAACTGTCCACAGTAAATCATTTTAGATTTATACAGAGGACACCGATAACATATTACAATATTTAGAAATTCAGCACTCGGGTCAATCAGTAGCCAATAGAAAGATTGACACAGACTGAATCAACCCAACAAACATAAATACGAGAAATAATAATAATGATTACAAGGTCAAAGGTCAGACCAGGTAAAAACATTCACCTAGAATTCGGTTGTATGTAGTGTAATCACAACAAATGCACCTGCTTCTGTTCACCAAAAGGTTAAAGACAAAACTCGGACGTTGGTAACTTCATGTGCATTTAACAGTTCATGTGCTTCTGTGGAGTTAAGCCGTACTAGCAAACAATGTCCAGACGAGTCCATAGACACCTACCAGTATGGTTGTCAAAAGGAGAACGTTGAACAGTCACCAGCTCGATTCTGGAGCATATTATTCCTTCCAGAGTCATATATAAATTGTGATCAGTCCATTCGCAAGGATTTCATCTACATCTGCTTCATGCAGTGAAAGCTATAGCAGACCATAGGGAAAAATCTGGACGTTGTGTTCGGGAACGTTTTATTCAAACTCTTTTACTACTGTGGCTTTAGTGTCAATTTTGTTTCCCTAAATAGTTGCATAATAAACTCTATGTATTCCTTTTTATTTATTTTTTGTAATGCATTTTCAATCATCTGTTCTCTTTTTTTCCCATCAATTATTTCCGAATGATTATTCATCACACTGTTGCATATATTCATGGCACATCTTGAAAAGACTCGAATGTATCCAGAAACAAAGAGAACTACCCAGTTGCTGCAGGCACGTGGACGACACATTTGTGGTTAATGAAACAAGACATGTAGTTCAGTGAAGAGTCTCTTTTCGGCGGCGAATTCATTCACTTAGCTGTACAATCGCAATCATATATATATGTATATATATGCTATTTTATGTGTGTGGACATTAGGTTTGTCCGATAAGAAGATAAATAAGTTAGGGTTATTGTTGTCAAGACATTTCAAAAATATGATGAGTAATCAAACTGTAACTAGGGGGGACTGAAGACTGGTAAGAGGGTAGTGGTGATTTGTTGTCAAAAAAACATATCTATTAACTCATAAGGGAAGTTGAATAAGCGTAATACAGTTACGTAATAAGATACGGGTCATTTTGTCGAGATTTCCAAATCTTTCAGAATATTAAACATACAAACGACAACGATTCTATTACGATTTGCTGAAGCAATTTCATTCAAACGTCTCAGACCAAACTTTTGCACACAGAAAGAGAGTGTAGTCAATCTCTCACCCCCTTGGTGACAGTATTACTTTCATTACACTGACTAGTCATACACACTAGTGAGCTCAGCTCACTAAGCAAGTTTCCAATTGGATGAACTTTTGACCTTCTTGAGTTACCATGTTGACGTAAAAGCTAAAATTACTATAAATTTGCGGTTTGTACAGCTTGAGAATGATATCGCCGAAAAGAGTAACTCTTTGCTGAACGCCTTTTCTTTTCTAAAACTGTTTTTTAGATTTTTCTCTTTTCTGTCTTCTCTCACCCCACCCTTCTTTTTCATATTTTGATAGTATATAAATTGATGGTAACCTAAACTAAAAATTGTAGTACTTATATTCCAGATGCGTTCATCTTGTAATGTTTTCTCTATTACCTCTCAAACGTTGAAGTATAAAATGTTATCATTTATAACCATTGTAATTTCAGGTAGTTTGAAGCTGATGAGAACCTGTGAAATAGAATGATGATATCATTTTATACTCCAAATCTGTTCTTTCTTTCTCAATCGAAAATTACGAGACTTTTATTGTCCTTCTAGACAACACCTTCAGAGGAAGCTTTAATTTAAAAAAGTGAACTTGTTTAAATTCTCCACGTGAATGATATAATTGTATCTCCTGACAACCTCATTTTTCAAGACTGGTTGTTAGTTTACATCTTTATTGATCATTTTTATTGACTTGGAATTTGAACTTTCCTGTCATGCGATTTATTTTTTATTATTTGGTAAATTTGGTCTATAGTAATGTGTCTGTTTATCACTGAGTATCAAGCTTCTAGAAATTTCCGGGCAATTTCAGTGTTCCCACTATTTTAAAATTTCTACATTCTCTTAGTCAAATTGGTGTCCGAGGTTGTCTACTTGTATCCATATGTAGCCATTGTGAAAAGAAGAATGTTCAAAAACAAATTTTGTAACTTTTAATTTTATTTTGTTTAGGATGTAGACAGTTGAAGAGAATCCACGAAATAAAACGAGGTCGTATTATCCTTCAAAACATGTTCTTTCTTCTCTTATTTTAACAAATCAGTCGGCAACCATCACAATTCAATGAGATTACTGACCACTTTTCACAAACTGTTATTTCTCATACACTTTCACTTATTTTATTACAAACTGACGGTAATCTATGTTGTCAGTTACAATTATTGATCTCTTGCGTTCCGAGTGGAGCATAGGGCTTCAACAACACATCCCCACTTTGTCCTATTTTCTGCACTCCTCTTCATCTGGCCCCACGATTACTCATAACCCCTGATCTTCTCTTAGCACGATCTCCTCCATTTTACTCTCGGACACCCTACCTGTCGTTCCATATTCGGGTCCCATTAGAGGGCCTGGAATGCGATTTCATTCGACAGTCTCCTATTGCATAATATATATAAACCTCCTAAATAATCGTACAGTTTCGAAGTGAATTTCTGAAAAGAGATCTCTTCGCCAACTAATGCGGTCTAAGTGAATTCCCTCTCAAGAGTAGAAATGATGCATGTGATACCAATCATGACAGTTATTCACAATTCAGTTTACTTGAATCACCCACCGAAACAAAAGTGAACTTCTTTCTGAATCTGAACAAAGCAACAACTACAGTTTTAGTAGAATAAAATGGTACCATCTTTTATTTCGTTGCCTTCTCGTCAGCTGCTTACAGGTCAAAGACATTATTAAATGTATCGACAAAAACAATTTAACATACTTGCCCAGAGTTCATTTTAAACAAAAATCAATCGATCAGTATACGCATACACTAATAATATATAAATATATATATGCAATATTAAACACAATTCCGAACAATAATAATCATACACAATGAAAACTTTTCAGCATCTCGCATTCGGATTAAAAATATCCAGTTACCAGGGCACAGAAAGACTGATAACCGCTTCTTTCTGAATGCACAAATCAGGTTTCAGGTGCCTGATGGAAATGGCTTCAGCAAACTTGTGGAGAATTGAGCTCTTTTGTCTATTGATAATTTTGAACGACTTTTCAAAGTCCACCTCCTGACCCATGTCAAGAAGATGCCTGGCGATGGCACTGTTTAAGGCATTTGTTCCCTTTAAACGTAAGCTTTTTGGTACATGTTCAGAAAATCGTAGATATGCCCTTCTTTCTGTTCTTCCAATGTAACTGCTCCAGCAGATACATGTAAATTTGTATATACAGTTGGGGTTAACATGTTGCTTTGTTCAAGTTCATTAAGGGGAATAAATGTATGAAATCTTTCTGAATCTCTTACCATTAAGGTGTTCACCTTAGCGAATATAACATCTACCAATATTGAAATGTTTGTCGGATGACTCAGAATGTGATTTGCTGGTATAATACGATTTCTTCTCATAAGGATGCCTGATAAACTGCATTAGTCTGCGTAACAGATGTATTTTATTTTTTAAAATTTTATTCAGTTACGTTCCCAGTGAAACATAGAGCTTCAAGTTACATCTATGAAGTTCCGGTAGCAGTGGCTTTATTTTTACGAGGTGGGGTTGCTAGTCTCACGCCCAGCCTTCCCTCTTTACCAAACTTATTACCAGATAAATGGAGCTTAGAAGTGCGTCGGTCAAGCATCGAACCACGGAACACGTGAGTGGCTGACCAGCATTCTACCTCTGTACCACCGACGCAGGTTTGGAAACAAATAATTTTTAATTTGTCAGCTACAGAACTATTGTGTTAGCGTTACTAATTTATGGACTTTACCAGTAATCTCCATTAGGGCTTTAAAGTCTCTGGTGTTTTGCTGCATTGTATTCGCGTGCATTCTGCACAGTGCATCAGTCATACAGTTCTCCCTCCCCCCCCCCATTCTTCACGTGTTTTACGAGGTGGCTTGCTATCGCGGTGCACTCTGAATTTTGGTTATCATGAGATATTTGGAGGCACTAAACGAAGGACTAGCCGCGTGACACTAGTTACCACTCAGTGTCCAATACAGTCATACAGGAGGTAAACTGCAAGCCCCAACAGTTCAGTGATAACGTCCCTATCAGTAGCAGTGATTGATACGGGTTCGAACCTCAGAATGGACATGAGTGCCTTCAAGACTTCAGCTTGAATACACTAATTATGTACTCATATTCTGTAATAACACTTTTGTGACTAGAGAATTTGTTTGCAGATGACGTGCAATATAACTGATCTGATTTATTTCCTACATATATCTTTTCCGTTTTTGCATCAGTCAAAATTACTACTGATAATATTGTAAAAAAATGACAAGGATCAAAAAACCTGCGCTATTTACTGGATTGCATAATACTAACAATTAAAACACACACACACACACTTTCCTAACCGGATCATTTAAATATGTAACCGGAGAAGACACGAATTTTGTTGACGGAATGTTTATTGGCAGTTGGAGAAATCCTGAAGGGGAAATTATGTATATCTTATGTGTAAATTGTCATTTGCACAGATCTTCGGTGTTGTGCTACTTCTGCCCATACCCGTGTTTCGCTGCCAATACTACTTGATTTCCTCTCTTTGACGTCAAATCAATCTCTCCGCTATCTGATATTTTTGTGCCATCTCCTTATATACTACTTATAAATCTTGTCAATAGAACACCCCACAAATATTATATAGCCATGAGTATGATCCGTATGAATAGTCTTCTGAAGTGACAAACAGATTCCGAGCATTAACATATTCTTTTGAGAGTCAGTGGTCCCAGTGGTAGAATATTTGCCAGACACGCATGCATAAGGTCTGATCTTAAAATATTCCCATTTTTAATATTAGAACAAGACATATAAGCGAACAATATCGTTGTTTTCAATTAGATCTTCTTCAGGCTTTACTCTAATTTACATAGATTTATATATAAAAATTTTTAACCAATGACGGTGATTTTGTGGATCAAATAATCATAATGTGGTAAATGTTTTGAACGTCATTAATAACGATGATTATAATGATAACAAAATATTGATAATAAGGTTTATGCAGGTGGCCATAAGAATAACAAAGGTAGTAATATGTGTATATGTAGACAATTCAATAAATAAATTTGGTCAAATCTTAAAAGTTGCGTAATACTAAAGGTGAAGTGGACAAATAATCAGAGCTTAAATAAATATCATAAAAGTACGGAAAAATGGAAAATAAGAAAGGGTTGGAGGGTTTTAATTAGACTTTATCTAGACAAGCAAGGGAGAGACAAAGGTAGAGCAAACTTCTTTTGTTGTTGTTCCCTGGAAATAATTTCTATAGCTTCAGCTATGTGTAAAAGACGGGTTCGAATTCCGTTCAAAAGACTCGATGGAATGTGACATAACTTTGAATGCACTATTTCTGTCCACTTGGTGTCCGCTATCAGTCAAATGAGCCAAAATAGAACTTCTTATAGATTTTATTTGACCTTTTCCAAAGCATGAAGGAAAATGCTCAATAATGCGTTTGTTAAGCTGTCTAGTTGTTCACTCTATACAGCTCCCTCCATAGGAGCAACTAAATTTATAGATACACACATAGAAGTGGCACAGCTAACTAGGTAGCTTATCTTTCACTTGAGCAATCATAATTGGTCAGCTGGAAAATGACAAACAAAGGGTGGCGGCAGTATAAGTCCGTTTTATCGCTCTCGATAATCTCAGATGTAAGATTTCGCTAGCCACGTCCTCATTAAATTGCAATTTCATGAACAGTTGTTTCGTTTCAACTGTTGTCAGTTTCTCTTTATTGTACTTGGTGTTCATGTGTCTCCTTACAAATCTACTAGGATAACTCATTTGGACCAGCGTATTTTGGATGTATCCTAACTCAGTTTGTAGAGAGTCATCTGTACAGATACGTCTTGCTCTATTCGTAAGGCATATGACCAAAGTGACTTTGTATCGGATTGGTACAAAACTGAGGAAATGTGTATATTGCCTACAGATGTAGGTTTTCTATAGACATCTCTCTATAGAATGCCAATAGAAACCGTTTATTTGACGCTTTCTGTACCCTGGGCACAATAAATTTCAGAAACATATATTCATATGGATAATAATCTCAAGGGCCGGAAGAGAAACTGGGGTAGAAGGTTATGTGAGTTGTGTTTGTGCCAGTGTATATGTTAATGACTATGTTTTAGTAAGAAAACAAAGGGTCAGTTTATGAAAGTGTAATAATAAAGGGTAAGGGAATGTATATATACAGGGTGGAGGGGGATACTTAAAAGGTCGACGTAATGCAGTATTTATGAATTTGTAGATTCCATGGCAAGAATAGCAGCTGAACCTGTTTCGTTTGCACTCAGATCACCGGTTTGTTTAGGTGAATTGCAATAGCATCTGCTGTTTGCAGTATTCAGTATGTGGATGATTTCGACAGTTTATTTGGTACCCGATAGATGATGCAGAAAGATTCTTCCTGGCCGGTTTGGATCAGATGATCTAATATCGAACTGTCTATATAATCCTCACTACACCCTTGTTTAGCCATATTGATAGGTGTGTTCCCAAGCACGAAAAATTAAGTTCCTAGAACAACGAAGTCAGTAACTTACACACATCCAAAGCGCATAACCTTCTACACCAATTTCTCTCCCCGTCCTTGAGATTATCGTCCATATGAATGGAATTCAAAATGAACACGACTCATGAGATTTCATTAACATATATATATTTCTTGTCATTCATTATCATTTACTTTGAAAAATATTCGTGTTTCATTTAGTGTTGCATTTATATGATACAACAGTTACTCTAAGCCACGTAGGAAGGTGTAGAATTCCTGGTTGGGGTCTTCGGGACGGTAAAAACCGATGGAGGCTGGAAACAATTGGTGACATGGCTCAAAATCGTTCTCAATGGATGGCACAGATGCATCCACTCCTTGTGACTTATGATTTCCAATTAAACTGTTTTCTTCTTCTTTATTACTATTCCTTTGTCTCACACCTCTGTTTACTGTCTCTAATATGCATTTCTCCTACTTTCTTCTTTTCCTTTGTGTGCTACATGGAGTGTGGCGACTTGAACTGTCGCACATATGTGCAAAGTTCTATGTCGAAAACCGACCGACCGACCGACATGAGATTTTCGACTAAAATCTATTAACAGTCTAGTTACATACAACCTTTAGAATTCTGACTTCAGTAATTCGATGTTAATTTTGAAAACATCGCTGACAGTAATAATAATTCTTTCATTATTATGGATGTATAACTATAGAACCCCATGAACAAGAGGTTATCGATCTTTTGAAATTTCTAATGCGCATCTTTAATCAATTAAGACGTCTTCTATTCATTGAAAATTTTCAATTTCAAAAGGGAAGACATAAGAAGAAAAAAGTGATTTATTTTCTGGAAAAATAAATAAATGAAGTTTTATTTACAAAAGTCTCTTCAACGCCCGTAAGACAAATCGACTTTAAGTTCCAATGAATCCAATTGATCAGCTAGATTGTTTACTGTTTGACTCATATTCACATATCTATCAATCAGATCCGAGGCACATAGACCATTCCAAGAAAAACGAAAACGTTCTGGATTGATTCGTTCTTCGTGTGAAGCAGGTGGGGGAGTAGTAGTTGAAGAACAAGTACTTGAAAGGTTAAATGTTTCTTCCATCTCGAGTAGTTCTTTTTTACTAAAACATATATACAAAATGTCTAACAACTTAGTAGTCTGGTAAGGCCCATAGAAAATTTTATTAACAATAAAGATAAAAAACTGACTGAATAGACAGAGTTGAAAAGTGGGAATAAGGGCTTCCAGTTTCAACAGAGTAGAGAACTACACAAAAGAGCAGTAGTTCAAGTCCCCTAATTCTATACTGCACACAAAGATAGACAAAAGATATCTGAAAGAACTACAGCAAAACACAAATATGAAGGGAGAAATAGAAACACGAGAAAACACCAGGGTTTGGTGGGTATGAGAGATTACAAAGAGTCAGTGAACGTGCACCAATGACAACGCTCTTGAGCCATATCAAAACTAATCTCCAACCACTGACCCTCAGAATCTGGAGGCGCCAACAACGCAGTCTACACCTCCGTACACGGCTGGTTCAAAACAGGTGTCAAAGACTTCATGGACTGATCCCAGGTTACAGTTCGACCACCACTAACCGTTTTCCAGCATAATCCAACGTCGAATAACACCACCAGTCACCGAAGACGATAGTCCGGGATGCGACACACATGTCTTATTCACCTCAATCCATTCACCTTAACAACCTCATCGATTGGCTTACCTTCCGCACCTAACGCCCCACACCCAACTTAAATATCACTCATGCATTACACCGATTAACACGGTAGGTAGCGCAAACATATGTGGTCAAACAAAGACAGCTACCCTTTTGATATTTTCCACTTCAGACGACCGTGTCTCACAGCCATAAAGAAAAACACAAGGAACTGTTGTGCAGTACGTGCATCCCTTGATCGATAGCCTGATATTACATCTACACCAGGGATGACGTAAGTTGGTGAGTGCTACGTGAGCCTTTGCAACCGTTCTGAAATTTCATCAACAATCAGCCCATTGGGGCTGATGCAACTTCCCAAATAAGTGAAGTGGTTAACACTGTTTACCACTTCGCACAGCACTCATAACACATATCCAAAGCATCGAAACACGTATCTTAAGGTGACTGCCTCACTAAGTGACCTAAGACTACCTTGAAACAAGAACTATCAACGCTTCATCGACAACAATAAGCGAAGGATTAAGATCACATTAATCCTTGACAGTATGAAGTAAATATCATAATTACAGTGGATAATCACCAATCATGTGAAATTTCGCTTTTCTGTAAATTATCACACTGAAAAACGATAATGCATACATGTTTAAGATTAGATATTTCCCGGGTAACAAATCTACAACACTACCGCACAAACACACTCCGAAAGTGTATGTGGAAATAATCAATCACAGACAGAGGTCAAAGAAGAATCATAAAATTCAACAGTCTCCTCTAACACCCCTGTTAATTTTAAACAATCGTCATGGGTGGTTGGTGTTGTACGGTCACTATTTATTTTATTTATTTTATTTTTGATTACAGCTTGATGCCACACCGTATTATTAGTACAGGTATGGCATTTTCACCATGGATATCGGTGGCCCAAATTTTGTAGGCCGACCATAGATATCGGGTGTGCATCGGCAGGGGATCGAACTCCGAACCATGTGCATGGTCGGTGAGAGTCCTAACCACTGTGCCAGAGACGCACTTGATGTGCCTATTTAAAGACACCCACTCCAAAAATACAATGATTGTTATTAGGCTATATGTGGTTCAAGCAGCTGGCTTTAGGTTAATACGCATACAGTCATTGAGTTAAACAAAAAAAAAAGCCTGCTCTCTATGATGAATAAACTTTCTTCCATGCATATTGATAAAGTAAGTAAAAGGCAACAACAGCCAATATTTTGCATACAATCAATAACCTGATGATTATCATACATGTTACTTAAGCAATTTTCAAAGCCAGATACATTAAGACGTCTTGACTCTAAAATGATGCGATACTCTTCACACACACCCCCATACCATTCTCAAACAGTCTAGTAAGCTTGTGGACAAGAGTTCTATCTACACTTCCAGGAAGATAAAGAAATAAGTCGTCTGGGCTGATTGCCTTATGACATACATTGTATTACTCTTTTAGTTCCTATTACACCTCCGTATAGTTACGTAGATCGATGTTAACCAATGGTCGGTCGGTCGGTCGGTTTTCGACATAGAACTTTGCACATATGTGCCACACTCCATGTAGCACACAAAGAAAGAGAAGAAAGTAGAAGAAATGCACATTAGAGAAAGTAAACAGAGGTGTGGGACAAAGGAATAGTAATAACAAAGAAGAAAACAGTTTAATTGGAAATCACAAGTCACAAGGAGTGGATGCATCTGCGCCATTGAGAACGATTTTGAGCCATATCATCAATTGTTTCCAGCCATTGGTTTTTACCGTCCCGAGGACCCCAACCAGGAAGTCTACACCTTCCTACGTGGCTTAGACTAACTGTTGTGGATTTCATTGACTGGTGCCATGTTTTGATTTGACCACCGCTAGCTCTTTTCCAGCCTGACCCTACATCAGCTAACATTGCTCATTGTCGAGGAAGGCGATGACTAGGCATAAGCAATACATGTCCTAACCATCTCAGTTGATGTAATTTCACAGTCTTGTCTATTGATTTCCCCTTTTTACCTAGCACTCAACGCCTAACCTCAATATTGCTCACCTTATTATACCACTTCATATCGGAGATAGAACGCAGACACCTATGATCGAACACAGATAATCTTTCCATGTCTTCCACTCTCAATGGTCATGTCTCACAGCCATAAAGGAGGACGGAGCGGACTGTTGAGCAGTACACACGCCCTTTGGTCGATAGGCGGATATCACGTCTACGCCAGAGACGGCGTAAACTGGCATATGCGAAACTAGCCCTCTGTATTCGTGCTGAGATTTCGTCGGAGATCAACCCGTTGGGGCTGATGGTACTTCCCAAGTAAATGAAGTGGTCAACGTGCTCTACCACTTCACTTCCTATTCCTAATCTAGGGGTCGGTGAAGTCCAATCCTGCAGCATCATCTTACATTTTACAGGGGCGAATCGCATGCCAAACATACGAAGATTGTTGCTCAAGGTGTTCAGTAGACTCTGCATTTTGTCAGCGTCCTCGCCTAGAAGGACTATATCGTCCGCATATTCTAAGTCGATGAGATTATTCCCTGGTAGCAAGTCAATCCCTGAGTCGCTGAAGTATGTTAGGGTTAAGTCCATTAATACGTCTATGATGAAGTTGAATAGGAATGGGGATAATGGGCATCCTTGACGGACGCCACTAGTCGTCACCACTTCAGATGACAACTCGCCATAGGCCCTCACCAATGAATCAAAGAGATCTTCTTCTTATCATAACACTCTCATTTATTAAATTCAAACCACATTCCTCTTATCGTCAAACTTAAATAAGTTAGTTTTTGATGAAATGTCAAGCAAGAGACTCAACAACGAAAGAAGACAAAACCAACATCATCTACAAAATAAATTGGCAAAGTGGACGCCCCCTTCGTCTTCGTATTCATGAACATAAACTAGCCGTCAAAAGACATGACATCCACTCCCTCGCTCATATCACTGCATACAGACAACCATGGACATCAATTCGACTGGGACAACCAGCGTTCAAATATTAAACAGAGGAAACACCAAGAATGCTAGAGAATTTTTAGAAGCCTGGACTCGTATTCCAATGAATCGTCAATCAATAGATACATCAAGATAGACAAAATTTACCAATCGATAAGAAGAAAATCACACACACAAAGTGTCAAACTTCAGGTCGAGGAAACAATCAATACTAGTAGAAGTAGCCTAGAGGGTGTGAACACACACAAAAGCAACTAATCACGTCCAAGGTCACTGGGAGAAATGATTAATAAAGTGGTAGTGAAATCTAGAAGCTCACTTCAATTCAAATTGAAGTGTGCCCTGAAGATGTTGCCTAGTAGGGCAATGAAAGCTTCGCAAACTAACTATTCAGTTCAGAGAACACAACCATATCCAAAAAATTCTAGTTAATTTATCTAAATTCCAAGTGTGTTGATTTTCAGGAATTTAACTGATTACGTATTTGATCATGAGCTAACATCAGTTACAGAACAACCACTGGAAAACCTAGGAGTACTGAACAGATGCTTTATCTCAGTTCCGGACTCTTCAGGAGAATGTACTCACTGACAATCGGACCCAGGACCTTCTGTTTACAAGGTGAACTCCTACATCATTCAGTGTACTGCTGACGGGTCCAAAACCAGGACGAAACAATTGTCCATTACTCCCTGGTTTTCCAATGATTCTCCGAGTTAATGTCACTTCGTCACCAAACCTGTGATCAATCGAACTGCTGCAAAAACCAGTAGAGACCGGGAAGAAAAAAGAGTTACCCGAAGATCTAGTAAGAAGTCACGACTAGCGAGGTTCATTCACCAAGTCAACTAAGAGGACAGTTATACACTGATGACATTGGTTGTTTGTTGCGCTACACATCACAAATCGGCAAATTGTATCAGGTACCAACCAGTGGCTGAATGAATATAGTGGAAACAGAAATTATCTGCTTACTTTAGCAATTTGTTCTTATACATCATTTTTAAACTCGTATCGAAGGTTATACATAAATATACATTTACTGCACCATTTCGACATATTTCACTCAAAGCGTACATGCATGTTCATTAAGAAAGTAAAATCAATAATTAGAAAAAAGATAACTTACACTTCTTGTATATAAATATTTAACTTCTGTGATTTAGCCTTAATAGAAGTTTGAGATGAAGCCAGATCACATTTAACAGTCTGTAAGACATCAAGAATATTTTCTGAACGATTCTCTTCAACTGTCAGTTTCTCAGATAGCTCAGATCGAAGTGGGAAGGCTAGTAGAATATTATTAGATATTAGATATAAAAAATAAGAATACATAGACAATTGAATCGTAGATAATGAATTGCTTAGGTTACACAGAAAAACCAAACAGAGACGCCTACAACAACAACAACAACTTCTACTAGTAGGACCATTGAAAAGCTTAAACACGTGATTTAACTGAGTACAATACAATTTACTCAGGCATCTAGGTGTTATTTTAAATAATAGTACTAAGTGTGGTAATAAAACGTAGCAGAAACAAAAAACAAACAAAATGCAATGAACTAGGTCATTTTTTCGCGGGGTGTGAGAAATAAACAATTGGAAAACAGAAAGATTGAGCGAAGAAACATTTACTTTTCAATTAGATCCTCATCTCTGACTCTAATATATATAGCATTTTTAATACAATACACAACAGTTTACCAATCAAGTGACACTGATATGTTTGTTAACAATAATTAGTCAGTGTCAAAATGTCAATGGGTTGATAATAAACGAAGAAAATCAATACACATTTAAAAGGTGGAAATGGTTAGAATAAATTAATTTTACAAGGATAACACGTAATTAAAGATGAAGTGGTCAGAAAAAATAAAATAATTTGGACAATTATAATTTAAAGGTTTAGGGGGAGGGGGGTGAAGTAGTCCGGTTTATACATTCATGTAACGATGGCCAAGGCAAGGAAGGCGGCTGCACAAATTTCTTCTGAACACACAGGTTTGGCTTCTTCAGGTGGATTCCGATTGCTTCAGTTGTCTGTAGAAGACGAACTCGTAGAGCAAAATTAAGATTAGTCTGAATGCGATAAATAATTTTAAATGCAGTATTAACATCAATCTTATGCTCAGTATCAACAAGGTGTGCTAAAATAGAACTACGAACAGATCTTGTTTGTCCCTTGCTTAACCATGTTGGATGATGTTCGGAAATACGACGATGAACCTGCCTAATTGTTCATGTATTGAAAACAATTAGTTCCCTTTATGAATTTAGATAAAGCAATAAGAAGGAAGACGTAATTTGTCTGAATTGTGTAATGCTGTATTTGCGCAACACATTTCGAACAATCTGATCACACAGCCACGAACTTGTCATAGGAATATGTATGTGTGAAATTAATGAAGAGGTAAGAGGTGAGAAAATAGACATATTCAAGGTCAAAATAACAATGAAGACCACTAAACCACTAAATAGCAGAGGTAATAGCAGATGATGTACTATTACCTCTGCAAATACATTACACGATTCAGACAAACTACGTCTTCCTTCTTATTGCTTTATCTAAATTGTTCATGTGACGAGTTCAGTTTATCTAAGAGAAACTTGATACCACCACCAACAACAACAACTCTCTGTTTAGTAATTACAGTTTATCTGTAAATAACATGAAGATGATATAAACCACATACAAGTTAGACTTCTTTGAGCAAACTGTATCCACCTACAGTGCGTGTGTGTGTGCGTGTGGCTTACATATATCAAGCAGAACAGCTCATATTTATTTTGGAAGTGGACTTCAATCAAAATATTTCAAATCAAATGAGCTGTACCTTATAATAGATCAATAACAGAATCAAACAATATGAAACACTTTAGACTGAACTGGCGATACAGATCTGAATATTAGAAGTTTAATAAAACACCATGTACCGATCGATAGTGTATATATCTAGGCATAAACAAGAATAAACTTCAGACACGAGACGACTGAGATCATAAAGAGAATGTGCAATCATCAAATATTTCGCCTGTACTCGGTCAGTCGGTTTTCGACATAGAGCTTTGCACATATGTGAGGCAGTTCAAGTCGCCACACTCCATGTAGCAAACAAAGAAAGAGAAGAAAGTAGAAGAAATGCATATTAGAGACAGTAAACAGAGGTGTGAGACAAAGGAATAGTAATAAAGAAGAAGAAAACAGTTTCATTGGAAATCATCAGTCACAAGGAGATGATGCATCTGCACCATTGAGAACGATTTTGAGCCATGTCACCAATTGTCTCCAGCAACCATTGGTTCTTACCATCCCGAGGACCCCAACCAGGAAGTCTACATCTTCCTACGTGGCTTAGACTAACTGTTGTAGATTTCATTGACTGGTGCCATGTTTTCGTTTGACCGCTGTTAGCTCTTTTCCAGCCTGGCCCTATATCAGCTAACATCGAGGAAGGCGATGACTAGGCATACGTAACACATGTTTTAACCATCTCAGTCGATGTAATTTCACAGTGTCGTCGACTGATTTCCCCGCCTTACCTAGCACTCGACGCCTAACCTCAATTTTGCTCATCTTATTATACCACTCCACGTGGGAGATAGAACGCCTGTACTAACGATTACAACTAGAAAATTACTTCAAACATTGAATATCTGCTTCGATTTTCATCTGAAAATTGTCACGTATTTACTCAATTCAATTTTGAACAATCTGATCACACCGTTCACTTGTAAAGTCTATTCATATGAAAACTTAAAGGCCAATTAAAATACACAGTGTGACAAAAAGGATTCAAGAATAATAAGTATAATCAGATAAGGATTACCAAGGTAGGTTAAGAGTAATTATATAAATTGTTTTTGTACACACAGTAGGGGTTGGAGGGCTCAAGTTTATATATCTTACATTAGAAACTTGTCGGTTGGTTTAATTGTTAAAGTGCCTTTTTATAAGAGATGTGTAGATGACATTATTTTGATATGTGATGATCATGAAGATGAGACTCATCTCAGTACAAAATCACATGAGTCTCAAGTGCGGGGAGAAAAGTGGCAACCAACTGGCAGCTTCAAACATACTTGTGAGTCAGAGAGAAGATGGTTCAATAAAGCGATAAATTTATAGAAAGTCTACTTAGACAAGGCAGTATTTAAATTTTCACAGCTCCTGTCCACTTCAGTATAAGAGAGGTTTGCTGAAGTGCTTATTCAAGAGGATTCAGCGTACTTGTACTGCCGATGTTACAGAGGATGAAAATAAAATACTTATGGATACTCTTGTTGAAAACGTATACCCTGTAAAATTTTTAAACCGGTGAGAAAATCAGTTAGATTTTAAAACCTGCAATTTCTTCTGTCCCTAAGAAAGATGTTCTCATTAAATTACCAGATAATGGGGAATTAGTAGGATTTTAAGACAGAGACTAAACTCGGTCATCCGTAGGACCTATTATGCAGCCCGGTTTATAATTATTGAAAAGGCCAAAAATATGCTCCACTACAAACCTCAAAAGTGTACAAGTGATTGTCACATCCCACACTACATACCAATTTACGTGTGTGTGTGTGTGGATAAACCTATGTAGAGGAGAGTATTGGCGCATTGAATGTCAGGGTGGAAGAGCAAATGCCGAAATGACTGGAAAAACAGATGAATTTTGGAAAGTCGATGAACGTAGGTGGCAGACAACCTACTTTGTCTACAGCTTAACACCTACCTAATCGATATAAACTATAACATTGATGTCAAAACAGCCTTTAAGATTATTTATAAAAAATCACAGGCGCTAAATGAAATATTCTGAGGTGATACGCATTCATAAACTTAAGCCCCCCCATCCCCCCGGTGTGTACAAAGACAATTTATTGTTACTCTTAACCTACCTTATCTGATTAAATAACCAAACGTAGTGTTAATTATTCTTATTCCTAAATCCTTTTTGTCACTTTGTATATTTTAATTGGCCTTTAAGTTTTCATATAAATTGACTTGACAAGTAAATGTGCGAACAGATTGTTCAGAATTGAATTCAGTAAATAAATGACTATTTTCAGATGGACTAATTAATATAAATTTTTAATTATGGAGTGGGGTTTATCAGATTAAGCAAATGACTTTCAAGCAATAAGCAGTTTAAAGGTCCCACACTTCTCCTACCTATTTGAATTCGTGTTGTAAGCCCCTTAACTATGTACCATCTGAAAATAATTATATTTTGAAGGTTAAAACCGATTTATTATTATTGTTTCCTAGGGTTCCGAATGGAGCATAGGGCTTCAACAGAACATCACCAATTCGTCCTGTTTCCTGCACTCCTCTTTAGCTGGTCCGACGAATCTCCATAATCGCTGGTCTCCTCTTCGCACGATCTCCTCCATGCTACCCTCGTTGTTTCCTATTCGGATTCCACCAGAAGGTCTGCATTGCGCACGATGTTACTCTCAACGGCCTCATCAGTTTGTGTCCTATTCAGCGCCATTTCCCTCTACATATTTATTGAGCAAAGGTTCCTGATTAGGTCGTTCCCAGTATTTCTTGTTGCTAATTCTTTCTGGCCGGCCATCTAATCTTCAGTATGGAACCAGATAAAGCGGCAGCTGTTGACCAAAAGTCTTCAGCAGCCTGTTTGAAAAGCTTTTCGTGACACACTCGCCAAGTTTCTGACCCATATATAGGAGAACTAACTGACTTCACATTGGTGTTGAAAATACGAATTCTATCGTTTATGCTTCGGCGGAGTGCAGGAGACTTTCACACTGATTTCAGAGTGATAAAGGTGTATCTCGCCTTTTCGATTCTGGATTTCACATTATCTGTTCCGTCTTTAGTTGAAATGATACTTTCTACATAAGGCGAAGGAAGTAACCTCTTAAAACCGACTTAGACTAACTTAAACCAGCATTGACAATTCAAGTTATTAGGCTAAAGCAGAAGATTTTATTATAATTTAATTGTGAACAGCTTTTGATATACGACGTTATAGGACCAATTATAAATTAGTTATTGGTAGTGCACATACATAGATATATGATATATTTTTGTCATCTGATGACAGATCATGTTCTCCTCACTGGCAGCTGGAGGTAAAACTGAAGGAGGAGAATCGCTGTATTCAGTCTTCAGTCAAGTTGAATATTACATTTCAGCATCTAAACGCAAATCCTATTGATTATTACTATTATTATTATTATTATTATTATTATTATTATTATTATTATTATTATTATTTGTAGATACAACAAATCTGACGACGTGTTATCAGTTATATCGGTTTGTGAAAATGAGTAGCATCATAAGCTCTTACAAATAAGGTCTGGCGAACTTCCCAATTAGAAGATTCTACGTAATTTAATTATGATCCAAGTGGTCTAGTGGATACCGCTTCAATCACTGTCGACGGGATGGGATTAATCACTTCCTCTTATTTATTCAACTACAAGCGACACAAGTGAAGATGTCAAAGCCAAGATCGGAAAGGCAAGACATACATTTAATTGTATGAAGTTAGTCTGGAAATCTACTACTGCATTCAGCATAGAGAACAAGATTCGGATTTTCAACACTAATGTCAAGCCAGTTCTTCATTATGGCTCTGACTTCACATTTTATCAACAACTGCCTTCCCTAACTCCATACTGAAGATCAGATTACAGGCAGAGAAGAATTAGCAACCAAGAACCTATTGCTCAACCAATATCCCAAAGGAAATGGAGATAGATTGGAGTCTAATGAGTGACATCGTGCGCTCAGCCAGGCTTCGAGTGAAACGCTGTTGGGAAACGACGAGTTGGGCGTGGTTCCTTCAGAGGGTGACATGAAGGAGCCAGCTACAGACGACTGTATAAAACAGAATAAAATGGAGATGTTCTGTTGAAGCCTTATGTTCTACTCGGAAGCCAACAACAACAATAATAATAATAATTAATGGAGAATCGAAACGATATTTGAAAAATGTTCATCAGTCAACAGGTTAGTGTACAAAATACGTTTGATTGACTAGATATTCCTATACTGATTATTTTTGACTGACGACAGTAAGTGATCTTGTAATATCTATCAGCAGACTTCCACAGTTAACAAGAGTAGATCTTAAACCTTGAAAAACAATCAATCATTTGAAGTGTTTAACTTATAAACAGCAGAATCATACGATATTCACACTGAAATAGTTTTTTAAAAATTTTTTTAATGTTTTTATTTGATTTTCAAAATGCTTTCAACAAGTCAAAACAGAATTCAAGTTTTTATATCACATGCATAATAAACGGTTTAAATTACTTTACTGGAAACTATGTACTTATCTATCATCATTTGATATACTTGGATACGAGAGAACAACAAATAAAATATCAGAATTTTTACACGTGAGACATTATCGACTTTATTTTTTATAACACAATATGCTGACTATTTTACTGTTGTTGAGTTCAATGAATTTACAAATTTAAAAAAAAGTGTAAGAGTTGGCTGACTACCTGAGATTCAACATGGAACTTTACACAGGGGAGTGCAATAGGTCAACTTCCCACACTCCATATGCAGCACACAAAGGAAGACGAAAGAGGGAGAGAGATTTGAAAGAACGATAATAAGCAGCAATGTGATTTCGATGGCTGGAGGTAATAGGATGGAAGCCTTAGACCTAGATTTCTTACCAGTAGGCATTCACCAGTCAGAGTGGCGTATCTGCAACCTTGAAGGAACTCATGTCCCTTCTGAGGTTCAAACCCGCATCACACAGTGCTGCAGTCAGAGACGTAACCATTGAGCTAGCTATTCGGGCTCTCGATTGACCTCCTTCCTATACGACGGTATTGGATACTTTGATTACTGGACACTGGTAACTAGTGTAATGTGTCTAATCCTATCTTCGGTGCAGACTGAATTCTATCAGTCAGGTTTGTAATGTGGCCACCATTCTAGGTACGTCGCCATCACAGTACACTTTGAATTGTTGATATTACCACGAAACATAGGTCCAACATAGGTCCTTACTAGTTGGTGAATTTCATCTATGGTGATGTATTTGTTAATCGCTCATTTATTTGAGGAGCAGGCTTCTAGAAACTCCTTGACATTTATTCGGTTTTCCTTTTACTTAAATTTTTTTTACATCCACCCAATCAAATTGGTGTCCATGATTGTCTGTATGCATCGATATGAAAGATGCCCACTTTGGCTAATGTAGTGCTTATCGTAGTTCATCCAATTTATTTAGTAAATTGTATCGATCTTATCTTCTTTCGCTGTTGGACTTTTTGGTTTGCAGCACAATGTTGAATGAAGTGACTGTGTTGGCTTATATGCCATGTTTATTTCAAATAGTGTCTTAGTATTCTACCATCATTTCAGAATTATCCTTTACAAATCTCTATTATTTTAAGTAAAAATGTGAGAGAAGAAGAATAGTAACGTAGAAAAACACACGATGGTTTATTGGATGTGGGAGATTACAGAGAGTGAATGCATATGCACTCCTGAGAGCGATTTTGAGCAATATCACCAACAATCTCCACGTATTTATTCTTAGAATCACCAGTAACCCAGTCAGATTTCTTAGACCGGTCACAAGTCTTAGTGATCCAATCTAACCCGAAGTCGGCTAAAATTACATGTCAAGAAAACAAACAATAACCTGAGATGAGAAACACCTGTCCTAGTCATTTCAATCCATTCACCTTCACAACTTCATCGATTGACTTATTCTCCTTACCTAACACTCTACACTGAACATTACCGCACCAAACCACTTAACATGGAAGACAGAACGCAAACATCTGTTGTCATACAAAGACAGTCAGTCTTTTCACATATCTCACTTCCAGGGACCATGCCTCACAGCCATAAAGAAGGACAGAGAGACCTGATGCGCCAGTGGTGGAGTAAGTTAGCATATGTCAAACGGGCCTTCTATATCTGTGCTGAGATTTCGTCAGTGATCAACCCACTGGCGTTGGCTGATGCAACTTCCCAAATAAGCGAAGTGGTTATCACGCTCTACCACTTCAATCCCTATTTCTAAGCTAGGAGTCAAGGTTTGCCATGGGGATTTTCACCTTGGACTGTCTGTGACAGAGTTATGATCCCAACTAGCTGGGAACATTACACACTTGATTCTCAGGTACCTCTTGTTTATATTTGATTTTTTGGTTAACTAATTTTGTTCTACACTACTTGTTTTGTAATGGTCTGTCTGTCTGTGTTTTCGACATAGAACTTTGCACCGATGTGCAGCTGTTCCAGTTGCCACTCTCCCTCCATGTAATACACAAAGCAAGAGAAGAAAGTAGAAGCAATGCATAATAGAGACAGTAAACAGAGGTGTGAGACAAAGGAATAGTAATAACGAAGAACGACATAGTTTCATTTGAAGTCATAAGTCACAAGGAGTGGATGCATCTGCACCATTGATAACGACTTCGAGCCACATCACCAATTTTCTCCAGCCTTCATTGGTTCTTACCATCCCGAGGACACCAACCAGGAAGTCTACACCTTCCTACGTGACTGCCTTAAACTAACTGTTGTGGATTTCATTGACTGATGCCATGTTTTGGTTTGACCGCCACTAGCTCTTTTCCAGCCTGACCCTATATCAGCTAACATTGCCCATCAAGAAAGACGATGACTAGTCATACGCAACGCATGTCTTAACCATCTCAGTCGATGTAATTTCACAGCCTCGTTGATTGTTTTCCCCTCCTTACCTAGCACTCGACCGATGCCTAACCTCAATATTGCTCACCTTATTATGCCACTTCACAAGGGATATAGAACGCAGACACCTATGATCAAAGACAGCTAATCTTTTCATGTCTTCCACTTTCAATGGTCAGGTCCCACAGCTAGCCATAAAGGAGGACGGAGCGGACTGGTGAGCAGTACACACGCCCTTTGGTCGATAGTCGGATATCACGTCTACGCCAGAGACGGTGTAAACTGGCATTTGCGAAACTAGCCCTATGTATCCATGCTGAGATTTCGTCAGAGATCAACCCATTGGAACTGATGCAGCTTCCCAAATAAGTGAAGCGGTCAACGTGCTCTATCACTTCACTCCCTATTTCTAAACTAGGAGTCAGTGTAGTCCAGTCCTGTAAAATCATCTGTTTTGTAATGGAGTTTTTCCATTGTTTTGTAGTGGAAAAACTCTTGACCTGTAAGGTAACCCCTAACGGTATTTCCACGGTAATTTTGAGTTTTAATGTTATTATTGTTATCGTTTAAAATAGCGCCACAAATTTTATCGCAAATAACTCTGTTTTTTCTGTCGTCAGGATATTTCGGGACTGTATCTAACTCAGGAAGTTTTTGGTTGGTTATACACAGTAGAACGCCTAGATTAGTTTTCTGCGTCTAGACTACAACACATCGGTCTTCGTCGCTACATCCATCGGTTTCCAATGATTCTCTGACTAATGTCAATTTTTCATCAAATTTACACTGGTACTGGAAATGTTGATGAATAAAGTAATGTTGGTACACTCTGACTACACTTTTTCTGGATAGATGTATTCGACTATACACTTGGCCCACCAAAGTTGTAGATTATAAACTTTAAAATTCCACTTACACTCATGTTTACAATACCGTCTATAAAGTATGCAAAGCTTTACCGTGTCTCACTTTTACTGAGTTCCAACCATAACAGGCTGGAAAAGCATATCATGTGTGCGGATCAAACAGTAACTCTACGCATCATCAACACCGAACAGAGTATAGAGTGGCTGTCAACTTCGAAGACGACTTCGACAGTGTTGACCACAAAGTAATTTGGAAGCTACTTCAACATTATGGCGTGCATTGCCCCCAAATGTTCATCAACCTCATTCAACAGGTATATGATGATGCCAAGAGTCACGTGATCCACAACGGAAAACTCAGCAAAGCCACTGAAGTGAATACAGGTGTAAGGAATGGCTGATTACTATTACCGACGATATTCCTGATTGTGGTGGGGTGCATTATGTGGAACATCATCAGTGGGGAGCCAGAAGACAGTAATACGTTGGACCGATAAGAAGACTCTGGAAGATTTGGATTTCGCGCGTGGATGACTTGTGTCTGATGCCACAGAAACTCGAAGACTTACAGGCGAAAACCAATAAACTGGCAGAAGAGCCTGGAGGAAAAGACAGAACTTCAAATGAACATTGGAAAGACAGAGGTAATGAGGATAACCAACCAGCAATAATAAGCACCAATCACTGTCAACAGAATAACATTGAAAGAGGTAACTTCCCTCACTTATTTAGACAGCATCGTTTCAACTACAGGTAATATCACGGATGAGGATGTCAATACAGACTAGGATCGGAAAGGTAAAACATACCTTCGTCATTCTGTACTCAGCAGAAATAACAAAATTCGGATTTTCAAAACCAATGTTAAGTCAGTCAATTCTTCTATATGGGTCAGAGTCAAGAAAAGGCATTTCGGAGCAAACCGCTGAAGACTTTTATCAACAGCTGCCTTCGCTAGTTCGATACTGAAGGTCGGATGACCAGAATGGATAAGCAACAAGAAACCCTAGAAATGAACCGACCAAGAACATATTGCTCAACAGATATTTGAAAGAAAATGGAGACGAGTTGGACACACGCTGGTGAGACCGTTGGGTAAAATCGCGTGCCAAGTAGGCGCTCGAGTGGAACATAAATGGGAAATGGTGAGTTTGGAGTTAGTCCAAGGGTGACATGAAGATCGTGCGAAGATGAGATGAGAGACTATGGACAAATGTGGAGACAGCTACAGACGACTGCATAAAACAGGAAAAGAAGGAGATGTTCTGTTGAAGCTCCATGTTTCACTCAAAACCTAAGGGAACAATAATAATAATAGCAGTTGTTTTTGATTTGCCACTTTAAAAGATGTTTTATTGCAAAGAGTAAAAAAGAAATTGTTGGTTGCACTGGCGAATCGGTGGTTTAATGATAGAATGGTCGTCAATCACGCCCCACGTGGTCCGGGGTCTAATTCCCGGTCACCGACGACGCACTCCTAAGCCTTGCTTAACCGGTGTTAGCTCGAGAAAAGGGGGAATAATGGGGGGCGTGAGGCTAACAACCCTATCCCGAAAAAAAAATTAAAAACCGCTACTACTGAAACTCCAAAGCACAAGTTTGAAGCCCTATGTTCCACCCGGTACGCAGAGGAATATAAAAAAACAAAACTGGAAGCTTTCAAAAGAGTATCAAGCTCAACGACATTAAACACTGATAAACTGGATAGAGGGAAAAACACTAAATAAATGTTTCAAAACGTTGCTGTTCATCACACAAGTGAGTTGCCTAGATTGCAACCATGACACTTCACTTTTACTACAATTTGTACACATACTACTTATATATAATTCAGTAGAACAGTTACTTCCTTAACAATTTGGGAAAGGTGTGGCTCTATTTTCGTTTTCATCTCTGTACACGAGAAATTATTTATCAGCTACTATCACTGCCATATAATTTTATATAAACAGCAGATTTAAAAACACGATGATTTCATTTCAAACACAATAAGTAAAACCATTGCATGAATAAATCACTAATAATAATATGACTTACATTGTAATAGTTGAACGACTGCATCTGCAAACAACTTTGAGTCATTCTCAGGATCCATAGAACCGTCTTTCGATGAAGACATGTCCAATGAACTTTCAAGCTAAATTATTAAAGACAGAAGATTCATTCATGGTTTGTCTTAAAACAATCATGGTTAAGTTAGAATAATCATGGAAAATTCCCATTGTAACATATAGAAAATCAAAACAAATGATTCAGCGAAGAGACTTTTTTCAACGAATTTATCATCAAGCTGTACAATCGTATATATATGGTTTTTAAGAAGTTATATCCGGTGAGGGAATTGAAACATAGGTGTGAAGGCCTAAAATAATAATAATAATATGAAATGCAATTAAAACTAAAATGTTTGTGATTATAATCGCGGTTAAATGTCAAGTGGCAAAGCAAATTAATGTCATATATAGAATAATTCATAGGATGGATAGAACTTGAAAAGGTGTGCAATTATAAGATTAGTAGACAAATCGAATAAAATAAAAACGTTACGTAATATTGTGTGAAATTTAATAGCATAGAATTTAATGTTGCATAAAGGAATCGATTTAGAATGACAAGTGGTCGCTTGCCACTCGTATTCGGCGCATATGTAGCCCCGATACTGTGGAAGATGATTTATACATCTTGAGGAAAATCCTAATAGAAAATGGATTTCCACCACGTTTTGTAGATAACAATATACATTCAAATCCTAAAAAGCGTGAGTTATCAACCATACCCAAGAAGATACTTTACATGAGCTTGGAATTCAAAGGGGACTTAGCTTCTGATATCATGAAACGAAGGATATCACAGTCCCTGAAAAGAACATTCCCTGCTGCATCCCTGAGAATAGCCTTTATTAGTCGACCATTATTGTTCAATAACCTGAAGGACAAGATCCCGCTGTTGACCAACTCTATGTGTGTTTATCAATTCACCTGCTCGTGTGGAGCTAGGTATATCGGTCGCTCGACACGAGTTTTGTCCAAGAGGGTGCAAGAACACTATCCTGCATGGTTACGAAAAGGTGGAAGTGGAGCAATAAGAAGCGCGATCATTGAACATCTGGTCAATAATGATCACCTTGTCTCTACAGCCTCAGTCTTTAAAGTCATCTACAAGGCAAAGAGTAATTTACCCAAATCCCTACGTACCCGACTCATCTGTATTGCTGAAGCTTTGGCTATCGAAACAGAAAAGCCAGATCTCTGTGTACAGAAAAAGTTAGTTCAACCCCTCCAACTTTCATGGTCTTAATCCCTCTATGCTAAAGTATGGTAATCCCCAATCATATTTTAGCTCTACCAGTCTCCATTTTTTCATTTTTGTCTATTCAATTTGTATACTCTTCCTTACTAAGTCAATTGTTACTATTACTACTCGCACTTTTAACTGGCCCCAGTATTATTTTACTGGTTCCATTTGTCATTCTAAGTCGATTCCTTTATGCAACATTAAATTCTATGCTATTAAATTTCACACAATATTACGTAACGTTTTTATTTTATTCGATTTGTCTACTAATCTTATAATTGCCCACCTTTTCAAGTTCTATCCATCCTATGAATTATTCTATATATGACATTAATTTGCTTTGCCTCTTGACATTTAACCGCGATTATAATCACAAACATTTTAGTTTTAATTGCATTTCATATTATTATTATTATTTTAGGCCTTCACACCTATGTTTCAATTCCCTCACCGGATATAACTTCTTAAAACCATATATATACGATTGTACAGCTTGATGATAAATTCGTTGAAAAAAGTCTCTTCGCTGAATCATTTGTTTTGATTTTCTATGGGTTAGAATACTCATAGACATACCAGGTTTGCATCATTAGCCGTTAGATAACAACAAGTGAGGGCAACACTAAAGAATAGACCACAAAGTTAAATGATCCTGAACCATCCAATCAGATCGCTCAGCGTTACAAATAGACACTATTCATAATCTTCGTTAGAAGTTTCACCCGTATTTGGACTTCTGTGTGGAAAATGGGTTGATAATGTGGACTAAAACACGCATATCTGGAGGGATAATAACTCTGGTCAACAGTGCAGTGGTATCAGCACTGTTGAGATATTGCCTCATGAAAGATCAACGGAATTACTTCTGTAGCTGGAGGAATTGGTGTCATTGTTCATATTCACTAAACAGCACTGAATCGCAGTAGGAGAAGAGCAAACTATGTTTGGGCGCTGGTACTGTACGATACAAATCTTCGAAGAAGGTTAGTGGAACGCATCTCAATAATACAATACCAATCATACAACAAATAGTCCTCCTAGGCACTAACATTCACACAGACCAGTGGAAAGGTTATTCGCAATTATCATCATTAGGCTATATTCATCATAAAGTCAACCATTATTCTGAATTACTGGATCCTATGAGTGGAATTCATTCAAATTCTGTTGAAGGATTCTTGGCCCATCCAAAAAAACATATTAGGATGGTAAATGGTTCCCGATATGATGTATGATATACAGCCAATAGAAGCATTTTCTTTTTTATAGATTGATCGGTTGAGTAGTGTGTAAAGCTCTTTAGAGAATTGTTTAACTGATTAGAGATGAATAGATGAGTATGCTGTTACTCACTATCCATTACTTTACGAACTTTTTAAAAACACACTGAATAAACTGCAGCGCTCTATTCGAAAACAAAACAAATACGACTCGTATTTCATTTGATAAACAAAAACTAATTGTTCCAGGAAACATGTAAGTGTTTAAGAAATATATGCTGAAAAATTTTGAAAGCCGTTTCCTCTGGCAGAAATTTTCCAAAAATGGCTTTTCGAATCCCCTAGTAAAACATACTTCACTGCCAGCTGATGAATAACATTTTCTTCCAAGAAACTATTCGACCAACACGTAAAAGATAAGTTGTCTCACTCAACATGCAGATACCAGTTCACTTGCCCTTGTCAAGCTGAGTACATTGGCCATACCATGTGTCCGCTGGTAAAAACACGTTTGAGAACACTGACCAGACTGGCTAGCGAAAGGAGATATTAGGTGTGTTTACAGCTCAGTAACAGAATATCTGGTGAACTCAGGAGACTCAGTTCCATTTAAAAAATCCTTCAAAGTCCTATACAAGACCTGATTACACCTCTCAGAGGGAGTGAAATCAAAACATCTGGACATAGCTGAAGCATTAGGGATCCAAGGCTTCAAGTTGACACTATGAATTCAAAAGAAGTACATCAAACTGCTACCTTTACCATGGCCAATATAAACAGTCAATCTTTCCACGGATTGATATAAGTTAGAGAACCATTAAAACCAGGGAGTACTGGACAGCTGTTTCATCCTAGTTTGGAAATCATCGGCAGTACGCACCCGTGGTCAAACTCGTGAAAACAAATTTAATGCTTACGAACGAACTCTTGAAAGTCAATCTTCTCAATAACTATTTTCCCATTATGTTTACACTGGCGGCCTGCTTAAAACTAATGGGGCTACCAAAAACTTCCATCTCTCTATTGCATATATTTTCTCTAGGTAGGTTTGTTTTAATCGATCAAAACATGACCTCTATTGGTATTATCTACTCTTGTGTGTATTTAAAATATTTACAAGTCTGTATTTCGCAATTTCCTACTAAAGTTGAGGAAAGGCCTGATTCTGGGTAGAAACGTGTTCCAATACAACATGAGATAACTGTTCTTCAGTTGTGTCCTTGGGTCCGAAAGTGTACTTCTGAACATCGTACAATTGGATTTCAACTATATATCGTGGATTTCTTGAAGGAGACAAAGCATATATATCATAAGAGAATGGTTTATGCTTCAGTTTAGAGACCACTGTGTCACAGGATATACTGTCAATTAATATTTTACTTGAATATATTGTACGAAGGAAAAGCATTATGCAATAAACTCCTCTGAAAATTCCGTATATTTTACAAATACTGTCCAGAATAAAAATATTATTTTTTTTTAATTTTATTCATTGTTCCTATTTTGTTCCTTCACGTTCCGACTGGAACATAGGGCTTCAAGCTTCAGATTCAAATTTTCAGTAGCGCTGATGTTGCCAGCCTCACTCCCGACTTCCCCTCTTTGTTGGGCTCACAACCGTCTGTCTGGGGGAGATAAAAGTGTGCGCCGGCCAAAAACCTAGCCGCGGATCACATCCATGGTTGGCGGGCATTCTACCGCTGAACCACCGATGTTTTTTTTTATCTCAACTCCCTGTCTATTTTGCTCATATCACGGTTTTAATCCCTACTTGAAACTAGCACAACAACAATTTGAAAATAGGTGTCTATATCAATAGTAGAGGTGAGATGACTAACCAAAACGTATTTCCAAGAAATGAAAGAAAAACCCAACCACAAAATTTACAAAAAAAAACAATACCAACATCATTACAATCCTTCATACCTACCTGTTCAGTATGATCTTTAAGCGTTTGAATAGACTGGAATAGACTGACCAAAGATTCTGAGGCTTGTTTACAAGAATCACACTCCAAGGTGATTATGCATGTTAGAAGTTTTAGCCAAGAGTTTTGTCTGATAAGAATTTTTTCAAGCTATAAAACAATAAAACAAATAGGATTATAGAAAAACAATTTAACTTTTATACTATCGTAATGTGATTAATTCACTTCAATATATTAACAATCAAAACTGTAAGGTTTCATCACAAACCGTGAAAACATTCGAATATTTCAATATTGAAAAAATATCCCCATTTCGATATTTAGAGGGCAGAATGATTGAGTAGAGAAATATTTTCTTTTCAATTAGATCCTCATCTCTCCCTGGCTCTACTCTAATATATATTTATATATATATATGCATCGCATTTCTAATACAATACACAACATTTTACCAATCATCAAGTGGCGATATGTCTATTAACAATAATTAGTCAGTATCAACGTGTTAAAGGGGTGATAATTAACGAAGAAACTTAATACACACAATTATAAAAGGCAGAAATGGTTAGAGCAAGTGGATTGCATACTGCATAATTTTGGTGATATTTTTTCTAATATTCCTTCACGTTCCCAAATGGGGAATAGGGATTCAAGGTAGAGCTTTGAAGTTTCGGTATCAGTAGGATTTATTTTTAAGGGATAGGGTCGCTAGCTTCATGCCCAAACTTCCCCCTTTACCAGTCTTATTACTGGCTTACCGTGGTTTAGGAATGCGTCGGCCGTGGATCGAACCCTGAACCACCTGCGTGGTCAGCGAGCATTCTACCGCTGTGCCACCGAGGCGTGATTTTGGAAATATGAAGAGTAATTAAGGAATGAGTGAGTGTTCAAGTTGATTATGTAATAGGTTTTCCAATGGTTCTCTAACCGATGTCAGCTCATGATGAAATCCTGCAACCAATTAATCAAATCCTTACAAACCACTACTTGAATATCAATGAGATGCTCACTAGCGACTGACCCTACTCAGGTAGGGGTTCTAGTGGGAAGTAGTGAACAATAGGGTGCAGCAGGTCGGGTGTGAGGACAAATACTCGCTGAAGACATTGGCTAGCGGTCGCGCTATGTCGTGAATTGACAGAAGTTGGAATTCAAGGGCCACTGGATCGGATCCCAGTGGATTAATTGTCTGCGAGCTTGCCTTGTAACCAGAAGGTCCTAGGTTCGAACCCCAGTGGGTGTGTACTGCTGAAGAGTCCCAAACTATGACGAAACAGCCGTCCAGTACTCTCAGGTTTCCCAACGGTTCTCTAACGATGTCATCTTATGATGAAATCTTGCAATCAATTAATCAAATCCCTACAAACCAATACTTGAATAAAAATAAAGTAGTTTGAACAATGATAACTTGTAATTGAAGATGAAGCGGTCAAAGAAAATACAGTAACCTGGAGAATTATAATTTTTAAAAGGTTTAGGTGGGAGCGCGAAGTAGTCCAGCTTATGAATTCATATAACGATGGCCAAGGTAAGGAAAGCGGCTGTATGAATTTCTTGTTATTATTAATTATTTGGAATAAAGTAAACACACAGGTTTGGCTTCTTGAGATAGATTCCGATGGCTTCAGCTGCATGTAGAAGATGAAGTCGTAAAGAAAAATTAAGATTATTTGGAATACGATAGATAACTTTAAATGCTACATTAACATCAACTTTATGCTCATTGTCTACAAGGTGTGCTAAAAAGGAGCTATGGATGGATCTTGTTTGTCCCTGACTTAACCATGCAGGATGATGTTTGGAAATACGATGAAGAACCTGTTTAATTGTATGCCGCAGAAGCAGTCAGACTGGTAGATACACAGAGAAGAAGCGAAGTTAGACAGTTTTTCCTTATTTCTCGAACGTGAAATTGCAGTAGTTGTGAAGAAACAGTGTACCACAGCTGCAGTGAATGCTCTTTTAACTGCATTCTTCAGGTGCTGTGTTACTTATTTTGCTGATGTGACCACCGAAAAACTGCACTTCTAAGAACAGATGATTTTTGGAATTACTGTCTTGGTCAATTATCACGCACACACTGCCCACCTAAATGTTGATATTGACTAATTATCGTTAGCTAACTTATCAGTACTAGATCGGTGAATTTATTTTGTATTGTATTCGAATATTTTCAGTATATTTAATATATTTATGCGTTGAAGTTCCTGTAGCAATTTGGTTAAGTTTTGGGGTCGGAGTTGCTAGCACCACGCCCCAACGCTCCCTCTTTATCCGGGCTTGGGACCGGCTAGAAAACTAGCGAGCTAGTAATCTAGACGACCAACCAATAACAGCAGCAGCAACATCCAGCGTCAATCACCATCAACGGAAGGGATTTGAAAGAGGTTACTTCATTCACTTATCTAGCGGGCATTGTCTCAACCACAGGAGGAACGGACGACGATGTCAAATCGAGAATCGGGAAGGCGAGAAACACATTCATCAACATCCCACCAATCTGGAAATCTTCGTCACTCAACATCAACAACAAAATTCGGATTTTCAATACAAACGTCAAGTCAGTCAGTTCTTCTTCTATACGGATCAGAAACTTGGCGGGTTACAAAGAATATTTCCAACAGGTTGCAGACCTTTATCAACAACTGTCTTCGTCCTATACTCAAGATCAGATGGCCGGAAAGAATCACCAACAAGAAACTATGGGAAGAAACAAAACAAGAACCAATCACACAACAAATATGCAGGAGAAAGTGGAGATGGATTGGCCACTCGCTGAGCAGGCCACTAGGTGACATCGCGCGTCAGGCCAGTGCTCGAGTGGAACCCGAAAGGGAAGCGGTGAGTGGGACGTCCAAGGGTGACATGGAGGAGATCGTGTGGAGAAGAGATGAAACAGTATGGACTAATATGGATGCAGGTGAAAAGCACAGCAAGAAGACAGAAGCAAGTGGAGACGTGTAGTTGAAGCCCTATGTTCCACTAGGAACCCGAGGGAACAATAATAATAATATAATAATAATTCGAATATTTTACAATTACTCTGCTGATCAATATTCCTACTAAGCATCATAAGACTACAGATACAACTGAGTGACATGACCAGTTGATGACGAGTGCCATCGAATAGAAGATTTATTCACCAGTCAGACCAAAATAACCTAAAAACATCAGAAAGTTGCTTAGCTCGTCTGCAGCTAAACACGTCAGTCAGTCATGTAATCACACTTGCTTAGTTCACAGAGAGACAAGTCAGCTGTGGACAACACTGGACGGGACGAGTAGCGAGGAAGGAGAAAGCATAACTGAACCAAGTCAATATGAATTCATCATTAACCACTTCATGAAAACAAATCATTGACCAGATAAATTGACTGTGAGGGAGACAATGATACAGAATGATTATCAGCAGACAGTACTGAAGTTTGCGTGCTCAAAAAGCGGTGTAAACTAATCACACTGTGTAATTACCACTCCACCCCACCCCCGCTGACAGTTAAAAGTCACTCCTCCGCGTACTTTCAGTTGTACTGATCTCCAATCTGATAGGAATCAGCTTGAAATAGTAATTATCTTATGTTACATCGTGTGATCGGATGACTATGAAATTTCATCATCTTTCTCTCACCTCGGTCTCGATCAAATCGCCAACCAATCAGAACAAACTACTTCCACTGCTCTGGGCCGATTTTAATGTATTAAAAAAAACATATAGTTATGATGTATTTTTTCTAATAAAATAGTATCTTAACAGTCCAAGGCCAGTCTTTGTCTTTTAATATTTACGCGGCTAAATAAAGCAGAAGGTGCCACGGACGAATAGGCGTATTCAGCATATCAGTTGAGTTGTTCATTGCATCAATACTATTTTACCCATGCATAAATCCACTAGGTCATGTTCACTGTCAACGAGATCATAGCAAATTGGCGACAGGTACAAAACACAATCAATTTCAAAGAACATCCTCATTCAAGTAATACAAGGACACTCAATTTATGTTTGATAGATTTTACCTGTCATTAGAGGAAGCGCTAATGCAAATAAAGTCCTTAATAGATCTAATAAGGAATTGACAGATTCCACAGTACTCATCGTATTGCCTGGGATTCATCATCGGTACGCACCTACTGGAGTTCGACCCCAGGGTCTTCCGGTTGCAAGGCTAGCTCATAGATCATTCAGCCACTGCGTCCCAACTCAATGGTCAGCAAATGAATTCTAACTCCTACCAACTCTTGATTTTATCGCTACCACCACCCAATATCATCGGTAGCGAGTATTTGTCCTCAATGTTGACCTGGTGAACTCCACTGGTTACGACTTCCCACTAGAAGTTCAAGAAACGCCATCCTACAGCCAGTCACTAGACAGCATCAGATTAATTTTAAAGAGTTTATCTGTAGGGATTTGATTTGTTTCAAGTTTGATCAAAGATTGATATCAGGGAGTACTGGACAGCTGTTTTGTCCTAGTTTGGGACTCATCGGCAGTATGCACCCACTGGATTACAAAACTTTAGCGAGGTTTAGAAATATAGACCCCGTTAAGATAGGTAATCTAAAAATAATTCAAACACCTCCATTAATGCTTTAGAATCACAGTTTAAGCTGAGATTTTATGTAGTAGACTAATAGCCACATTTATCGTGTAAAAAAAAAGGTTGATGATACTACCCCCAGTTAGTTGCCCATGCTGGAGAATGCCGAGCAGGACTCGGACCTTTCACCCATGGACTCAAAATCGAGTGTTTAAGACAATGAGCCACATACAATAACAATTACAATATTACAATAACATATACAATAGGGTGGATCTAGGGTAGGGTAAAGGTAATGTTAATCACGGGATATTAGTAAAAATAGACGTAGAAAGTTAAAAGATCATGTAAGCACCTTCTGCCTTATAAGAATAAATTGTACCTGAGAAGTTATGTTACACCGAATAAATCTATCCAATATGGAGAAACAACAACAGCAACAGGTAGAGTATATACGTTTTACTTAATGGTGTAGTACGACACTATTAAATGTATTCGATTGTTTGTTACATGAAAACAAGAGGGGAGTACAAGAAGCAACAACAATTGATGGATACATTTTGGAGAATATTTTATATAAACAACTAATGTGTACACATAGTTGGGTATATCTTGGAATTTACGAGTTATAACGAAGCAACACTAGAACCTCTATTCATCAAATTAGTTAGTTAAATAAAAATTCTTGTGTGTGTGATGATTTGACAAATTGATGTTTCACTAGAACATTAGCACGCATTCAAGAACAAACTTACTTCATCCATATACTTCTTCTCTTTGATTGCCTTGTTTTGCATAATTTCCAAGTATTCTAAATCAGCCAGTTCTGAGGCCAGATTATTACATTCCTTCTCCAATTCGCTTAAATATTCTTCAGTACAATTTGATGCTATTCCGTTGTTTCCTCCAGCTTTATGAAAAAGTTTAAGTGTGATTTTAAAGTCATAAATATAAAAACTAAAAATACTGCATCAAGATTTAATCATACATACAGTTGAATTGTAAGCCCAGTTATTTATATTATATTATTTATTTATTTAAACGCAGAAAAAACTTGGTACAATATGGCACCAAGAAAGATGCGCCACACAATTATAATAAAACAACATAGATTAAAAGTAAAAATATAAGTAGAAAACGGATAAGGAACTTCATCTGGAAGGAAAACAGTCATGTTTAACAAGTTCAAACAGTATTCGTTAACTATCATCAGGAAGGGAAGAAAGAAGGAAATTGCAACACGTTCACCATTGATTACGATTCTCGGCCATATCCGATAATGTTCCGAGCCATCGATTCGAGCTATCTGTCAGACCCCAACCAGGGAGTCGTGATGCACCAACCGATGCTAATCTAGCACAAATATCCTTCATCCCACGACACCACCTCATGGACTGACCACCCCTCCGCCTTTTCCATCTCGTCCCAGGGCTAGCGAACAGAGACCTGTACGGAAGCCTCTGGGATGACATTCACAGCACATGTCCAAGCCACCGGAGCCGGTGTTTCCAGATGACGACACTCACGCAATGATGCCATCGAACGCAAGCAATCCTGCGGAGACAGCGATGATCGAACACGCAGAGTCGCCGCACATCCTCAACTCGGAGAGGCCAGGTTTCACAGGCATAGAGCAAGACAGCCCGCACCGAAGCATTGTATACCCGACCTTTGACAGCCAGGTTAACGTCGCGACGCCGCCAGAGGTGGCTCAAGTTGATGTATGCCACCCTAGTCTTCATTATACGGTTGGAAATCTCATCCGTCACCCCTCCGCCAGCACTCACACAACTAACCGGATACACAAACTTATCAACAACTTCAAGCGGTTCACCCGCAAGAGTAAGTGCAGGTACAGGCTCCTGCCAATCTTGTAACAGTACTTTGCACTTAGATGGTGCAAAGCACATACCATACTTACAGACACTGATCGCCAACTGATTAAATGCGATTTGGGCAGCCTGAATGCTATCGCACAGTAAGACTATATCGTCTGCATACTCGAGGTCGAAAAGTCTATCTCCAGGTAGCAGATCTACACCACCTTCACGCACATCCTTCAGAGCTGACTCCAGAATGTCATCGATGGCAAAGTTAAAGAGAAATGGAGAGATTGTAAGCCCAGTAACAGTCATTTACTTGAATCTGCAAACTACAATCACAAATAATCAAGTTATGCAGAAGAGAAGAAAAGAGAAGTTCACAAGTTGTACTAGTCATATTTACTCCTTCACTGGAGAAACACAAAACTCACGTAACAAAACTGAATATGACGTTCCGGTGTTTAGATCACCTCCAGCTGGCTAATTAGCACGCACTACTGGTTAGTATCGGTGGTGTGCAATTACTCATCTCATAGTCTTATGCTCGCCTTCTTGACTACGATTTATGGTGCCAAGCAGACCACATACTGTCGTCGGAATAATTTGGTTTTCAGAGGAAACGTTTTTTATTCCTTTACGTGGAACATAGGGTTTTGAAGTTTCAGTGGCAGTGGTGTTTATTTTCTACGGGATGGGGTTGCTATAGCCTCATGCCCAACCTTTCCTCTTCACTAGCATTATTTCTGGCTTAGCGAGGTAGAGGAGTGCATCGGCCATGGATTGAACTTCGAACCACATGAGGTGTTGGCGAACATTCTACCGCTGTGACTGACCCTACTCAGGTAGGTAGTTACCTGGGGTTCTAGTGAGAATTCATGACCAGTAGGGTGCAGCAGGTCGGGTGTGAAGACAAATACTCACCGAAGACATTGGCTAGGGGTCACGCTATGTCGTGAATTGGCAGAAGTTGGAATTTATGGGCCATTGGATCGAGTCCCAGTGGCTTAATGGTATACGAGCTCGCCTTGTAACCAGAAGGTCCTGGGTTCGAATCCCGGTGGGTGCATGCTGATGAAGAGTCCCAAACTAGGACGAAACAGCTGTCCAGTACTCCCAGGTTTCCCAATGACTAATGTCAGCTCATGATGAAAATCCTGTAACATACATATTTGCTACTGTACAGCTAAGAAAATGAATTCGCCGAAAAGAGACTCTTCGCTGAACTACGTGTTTTGTTTTTGGGTATATCACACAACAAAACAGTATTATTTTTTGAATGATGTTTCGAACACAACAGTGGAACACACAAGAAAACCAGGATATTTTAATAAATTCAGCGAAATCGCCTCTCAGATGGACAATATCAATACCCGATTATTATGTGAAACACCTTTCAAGATTATCGTTGTACCTTTAATTAACATTAAGGAGTTAGTAACCACCTACAACATAAATTTCAGCTTGGTTAGTTCAATCTTGAAATGTACTGAAAACAAGTTGGACAATGACCAAACAACAAAAGTGGAAACTCTTGTCACCAACTAAGTAAAAGAATAACTGAGTTGTAAGTGATCAGAAGGTATCTATATGATTAACTCTGTCTCTATCGATGGATAAGTTTTATAGTAAAGTTTTATCACCGGGAAGGATACCTGCTTTATATATATATACATATATATATACCTCCGTACTGAATGAAGTTTACTGGAATACCCCATCATTGTCTAAGGCGATCTTACTGAGTAACTAAAGCAATGCAGTACTTTTCACAAAAATCCAACAGTTCGAGTTACCTAACTTAGAAAATATCCACGTGAAAGTACACAAAAGAGAAGAAAATAATGTCCATCTAAGTTTTCTACATATTACTTCACCAGGATTGATCAATTTGTAGGAGATACCTAAGTAAGCTCACACTATACAAAATAAAAATATTGTCTTGTGAGTGTTAAATACACTACATACAAATACGTTACGCACCCCCTGTATGACTGTGAAACACAGTTAATGCACATAGAAGACATATGGAGAAAAACTACTCAAACATCGTTGCTTCTGTTATGTTCCACACGCTTGATACGACTACTACTGTCACATACCATTTACGAGCTTGATGTAAATTTGTAATCATCCCAGGAAATTATAAATTACAATTACCTAGGTTGCCTGGGAAATGTCTTACGCATGATTACTTATTATCTAATTTAATGTACTATATTGTCGCGAGTATGATTAGACTAGGAGAAAAAGACAGATAAATGTTTAGATCAAAACGAGATATTAATCGATGAATTCATCATTGTTTAAGCTGTACAAAAAACTGCAAATTACCTAACCAGGGTTCGCATAACCACCGAAATCTAAAACTGTAGGCCTTCGGTGATGTAGGTTAAAATTGATAATAATGGCACAGACGCGTTAATACTTTATCTTCCTTTGAGTTAATCAAGAACTATATGCGCTTATAGGCAGTTGGTAACGATTATGCTGCAGATACAGTAATTCTGATAAATAAATAGACAAAAGTTGGCTGGTCCTTAATCTATCCACTTATTATTATTATTATTGTATCCTTTAATTCCTACAGGAACATAGGGCTTCAGCCGTGCGTCTCCATTGCGTTCTGTTCTCTGCTAGAGTCTTCACCTGGCTCCAAGTTTGCCCACACGTTTTCATCTCCTCTTCACATGACCTCCTCCAAGTCACCCTTCCACTGACGACCAACTCCCCGCTTCCCTTTTGGGTTCCACTCGACCAATGGCTTGTCTAGTGATGTCACTTGATGGTTTCCTAAGAGTATGTCCAATCCATCTCCATTTCCTCCTGCCTATTTGTTTCACAATCGGTTCCTGGTCGGTTCGTTCCCAAAGATCCCTGTTGCTGATCTTTTCTGGCCACCTGATCTATCCACTTATGTGATGAAAATAACCGATGTCAGTATCATCCAGCAACTAACTACTAACTTTCACACTGTGCACTTACGTCGTGCAAGTAAGTGACATGTCCTTGAAACTCGTAATTATTCAGGAACGCGAAGTTTACACTAACCTTCGCTATAGAATCTCTTGATTACTAGATGCAACAATCTTATCTATGAAATCCTAGTATTGATGCGACAATGAAAACTGTCATTTATCTACACAACGTGATGAACCAACACGATATAAAAAATAAGAAACTCAAGGAAAAACGTACTAAAATATTACTCACGTACATATCTGTTGCAATTTAGAAATTTCCGATAAACCACCAACGCCTTGCAGTCCAACATTTGTTTCTAACATGCAAAGAAGCCGAGTCGAGTTAGCCAAATGATATGTTATGTATTCTTCGTCAACCGGGTGACACAAAAGTTTCTTAGCAGAAGCTTCCATAGGTAAGGAGTTAACTTCAGAATAACCTATGGTCTTAAAGAAACATAATCTCCAATTATACAGCACATCTACTTATATTTATAACACCAAACAACTTTTTACGAATTTCATGATGCGTTAAGTTAAGCAGGGATATCCGAAGCAAGGTACTGTATACAAACAGCTCCAAAATGAAAGGCACAATAAAATAAATGTTAATCTTACTAAAACCATAGAAACAAACATAAGGGAAGTTTAGGAGACTTGACGAACATGTCTCCGAGATCTAATGATTTGCAAACGGAAACAAGATAGTAGCAATACGAGGTGTACTCCTTATGATTATATATGGCTGCCAATAGCATTCTTTACTCTAAAGCATTTTATCATATTTTAGGACGTTAGTGATAAAAGTTTCATGTATCAGAAAAGCAAAACCTTACATGTTACTTAACCGGTAACTTAACTGCTCATGACGTTCATCTTTAAAGACATTCCTAGTGAGTCCTATTACATCAAAACCACCTTATATGTGAATTTGTAGATAGGTCGTTGTTATCATTCATACATTTTCGCCATCATTGTATCTGTAAACTTTGAAGGCATATCAAAAAGACCAGCGTCTGTATGAATAGTCGATTCGAGTTATGTTATGTTTTACAACACAGATGTCTGTAAACTAGCATTTTTTATCTACACTGTATTGAGAGTAAATATTATGTACCAGCCAATACTGGTACATTCAGAAGCCGATATCACCGCAATGTATGTTTTCTCTTTCCCTGGTATCTGATATAAAGACAGACTCACGGTCTCCAAATCATCCCAAAGCACTATTCATCAAAATTCAGTTTTACAACTTTTCTAGCAAGCCTCAACTTCAATACAAGTGATAAGATACGCTTCTGATGTGAGAATGTGACTACCGACAAAAGCAAGGAACATCAACCGTAGGTATTGGAAACGCCACCAGTCTCATTTCACACTAACGGAAGCCACTATTTATGTTCCTTTATTTTCCGTCGAAGAGGTTGGCTGTGGCTATGATATATGATTAGAGATTTTCGTAAACATATCCACGACTATAAGTTTTTTCGAAAACATTTTCATGTGTCAGTCATATTTTTGAAGTGATCCTCTATCTTGAGAATTATCACTTATTCAAATACACTCGTCTGCATCTCCCGTATGATATATCCGTTTCTTTTCTTCAATCAAGGACTGGTCTTCCCAGGAAATTTACAAAAGGAAGTGAGAACTGACCAAAAAACTATGGAAAAAGTCCATAAGCAGCTCCACCTTAGCTTAGGTCATGGAGAAAGTTGATATCAACCTGAGAACTTCCTTGAAGGAATACGCCCGAAAATACCTGTTGGCAGAAGGAATTGCGAGCCTAAGCACATTACATAAGTTCTAAAGTCTTATGGCTGTCTAAAAAACAGGAAACTCTATGAATACTGTGGTGGAAGTCACACAACTTACAGTTAAAGGTGCTGGTGTCAACATTTTAATGCGGTTGCCCAAAACAGACTGACATCTTGAAAAAAGGTTAGTCAGTTCATCATCAACCATATCCGAAACTAGGACAATGCGTTCCAGATTGCTCCTGAAGTCACTCTCTGATTTCTGAGTAGAGTTTACTATATACGGACCAATAAGCTCCATCAGATCTCTAAGAAAACATGAAAACTGCTATATTATATTTTGGAAACCAATCAGCACCTCATTCGTTTTAAGCTTGCAGGTCTCAATCAGGTTTTCATATCTCCTTTTAATTCGCTTATTTATAATGCAAAGCATCGTTCAACGTAAACAACCAGTTTAGGACGGCTATAACCGTTGTTTCGAAAATCCGCAACAAAACAGAAGGACAGGATCTAAGTTTGAGCGAACAAGGTCACTCCAGTAGCTCACAACCTGCAAGCATATTCAGAAATGGGGGTGACGGTATCCGGCAACTCGCTAAGGTATACAAATTCTACTAATTGATTATGTCCAAAATTCATTTCACGGGCACTTTTAATCAACTCATTAGATTTGTGACACACCAGACACCGTCAAATGGAAGACTAAATCCAATATCCAGTATCGCTTTTACGAGCTAGTATAAACCAATTTCATTTCTTTATTCTCGCCTCTTGATTGTGAGGTATAGGTTCCTGATCTTCGGTAAACTTCTGCGTAGCTCGTCCCGCCACTCGATTATCGTAGCGTTGGTTGACTCCGAAATGAGTAGTGCTAAGACTGTTACATCTGTGGATGGAGTTGATCCTTTCACCGGTAAGTCCTCCGATATCGTCGTCAAAAGAAAAGAGATAATAATAATTTTTTATTTTATTATAGCTTGACTCCACACAGTATTTTTGATATAAGTATGGAATTTGTAGCATGTGATATCGGTAGCCCAAATTTTGCAGGCCGACCATTGATATCAGGTGTGCGTCGGCCGGGAATCGAACCCCGAACCATGTGCACGATCGGCGAGCGTCCTAACAGCTGTGCCACCGACGCACAAATAGATATAATTAGTAAATGTATTCAGACTAACAGACAGAAAAAGAAATAAAGAAAACGTAAAACAGACAGCTGATATATATATACACATAAACTATAGCAGCCCAAACCGAAACTACCTAGCAAACGGACAAATGACCTCGAGCAACCAGTCAGGTGACTCCGTATTATCCAGACGTACTTGTGGATGCTGTACACCTTTTGCGTTGCAAATTCGCTCCAGATCTTGTTTTTGATTAATGTTTGAAGAACAGACTGATAGGAAGGTCGAAAAATTGCCAATGTGGAGGTGTCACGCATATGCAAAGATACAGTAGGTGCATCGACTGGTTTTTTTATTGGTGAAATTAGTGCCGAACCAGAAAATCAGTTCGAGAAGGTATGTCGTTCTTTTTTAGTTTACAGAAAATATAATCGAGAGAGATTAAGTGCAAATCAGCGGTGGGTTTTGGGCATATATGACACCACCCTCCACAAAGGATACAATGAGGCAATCCCTAATCGTAGTGCAGATGCCTTATTGCCCATTATCTAGCGCTTAGTGCTGCCTAGGACGACTATTTATGCAGATGAATGGAGTATTTACAGTCAGTTATCAAATCTGGGCTATATTCATCAAGTCGTCAACCATACAAATGGTTGGCAGAAATTAAACGCCATGTACAAGGTCATTGATGGAGTGGGACGCTCAAAGGTCATTTTCGTCCACGTCACCGCGCGCTCCTTGAATACGACGTGCATTTTTCCGTCTAACAGGAAATATCCACTTTTGTGAATAATTCGTTTGGGAAACCTGATCTTCCTATCCGGCGAATTTTATTCAACCATTTCTTCTTCACCGAGCCTGTGTTTGGTACTTCCCACTGTCTCGAACTACTGCCCAAGCTTCAGGTGCTACTTCTGTAGCAACATCCCCCTCACTCTTTCAAATATACAGGACTTGTTGGTCTGTTACGTGATTGTTGTGAAGCCGAATAACCCGAAAGTTACAGGTAAAGTCAAAAGCTTTTACTTATATACTTTATCTTTCTGTTCTGTGCTTTCTACTGTCTTTTGCTGTCAGTCTATTGGACAAAACTCCACTCTCTCTTATCATTTAATCATTGGTATTATTTTGGGAGTAAAATGACTATAGATTCTCATCCCAAGATAAGTAATGGGAGACCATGCACCGTAGTCACCAGAGCTTCAGCCAAACTAAGCAAACAGGTGAATAGTATGACACCTATATCCACAGTAGGCCTTGAAACAAACAGGAAGGCCAATAAGAAACGTTCACGACGTCGCAAGACGACGAAAACGTTCCCCAAGAAGGCAGACGATTGCAAGGTCTGCAATTCTGTTGTCGAACAAGCAGATTCTGCTTTCGAATGTAACTTTTGTAAGCAATGGGTACATTGTAGATGTGGCACCGGAGTACCAAAGGTATATTACGATTTTATGCGTAAGAACCCATGCCCATGGTTCTGGTACATTTGCCCAAGTTGCCGTCCTAATGCAGCCTCGTGTAGTTCCTCGAAAGCTACAGATGTCATAGAGATATCAGGAAAAAACGTGAAACGTTTCACTCCCACTAACTCAGAAAACAGCACAATTGCATGTAAATCGGGGATACCAAAATCCACACCGGTTATACTTGCAATTCCTGCCATAACTGCCCCAGACACAGAGGTTGAAGCACCAAGGGTACCTGTCGCCGGGAAAAGACCCTTACCGTCCACCAGTAAAAGTGGCCACAGCACTGCGACACATAATAATACCCAGTTGCACCAGATGAAACAAAACGGTCTTAAGGGGGATGACAAATGTGCGAGGACCGAACCTAAATCCACGGTCAGTCGATCAAACTGCGTTATCCTCTTTAATGTACCAGACTGTAGCAGTAGTCTGCTGGAAAACAGGGCCCTGTTTGATCAGGAACAGTGGTCCAACTTATGTAGCACACTGGGTCTGGACATCCAACCAGTAAAACTGTGCAGATTGTATAAGGGCACTGCTGCTCCTCAAGGCAAACCATCCCCACTGAGGGTAACACTAGGCTCTGCCGAAGATGCCGAAAAAGTTTTATTGACTTCCCAAGTCCTTTCTATAGGGAGGACCTGCAATATACGTGTTAGGCCAGATAGGCCATGGAAGGAAAGACAGATGGCGAGGGACTCGCCAGAGCTTATTCCTTCTGCCTCCATGGTTGTTCACGGCATTCCTGAACTGGAAACTGGGAACGCTTGTGAGAAGCACTGTCACGATGTCCAGCAATGGAGATGGTTGGCATCCCAGATGGGTCTGGGAAGTTCAGGGGCTGTCTCTATTTTTAGACTGCCTCGACCCACTCACCTAATGTCAGTTAACACCCCACGTCTGTTAGTTGTTAAGCTTAGCTCCCGAGACCACTTGACTACTGCTCTCCAGAGATGGTACGAGACCAAAGACAAGGTCAGCAGACACATTCGCTGCTGCGAGAGCCGGCCTCGTACCCAAAGGAGAGAGCAAAACGTTGTCATAGAACACCCCCAACCCCTAGTCACAATACAGCGGTGCAGCACGGACGATGATAGCCAGTGCCATCCAAGTGCTCCGATTGAATCAGAAGAAAAAAACTCCAACAGGCCGGTTCCCGGGGAATCGGCCAACTAGTTCGTAGGATAACTCCTCAACCGACAGCCCACATCACGTCAACCACCCCCCAATACGGGGACGTGGTGAGACTGACTACCAGTTGCCTGTACAGTAATGTGAGAGGTCTAAGAGGCAAAATAGCTGAACTTAGATACCTACAATCACAGCTGAACTCCAAAATCATAATACTGACGGAAACCTGGCTAACCCCTACGGTGGCAGACAGCGAAGTCAGTATAAATGATATGGTCCTTGTCAGGCGAGATAGGGATCTGAAAGAAGGAGGTGGAGTCGCCATATACGTCGACAAACAGCTCAGATGTGTCCATGCAATCGACCCTCCCCTCATTGAGCTCCCTGACTCCATATGGTGCCATTTCACCGTTGGGTACTGTAAGTATCTAGTGGGCAGCATTTACAGATCACCTTCATGTGGAGCAGACCACAACCAGGTACTGCTGAATGCAATTTCAGCGACACATGACATGGGTTATGATCAAATTGTCATAGCTGGAGACTTCAATGCCCCATCTCTTAACTTGATGATGGGATGTGCCCAGGACAGATTTGATCGAAATCTGCTGCATACCATCACGGAGGCCGGATTCACCGAAAATGTCAGAATGGATACTAGATGGGGCCCAGATGGGAAGTCTTCTAGACTGGATTACGTGCTCACTAGTGACCAGCTACTAGTGGAAAACGTTCAGATCACTACTCCCATAGGTAGTAGTGACCATGCGGTCATAACATTCGACATAGTCCTCTGCGAGCGTTTACAGTGGGACAATACACAGCCCTATCTGTGTTATAACAAAGCCAATTACACCGAAATGCGAAGACTTTTGTCTGAAGCAAATTGGCCAAAAAATTGGACAGAGCTTACAGTAGAAGAACACTGGAGAGTGGTAAAGGAGATCATTCACCAGGCGATCTCAGACACTGTTCCTTTGGTCACACCTAAAGCTAGAAAGCAACGTTCATGGCTAAAAAGGGGGACACAACGCCTTCTACAGGCGAAGCGAAAAGCCTGGTTTGCGTGGCGAGTATCGCAGAGTCAACCCGAACATGAAGAGTACCTCGAACTCAGGAATCGGTGTAACATACGAGTCCGGAGTGATAAAAGGACATTTCAGAGAAACCTCGCCAATAAGCTTCTCGTGAACCCCAAAAGCCTATACAGGTTTATGTCTGAAAGAAAACCGACCAACCAGGGAGCTTGCAATATAGTGGGTTCTGATGGGAAATCTCTTACTAGTCTTGAAATGGCAGAGACATTCAGTCTAGCCTTTCACAGGCAACTGAACAGTAACGAGGATTTTACCCTCACAAAACATCAAGATTACAATGCAAGACCAACGTGCGAAAACCTGCTGGGTACATTTCAAATTACCCCGGCTATGGTACTCATAAAATTGGGAAAGTTGGCTTCGGGAAAGTCTGCAGGTTGCGACGACATAAGACCATCCGTCCTGAAGCAGTGTTCAGAAAGTCTCTGCCAACCCCTAAGTGATCTGTTTCAACACTCCTTTGATGTAGGGAAACTTCCATGTGAATGGAAACGAGCCATCCTATCCCCTATCTTCAAGGGTGGTGACCGGCAGAACGCGACCAGTTACAGACCAGTTGCGCTACTCCCAGTGATATCGAAGATATTGGAAAGTCTCATTGACGACCACATGAGAAAATACTTCGACGGGACTAACCTACTCCATGAAGCACAGCATGGTTTCAGGAAGGGAAGATCCTGTGTGACGAATCTTCTACTAGCTTGGAACGATTGGACACTATCCTGGGATGTAAAGGTACCAGTCCATGTGATCTTTCTCGACTTTGCGAAAGCATTCGACACAGTTCACCATGGTCTGCTCCTTCACAAAATAAGCAAAGCGGGTGTTTCTGGAGCACTTCTCGCATGGCTGGAAGATTATTTAGGCGAGAGAGAATTCTGCACCAAAGTCAACCGCATCCGATCATCCTGGCACACCTCGGCATCAGGGGTTCCTCAGGGTTCTATCTTAGGGCCGTTGATGTTTTTGATTTTTATCAATGACCTGCCCTGTCAACTGAATTGCTCTGCGCTTCTTTACGCTGACGACGTAAAGATTTGGAGAGCAATAAACTCATCGGAAGACTCCGACAGATTGCAGGCTGACCTGCAAACGCTGGGGGACTGGGCTCTGGCTAACGGAATGCCTTTCAACTTAAAGAAGTGCAAAGTAGTGCAACTTCATTCCGGCAGGTCACAGAGTGCAAATTACACCCTTGGTGGCCAGAACTTGAGTTGTGTGCCATCAGAACGCGATCTAGGCCTTATTTTAACAGAAAAGCTAGACACCAGTGTAAATTACACGAGGGACGTCGCCAAAGCTTACGGCACTTTACACTTTATGCATAGGCAACTGGGAGCTCTTACTCCTGAACTATTCCTAACGTTGTATACGACATACGTGAGGCCACTCCTTGAGGTGCATAATATCATTGCTCCTCCGCTACTCAAAAGGGATGCTAACATGCTAGAAAGTGTCCAGAGACGAGCGACAAAATGGGTGATCGGCCTCCGCAACAAATCATATGAGGAGAGACTGAAGAAATTAAGTCTTTTCACACTTAGTTACCGTAGTCACAGGGGAGACCTCATCACCGTCTATAAGATCCTAAATGACCAGGCCCATCCTGATAAGAGCATCCTGCCATTAAGTGATTATAGGCTTCCACGAGGTAACCCGCTAAGGATAGCACACCAGAGACCAAGGACTCGAGTGCGTTCACATTTCTTCTCGCTTCGAGTTTGCCGTCTCTGGAACGCTTTACCGGCGGCCGTAACTACAGCTCCATCTGTGGAGATTTTTAAGCGGAAGCTGGACAATCATGCAGAAATGCATGGTTTGTGTCTCAATGGCTTACCCTCTTAAAATTTGAAACCACATTGTCAATGGATAAGCATACAAGCTAAATCCCCACGACCCGTCCTGTCTTCTCCCACTGTATCGACTACTCTATCTTTTCTTTCTTTCTTTATTATTTCACTTATCTCAACCTATATTATCTACACTACAACCTATTATTATCATTATCATTATTATTATTATTACTCTACTTTTATGACTATACCGAATGACCAACGGGTGTTAGGTCAAACTCCATTCACGGCAGCAGCTGAGTCCTAACATACTGCACACTACAAACCACAATCTTGACCAATCCTCGCATCACTCCTCCTGGAGTCTATCAGAGCTAAAGCAGTCGAGTGGCGGGATTTACTACGCATAAGTTCACCGAAGATCTGGAACCTCTACCTTAAAATCAAGAAGCGAGCTCAAAGAAATCACTGGTTTATACTAGCTCGTAATCAAGATATTGGATATTGGATATTGGATGTTGGATTGCAGTTCCGTTGCTGTTCGTTTACACATCGATTTTTCCGTTTATCCAGCAGTTATTCACAACTTATCTTGATGCACATTGTTCACAAATGATGCGTTTCACTTCATTATTGTTTCCATTTCTGTTGAAATTAGTTATTTCCTTTGTTTCGAAAGTTTTTACCAGCAGGTCAGTGCATTCGTTTCATTGTAATTGTTTCATACGTTGCATTCATGCTTGATTTCAGTGTTTTAATTGTTTTTCAGCTATTAATGAATTAGTACTGTGTAGAAATCTTGGAGATTATACACGTGAACATGTTTGGGAAGCAGAAGCCATTGTTTCCAGTTCACTTTTGGTTGCCGTTATTGCTGCTGGCTCAGTTGGTTACTTAATATGTAGGAATCTGGAAAAAAATGTCTTTCACGTTCATGTTTACAGCATGCAACAATCTACGAGTGAGTCTGGTGAAGAGAGCACGATCAGAGTTGATATTAGCAAAGCTTTCGAAGAACTAATTAAACCCAGAGAATTTAGAACCTGGTTTGAAGTTTAAAATGCTTTGGAGCTTTTCGACAAGGTGTCTGTTGTCAGCTAAAAAATCAGATATATTGTGAGGGGATCAAAATCAAGCAAGGGTGAGCCACATGTGAAGTATGAATGTGTGGTGTTTGTATGCACTTTTGGAAGCAAAATTAGGAAGCAATAGGAAATCCCTAAATGATTGTTAATGCCTAGTGTACTAGATCCAAACGCACGAACTAGGACTGCCTGTAGTAAACGCAGTGTTAACAACCATTTTATTTGTTTCAAAAGGATTTGAAAAGCGGCTAACGTACGATGATCTGGTGAGTGTTCGGTAAGAATTTCACTAGCAAGAATAACGTTTCGAATTTACAACCGTCTGAGAAGCTGATTATTAATCGGGGTGAAAAAATTGGCTGGTTACAAATTGCTTGTTTCAGTTCAAATAATGAATTTCCTATTTTTCGGATGCTTGTGATTTCCCCGTGTCTATAAACACGGTTACCCGTGATTTGTAAGAAAACTTTAAATAAATTTTCCTTGAACCAATGGTCTTCCTTTTTCTTGGCGAAGCATCTATTGAGACGATTAGGTAGCAAAGTAGAATGTTTTGTGATTGAGAATCGTAGTCGTTGAGTTTCGGATTTATATCGCGCATCTAATTGCTATAACCCTATGAATAAAGCTTTTTCCTCATGGTGCATTATGATGTCTAGAAACCATAAGCACACTGCCTTCGATAAATTTGTTTTTACTTTTTAAATGACAGCAGATAGTGAGTCATTTGAGGCGATAGGATAAATACCTCTAAACGCTTTCGTGAAGAGATTAGGATATGTTTATTTTCTCGACTAGGAGACGATCTTTTTACCCAGAAAGCTCTCAGGATGTCCGCTTTTACTTTGTAGTTCAAAGATAACGTTGAGTTGCTCACTAAGGTAGTAGCAAGGGGGTAGCTTTAGGTAATGCGTCATAGAAGTAAGCAGTGTATGCCTATTGTGTCCGAATATATTAAGCGTTGTAAAGCCGGTCAAATCGTAGTTCTCAAATATGAGTTAGTTTTTTAAATAATGAGTGTACCGTGCTAGCGTTTGTGCTCGAAACGTCATCAGTTAATATAACTGTACAACACTGTCTGATTTATCAAAATAAAATCTTATCCATAATGGAGTTATACTCTACCACAGTGCCCAAGTTTTATATCAGCGTTTACCTTGGTTTGCATACCTAGCTCATGCATGCGTGTGATATACATTTAAGGCTAATACGCTGTTTGATGAATTAGTCCGAGATACTTAAAGTCAGACTTGAGCTGTATATCACTGTCATCAATTTTGCAACGGTCATAGGAATTAACAGCTTCACCTGACTTTCTCTTACATCGGAAACTGAAATTGACAGTCTGACATTTGGAAGGATTTAGTTTAAAAGCATTTTCTGACTACTAATAGAGAGCTGTTCATCTTAGTACAGTGTAGATGCGAATTAAAAGACACCGGAATAGTTAGTCCGCGCACTTGACATATTTCACTTCGTATGCGTATGTACATTAAGTTCGTCAAACAAAAATACAATTGGTACTGGACGACTATAATGGAGAAAATGTTGTGATGCAAGACTGCAGCTGCATCTAAATTACTTCTACTGTGTTTATAGGCGAATTATTTGATTTCGTTAAAGGCTTTAAGTGAAGGTTGAAGATTAAGTAAGAGTAACTTTTCCATAGCTTTTACAAAAGGGGAGGTAATAGCAATAGGTCAAAATTTAAAACATGTTCCATTAGACGACTTAGGTACAGGTACAATTTTAAAGTCCTTCCAAACGGCTGGCACAACATTTCTGGAAAAAGATTCATTAAATATGTGAGAGGATATCTGTACATTTTTGAAGAATAAGGCTAGGCAAACAATCTGGAACTACCAGAAGGGTTCAACGACTGGTGATATTTTAGAACGTCATTTAATAATAATGATTTACTTTATTCCAAAAACAGTACTTGTGATACAGAATGGAAATTTCAGCATTAATCACAAAATTGCATCTAATTTCCTCAATTATAAATAAAATTAATCACACAGAAAATTTTTCTACATTTACAATAGGGTTAATATAAAAAAAATAAAAAACATGCAGCATATAAAATGGAAATAATAATAATGATAGCAGCTAAGGTAATGATAATAATACAAGTGGAAATTGCCGTGGGCTTGTTTCACACAGTATTGTCGATGCGGTATACAAATCCTTGCATGATTAAAAATATTGAATACGATGTTCTCTTTACATGATATGGTGAGGGGAAAAACAAAGATTACAGCAGTCATAGAGATAAGTTGGTGTTTGCAGTTATGAAAGTGAAAAAGAATCAACAGGACCATAAATATAATAGAAATAATAAAAGTAAAACTTGAAGGTATATAAAGATGGATGGAGGAGATTGTTTATTTTGAAATAATAGAGAAGATTTGTAGCTCAGGTGGATGATTTGCAATAAAAGCGTTCTCTGGAGAAGAAGAAATTTAACTCATTTCACTCTGTGCTAAATATGGCGCTGAAGATGTTGTCCGGAAGGACGACGAAAGCTTCGCGACTAAACCAACCAGCTCAGGGAACACTTTTAATTGCAGATTGTTTATTTACTAGATGAAAAAAGGTTTGTATTGAAACCAAGGAAGCAACTCTCATTAACACTTGTGACACCAGAAACCTTGGTATTTGTGGGAGATTGTATGAATGCCTTGTTTACCGTACACACATCAAATGAATAGGATATACTGTTGTAATACTGGAGGTAATCAGATGCATAAATGCGCAACTTATTTAATATTCATAAAGTAGATATGCAAACACCGCAGTTGTTGATTATAGAAATGATGGATATTAGATAACATCACATGATTTAACGGCATATTAGAAATAGATGAAAATTGTTTCTTTGCTCACTGTCAAGTGAACAGTCTACTTGACGATGTCACTGCATATTAACAGATTAGTGAAGTAGCTGTCAAGCCTAAGTCATTAAATTTACTTGTACTTCATACTTGGCGTTTAACAGTGTACAGAATTGCAACTGGCTAGATAAGGCGATTTTAGCGTATCGAACAGTACAGAATTATTATTCCACTTGCTAAATCTTACATAGTTTTTACAATGTGCTACTGTACGGAAACAGACACGAAATCTTACGAAGGGCTAAAATAACAATCTCATAATACTATAGTAAATCTCCATCCCTCTAACTAAGCTTAACATGCATTGATCCGAATTCACTTATTACAAAAGCACATAGTATAGCGACGCACTGAAAAAGTCTAGAGGAAGTAGAATTGAAGAGTATATTGAACATTTCATTACTTTACAAAAGAAAATCCCGATGAAGAGTATTAACGTTAGTTTGTCCGGATGATATTTCCGTTGGTTTCATATTCGACAACTTCCGTATACCTGAAAAAATAAAGCACATGTAAGGACTAGCACAACATGAAGTTATGAAAGATAATTCTACATATTAGCACACACTGAATACACTGATTCGGTTAATACTAAGTAATATTTCATGCAAATAAATGTATATGTAGTGTTCAGCTGGTCTTTATATTGGCACTATAAGCATCAATAGACCTCAAATGTTTTCCAGTATTAAAGGATTACACGCAAATATCAAGACAATCTTTGAAGCTTCCATACTGTTGAGGCGTCATACTCTCATTAACCTTAGTTGCAGATCAACTTCACACTGAATACGTTTACATTAAATGAAGTATTGCAAATTGATCCATAATCTCAGTAATGTCTAATGAGCATATTTTTATGAATCCTACAGAAATTACATTCTCATATTTAGGAATCTATAGCCATCAAATATAAGCTGAACATGCTTCAACTCTAAGCAACTATGCACAGTGTTAGCAGCATAGAGAAACAGTTGAAATATTGTAAGATACGCAGACCTGTTGCGTCGATGAGGATAACAATGACATATAATGCAACCTAGACATTCCGTAGTGACACTGCATCTGTACTGCTTCATGTTAATGGAAAATTCAGGAAAAATTCATCACCACTACTGGTGATCAAAAACAGTGCAGCATTAAGTTTACAGTGCCAGTGAGAATGGCATAACAGACAGTAGATTGATAGTAATAGAGCTGACTAGATTCAGTTCTCATAATCGACACAATCCATGTGTATAATGATACTATACACTGAATTAATGCACTAAGCGACACAGTAAGGAATTTAAACGAGTGATTGCCTTCTCCACGGCACTGCACTTGCAATAATCATGACAACCACCTACGTTTGCTAGCGAAGCAGTCGGCTAAGGAGACAATGACATTGAGTCCACATAACTCATATTACACTACACTAAACAGTGCAAATATACATGAAATCCACTTAGAAATAACCTCTCAACTTACGATAATTCCTGTCCAAACACACACGGTGAGACACATCTACATGATTACTTCTATTCCTACAGAAGGTTCCGTTAGCATTTACAGGTGATTTCGAAGTACTGATAGAATTCTTTTGTCATAAAGGACTGTTCTTCACACGTAAATAGGCTGAATTAATATCCTGAGACGTGAAGTCTCCATTGAATGATACCATGACGAAAGGTGCAGCATCTAAATAAAGTAGATTATTTGTGTAGATGAAATTACCCTTCAACTATCCTATCTTTCTCACTATAGCGATATTTTGCTGCAGTTCGCCTGAAACACTGATCGTTGCAACCAATATGCTAGGGGGTGTCGCAGTCAGATTACATGACGCGGACACCAAAATAACAGGCCAGAAAATGGGAATTCTCATCAATCCAGATAACATATAACGCAATTTCATTAAAAATTATTGACAAAAAAAACTTTCCAAGGGAAATTTTAACAGCGCTACTAGAACATGGCATTTAACGTCTACCCAAATGGTTTCATCAATCCTTTCGATGGAACTCACTCTAATTCCATCTAAAGGTCTGAGAATCACCTCAAAAAACGGATCAGATCTGTGAATGGATCAGGAAATGCAATGATTTACAGTTACCTCGATGAGTTTACTCACAGTACTTGGTTTAACATATGTATCAAGACTCCTATGAGAAATTGAGAGGTTTTTTGGAACATATACGAGAACGTTATCCTTTGTAACTATTTTTTAATATAGCATTACTTTCACATTAACGATTTACTGAAATTATGCGTCGTTTTTATTCTGATTGTTCAGAGTTGTCGTTGTCAAGGTTATTTGTCCGTTCGCTAGGTAGTTTCGGTTTGGGCCGCTATAGTTTAGAGTTTCCAAATAGTGTTATATGTTTTTTTGGATTGATAGGAATTCTCATTTCCTGGCTAGTTATGTTGGTGTCCGCGTCATGTGAACTGACTGTGACACACTCAGCATATTGATTGCAATGATTAGAGTTTCAGGTGAACTGTGTCAAAATATCGCTATAATGAGGAAGATAGGGTAGTTAGAGGTAAATTTCATCTACACAAATAGTTTACTTCATGTAGAAGCTGCACCTTTTGACATAGTATCATTCAGTGTAGACTTCACATCTCAGGATATCAATGTGGCTATCTTCGTGTGAATGACAGTACTGTTCGACAAGTGAATGTTATCAGTACATCGGAATCAGCTATAAATGCTAACAGAACCTTCTGTGGCAACAGAAATTATCATGTAGATGTGTCTTTCACCGTATGTGTGTTTGGACAGGAATTATCGTAAGTTGAAAGGTTACCTATAAGTGGATTTAATATATATTTGCACTGACTGGCACAGCACAATATGGGTTATGTGGATTCAATGTATGAAAGATACCTCTATTAATATTGTGCCATTGTCTACTTAGCTGACTGCTAGGCTAGCAAATGTAGGTAGTTCTCGTGTTTGTGGCAAGTGCAGTGCATTGGAGAAGGTAATAACTCGTTTAATCTTCCTAACTGTTTCACTGAGTGCATTAATTCAGCGTATAGCAATAGTGTAGACTATGAGGACTAAATCTAGTTAGCTCTATTATTATCAATCTACCGTCTGTTATACCATTCCCACTTACACTGCGAACTTAATGCTTCATTGTTTTTGATTACCAATGGTAGACATGAATTTCTGAGATTTCCATTTGCATAAAGTAGTATAGATGTAGTGTCACGATTGAATGTCTAGGTTGGATTATATGACGTTGTTATCTTCATCAAGACAACTGGTCTGTGTATCTCACAATATTTTAATTATTATGCTGTTAACACTGTGCATAACTGCCTGGAGTTGAGGCATGTTCACCTTATATTTGATGACTACAGATTCCTAAATATGAGAATGTGATTTCTGTAGGATTCATGAAACTATGCTCACTAGACATTGCTGAGATTGTGGATCAATTTCTAAGTTACTCATTTGCAGTACCCCATTTAATGTAGACGTACTTAGTGTGAAATTGATGAGAGGATGACGTCTCAACAGTATGAGTGTTTCAAAATTTATCTTGAGATTTGCGTATAATCCTCTAATACTGCAAAACTTATGAGGTCTATTTATGCATACGGCGTCAATATAAATACCAGCTGTTGACTACGAATACTTTTATTTGTATGAGAATTTTACTTAGTATTAATAGAATCAATGTATACTAATATGTATAAAATTATGTTTCATAACTTCATGTTGTGCGTCATACTTTAGGTATATGGAGGTTGTGGAATGTGAAATAGGTGGAAATGTCAATCTGTCAAACTAACGCTAATACCCTTCATCAAAATGTTCTTCTGTAAATTAAGAAAATGTTTAATATACTCTTCGTTTCTACGTCTTTTGAACTTCTTCAGCGCGTCGCTATATTATGAACTTTTGTAATATGTGAATTCGGATTAATGCATGTTGAGCTTATTTAGTCAAATGGAGATTCACTATAGTATTAAGAGATTGTTACTTTGGTTATTCATAGACTTTCGCGTCCGTTTTCACACAAGAGCACATTGTAAAAACTAAGTAGGATTTAGCAATTTGACTAATAATTCTGCACTGTTCGTTTCGCTAAAGTCCCCTTATTTGGGCAGTTGCAAGTCTGTATACTGCTAAACGCCAAGTATGTAGTACAAGCAAATGTAGTAAATTAGGGTTGATAGCTACTTCATTAATCTGTTAATATGCAGTGACATCATCAAATAGACTGTTTACTTGGCGGTGAGCTAAGAGGCAATTTTCATTTATTTCCAATATGTCTTTGAATCATGTGATGTTATCTAATATCCGTCATTTCTATGATCAACAACTGCAGTGATTGCATATCTACTTTGCTAAGTATGCGGATGACCTAACTGTTTCACTGCCTGTCAACTCCAAGCTAGACTGTACTAGGATCAACAGCTTTCTATCAGGAATCAGTAAATGGTCCTAAACTGAATCCTTTCAAATGTCAGAAAGTTAATTTCAGTTTTAGATATAGGAGAAAGTTAAATGAAGCTGTTAATTTCTATGACCGTTGTATAAGTGATGATAGTGATATAGAAATCAAGTCTGAATTTAAGTATCTTGGATTAATTTTTTCTTCTGACCAATCATGGAATTCCCATGTCTTGGCGATTTCTAAGAGGATATTTCGTCTGACTTTTCGCTTTAAGAAGTCAACGCACTCAGGGATAACTCAAACCCTCCTCTTATAGTTTTTCAACTCGTCCATCTTACCTATTCTTCTTTACTATTCAACCTTAATCTTCCCTGGATTGCTTGGAAAATACTATGTCATACTTCGTAGAACTCTGAAGACTGTCAGTAGGGCGAGTGGTCTCCCTTTGAACCATATCGTTGAAATCATCATTGACGATGGGCCCTTGATTGTGGCAGATTGTGGGCATCCACTTTACCTACCCTCCGCTTTCACCTTGCATCTCCTCATGTAAAACAAGAAGTCATTTCAAAAGACTGTATGCGTGCACGTCTTAATATAAAACATCCACGATACCAAATTTGGCACGTAATTTATACGACGGAAATAGTTTCAGGGACAAACTAACCAAACTTAATTGCACCAGTGAATAAACCATTCTCCCCATCCTCATCCCATCAAGCTTTACTGTTATTATTCTTACATTTATGATCCTCTCTCGAGTATTTTCGACTTGATACCCTAACCATGAACAAATTCCTGTGGTTAATTTTTATTTTAAGTAATTCAGAGACAACACTGTGACGAATACTGAGAATCCCACTGTGCATTAGAAGCACCATTTTTCGAATTTAAGTAGATTATTATTATAAGACTTTAATGACGACACCCGATATTTCTCGACCAGTTCTTCTTGCTTTAATCATGATAGTACCGTGTTTCATCGAACTCATCACACCTCATATCAGCCCTAAGTGTAAACCACCTGCAGATATAGTGCTTATGAGCTGGGTATGCATATCAAAGTAAGCCCTTGCACAGTACAATCATGATTTATAGGACTAACTAGCGTGTAAGAACTGCGATTTGACCCGTTATACAACGTATAATGTACATAGACACAATCAATGTACGCCGCTCGCTTTTATGACACATTACCTAAGGCTACGTAGCCACCTTAAAATAGTTTCCGCTGAAGGTAATCTCCTATATCTACTAACTTAGTGAGCAGCTTAATATTATCTCTGAATAACAAAGTAAAAATGGGAATTCTGAGAACTTTCTTGGTAAAAAGATCGTCTCCTAGTCGAAAAAGTAAATATACCCTAATCTCAACGAAAGCGTTCAGAGGTATTCATCTTATCTTACCTTTCTTTCCTCATGATAGATTATGATATTTAGAAATCTTGGGCACTATCTTCGGCAAATTTATTTTTGCTTCTCAAGTGATTACAAATAGTGAGTCATTTGAGGTGATAATAATATATATTTTCATATAAACATAAATTTATATGAAAATATATATAATTATCACCTCAAATGACTCACTATTTGTAATCACTTGAGAAGCAAAAATAAATTTGCCGAAGATAGTGCCCAAGATTTCTAAATATCATAATCTATCATGAGGAAAGAAAGGTATATCCATAGGGTTATAACAGTCAAATGCGCAAAATTAATCCGAAACACAACGACTACGACTCTCAGTCACGGAACATTCTACTTTGCTACCTAATCGTCTAGTCGTATCAACAGATGTTTCGCCAAGAAAAAGAAGACCACTGGTTCAAGGAAAATTTATTTAGTTTTCTCGAAAATCATGGACATCCGTATTTATAGTGACGGGGAAATCACAACTTCGAGAAAACCACCGATCGCAGACCACAACCCGGAACGTTATTCTCTCTAATTTAGGTCTTACATTTAACTGAGATATTTCGTACACTCACCACACCATCATATGTTATCCACTCTTGAAAACATTTTGCAACATATCGAATGGCTGTTAACACTGGCTCTACTACAGGCAGTCCTAGTTCATGTATTTGGATCTAGTAAATTAGGCATTAGTAAGCATACGTAACACTTACCCTTTAGTGGTTCTAATTTCCTATTGTTCCCAAAAATACACACAAGCACAACCGATTCATACTTCTCAAGTGGCTCAAACTTTTTTGATTTAGATTCTCTCAAAATATATATCTGATTTTTTAAATGATGACAGACACACTGATGGAATATTCACCTTCCAGAAAAGGTTCAACTTCGAACGAGGTTTTAAATTCTCAAGGTTTAATTTGCTCTTCGAAAACCTTGCTGACATCAACTGTGATCGTGCTGTTTCACCAGACTGACTCGTAGATTGTTGCATGTTGTAAACATGAACGTGAAAGACATTGTTTTTCCCAGATTCCTACATATGAAGTAACCAATTGAGCCAGCAACAATAGGGGCAACCAACAAATGAACTGGAAACAACAGCTTCTGCCACGAAAACACCTACGGGTACAAAACTTCTACACAGTACTTATTCATTAGTACCTGAAAAACAACAAGAACACTGACACCACGCATGAATGAAACGTATGAAACAATTACAAAGAAATGAATGAACTCACCTGGTGGAAAGAACTTCCGAAACCAACGAAATAACCAATTTTAACTGCAACGGAAACAAAAATGAGGTGAAACGTGACATTTGTGAGCAACGTGCATCAAGATAAATTGTGAACAGCTGCAGGATAAACGTGAAAGTCGATGGGCAAACGAACGGTTAAGGAACGTCAGTCCAACATAGCCGACCGACTAAAATGGACGGAGGTAACCTTCAGGTGCCTAGCTCTTCCAATGAATTTGAGCATGCGGAATAATTTCAGTCTTTACGAGGGTAATAGATAAACACTGACCACGTGGTTTCAGTGCGCAGGTAACATTTTGATAAAATACTCCTTGGCTATCCCTGTATAAATGCTTTTAGACTCACTGACCATCATCTTTGTACCATAGGAAGACTTCAGGCAGCTTTGTGAGGTGGTGGTCAGGGACGGTCTGTCGTTTGCATAGGGTACGGAATGACAGACACATATATGATTATTAAAGATATTAGTACCCGTGTTTGGTGACGACACTGTCAGCTATCTTCTGGGGAGTATGCCTTTTCCTAGATGTAGACTGTTCGCTATGCCAGCGAGGAATTGATCCGATACCATGCGTGCTACATGTATGATGAATGTTTCCGTTGACTGGTGCTGGTGAAAATCCTGCTCGAAGAGGCTAGTACAGGCAGTGTTATTGAGAAAGTTATGATTGATGTGAGTGTTCGGTGATTTGTTGCCAGAATAGGAATGAAGTCTTGGCATCTGGTTAAGGTAGTTATCAAAACATAACAAGTTTTGTGCAGACATAGGCACATGCTCGCTATCAAATACATGATATGTATCAATAGGTTCTGTGGGCTTATTCGGCTTATTGAATGTAGTCTGTAGCCGATGTTTAGGCGATTTTCTATCACTAATGATAATTTATATTTCGTATAAACGTGTGAGTTTACAAGAAATGCATGCCATTTTTACAGGCACGATCAGTCATGGTATAAATTAGAATCCTGAATTATCATAAATTAATACTTTTTCAAAAGTTTGAATTGTTCAATTATTGTACAAGCAATCAGAACAGGTTTTTATAAATGTTAAATTGTAAACCGCTTACTAAGGTCACCATCAAAGTTAAGCGACAACCCAAACTTCGTTTCTTTTCCTGCTGATAGTTATGGTCAACCAGTGAACAGCATATATCTGGGTGAGTGCGCAGCTGCAAAATTGTATAAAATGCAGTTATGAATAAAACATTATTGGAAGTATTTTTACAAGATAAATACAAGAAGAAGAACTTGAAATGATAGTATACATTTGCAATGTTTAAAGTTAAGCATATTGGGCTAAGTGTGGAAACTATGATGCTTTCGATGAAGATAAAGCTTTGTTCAAACATTGGTGTTGTTGTGCTTATAATCAAAGCAACCAGACTTTCGGGCAAGCAACTAATATGAACAAAGAGCAAGTTTTAGCTCTGATAATGGCCTAGGTAATTAAAATAGAGTATAAAAGTGCGTAAATAAACAGATCATCATAAGGTAGGTAAGTGATATGTAAGTGAGGAGTGAATTCAAAGATCTGGAAAATTAGAACCCGTAGGACAAGCTGGCCTGTAAAATGTCTGTAGGGCCCAATGGATAGCATCTTGACAAGAAGCATCGCATTGCTTTGAGCCGGTCCAAATCATACAGTATGCTGTACATTAATAGCTTTCATGACAAGCGCTTCCCACCAGGTCACCAGATACATCGATACCTGAAGACATTCTTTATACATGCATACAAGTATTTGTTACAAACGCCTAGGAAATTGCGTTTACTTTAAGAGATATAAAGTATAGAAGTAGCTAGTATTACAGCAAATAAGTTACAGTCTATTTAGCAGAGTAAAATGGGTAGTGGAACAATTAATGATAAAATTATGTGGAGTGATCCTGAAGGAAACAGCTGGTTAACAGAACTAGTTATGTTAAATTTTCACGACCGATTTTTATATGGTGTACCTCAGACATTGCAAAGCAACCCTTATTTTTTGATTTTTGATTACAGCTGGATTCCACACCGTATTTTTGACACAGGTATGGAATTTTCAGCATGTGATATCAGTAGGCCAACCATAGATATCGGGTGTGCATCGGTAAGGGATCGAACCACGAACCATGTGCATGGCCGGCGAGAGTGCTAACCACTGTGCCACAATTCAACTTATATAATGTTAAAATTACTGCAAAATGTTATAAAAATTATACTTTTAGAAAAGTATTTGAGAAGTCATTTCGACGCAAAAAATAGCATTGCATTATTAACTGTATATATATGTAAATATTAAAAGGTGTGGTTGCTAATATAATTATTTCCAGAGTTACTTATGCCAACACAACTTAGTGAAGATTATAGAGAATAGAAATCAGTAAATTAGTTGAACGTTCGCTGCGTAAGTAGTAGAATTGAGTTATACGTATGTGACTATACTGACGACTAGACTGGCTTTCAATTTCTGTTCTACCAACAGTTGTGGTATTTTAGGCAAGCTAGGATGGACATGTTAATGTGTCCTTCTGGGCTCTGTTTGAACCCATCGGGGTTTTCACAACATCTAATTTCAGATGGTAGTTGGTCCCAAAGAGTGCAATGTTTAATGGTGAAAAAGTTTTCCCTAATGGATTTTATGTGGGTAGTCATCTTGACAAGGTAGTCGTGGTTTCGCAGCTTATATGATTTGATTTTTCCCACGCTATCGATGAGCTACTATAACAATGTTTCCGAATGACTTTGAAGAGTAGAAGTAAGTTGCATTTCACTCTCCTTAACCACAGAGGTTCTAAATTCAGATGTATACACCTGTCACCATATTCCACTTGTTGGTCAAACCCTATTATGCTTTTCATGAGGAATCTCTGAACACTTTCGATTTTTTCTGTCTGCAGATCTTAGGTTACTAAATAGGAGAGCACGATATTCAAGTTTGGGGCGTATATATGTCTTAAATATGACTAATCTTGCTTCTTGGGTGTAAAAGTTACGCAGTACAAAGCCAGTAAGTCGTTTGCAGTCAGTTACAACCTTATATGCGTGATTGGAGAAGGTTAAATCTGAGTATGTTATGCCGAGATCTGTGACTGTGTTCAGTTTCGAGAGGAGCATACCCTACATATATATAGGCCCATTCTTGGTTTTCATCGTCCAAGTTGGGTTATACTGCACTTGTTTGGGTTGAAAGTCAGTTGCCACTTTTCGCTCCAATCGCCTAGATTGTTTAAGTCATGTTGGATTTTGCTTTCGACGCTATTATCATCGCACCCATGATCATATACTATCTTGAGATCATCTGCAAAGAGGTATGGCTTGCCATACTTGATCACAGAGACTATGTCATTTATAAATAGGAGGAATAGAATAGGGCCAAGAACGCTTCCTTGTATTACACCACTAGTTATCGGCTTTAATGAAGACAGCTGGTGGTTGATTTTGACTAATAATAATAAATTTTATTTCTGGAACAGAAACCAGCCATTTTTACAGGCATGAACATATGTACACTAATTAGAACTCATAGAATGTATAATATGATTTGTTAATCTAGAAACAAGACTGAATACTGGTTAATATGAGAGAACCACTTAAAAAGAAATGTACAAATAAGGAAATAGATAATATTTGAGATCTGCTTTCGACCGAATAAGTCATAAGATATAGCGTCAAATCTAAACTTGAATTGAAAAAAATACGATTTGTCAATTTCACGCGGGAATTATAAATGATTACGTTAATTGTGGAAGTAGCATTTTTGTACAGGTGCTGACGTGAAACATAAGAGATGCAGAATGAACAATAATTATAAGTGAATGATTCATAAAGCGTTTGAAAGTCTATAAAACTCCAAAGTCACCGGTAAGTAAACCATAATTGTGACATTTCCAGTAGTATATGAGACCAACTTTGCACTTGTCAGCAGATTTCATGATAGAGGTGGTTCCGTTATTCACCAGGTGAGCTAGCAATATTCCAAATAAGAAGAGGATAGCAGCACTGTATCAATGCCTTCTTTGAAGGCAGTACCTTCGAAAAGAGAAGAAGACACAAGAGAACTTCCGGAGAGGTGCAGAAGTATATAATTGCTCACTATCTGTGAGAAAAGAATTTATCCATTTGAGAAGTTTGTTAGTTATTCCGTAGGATAGGAGTTTTTAGGAGTCTAATATATGGGACTTTATCGAAGGCCTTGCTAACGTCGAGAAATAATGTTGTTACTGAACGCCCATTATCAATGCATTGTGTAATGTAGTCAAAATAATCTAAGTGGCAAGTAATGTATGAACTTCTACTTAAGAAACCGTATTGGGATGGGGATAATAATAATAATATATATTTCGTATAAACGGGTAAGTTCACATGAAATGCATGCCATTTTTACAGGCACGATCAATTATGTTACGAATTATAATTGGTAATTAGCATACATTATCACTTTTTCAAAAAGTTCATATTGTTGAGTTATAGTACAAGCAATCGGAACAGATTCTTATAAATGTTAATTTGTAAATATTTCACGAAGGCCACCATCGAAGTTGAGCGACAACCCGAAATTCGTTCCATTTCCTGATGATAGTAATGGCCAATCCATAAACAACATATATTTGAGTGAGTGCTATGCCTTCACATGCTTGAACGCTATTTTAGGAACTGAAGAATATCTGGCGCAGCTGAAAAATGGTATAGAATGCAATTATGAATAATACATTATTAAAAGTATATTTACAAGATAAATACAGGAAGGTATGTAGTACTTGAAATGATAATACACATTTGCAATGTATGATGCCAACCATATTGGTCTTACCATGGAAAACTATGACGTTTTCTATGAAAATATAGTTATTCTCAAACATGAGTGTTGTTTTTTTATCATCAGAGCAACCGAACTTTACGCGAGATAAGGGTGTAAATGAGAAGAGGGAAAAAAAATAAATTTCAGCTTTATTAAAGTCCTAGGAAGTTGAGATAAAATGGAGTATAATAGTAATTAGGTAGAAGGATTATCGTGAAGTATATAAGTGACATTACAGAGAGAAGTGGCTAGAAGGATTAGAACCTGTTGAATATGGTGACCTTTAGGCAGTTAGACAGCAAGTGCTGCATGATTTGAATCTTTACTATCTTTTCCATTACACGTGAAACTACAGACGTGATGTTGACTGGGCGGCAGTTGTTGATATCAGATTCAGGCCCGTGTTTATGGATAGGTACAATATAAGACTTATTCCAGCAGCTAGGGTATGTCCTATCTGTTAGTGAAATTAAGTATAACTTGAGAAAGAGTAAATTCATGTTATTACCACGGCTTTTCATCAGAGAGGAAGATATACCGCCCGACACAGACGCGTAAATCGAGGATGCTCCTAGGATGCATACTCAGGAATTTCCACAACTACGAGGCGAAGCTATTATTATATAAAACTTGTGTCAGACCACTACTTGAATATTGTCCATTTATTCTCAGCAGCACTCGCGTAAGTGACAAACTTAAAATAGAAAGTGTCCAAAGATACTTCACGTCTAAACTACTAGGATTTGACTGCGAAAAGGACTACACATCAAGGTGTATAACTCTAGGTATCGACCCACTCTAGATGAGACGACTGAGCATTAACCTAACATTCTTCTTTAAAATATTGCATAAAATATCATTCTCAGACAGCAAGGAGATACAGTTCTCACCGGGAGGCTCTTACAACCTTCGTAACCAAACGTGCAAAGTATCTAGGAAAAACTGCAAGACAACACTCCGTGCAAACTTCTTCATAGTCATGTACTCTAAGATCTGGAACAGTTTACCCCTAGAAATAAGGACCTGTCACTCTATCATAACCTTCAAACGCTTGCTATATGAACTGCTTCATCCTAATGACTATGCCAATCACACCGCACCACTTATTTCTAAAACGCATGAGCTATTAGAACACTATAACGCCTAGACTCATTACTAACTATTACGACACTAAATAAACACTAAGACTTCGCAAAATTATATGAAAAACAACTAGATTATGGGTAGTGTTTACTATACAATGATATACATTTACAAACATTTATATGTACATAAAATAATAAAGTTCTTTTCATATTTACATACTTTATCTCCCTGCTGAGCGTAATCTTCTATATACCTCCTGGTCGAGGTCGAACAACCCAGCATCTAAACTGAAATGACCATTTAAGTAAATTCAAACTCAAATTCCATGAACGATCCGTTGCAACCACTTGAAAACGCTGCCCAACATTCTGTACAAGGAGTATTCTTGATCTGATATAAGGAAACAACTGGTTTTCAAACAGTTTTCAATGTATTACTCAACTTACATGTACAGTCTGCCATGCTGACGCATATGGCGCAAATGGATAGTTCTAGAATCGACCTCGGCCCCATTTAATGCAGTAAAACAATCTGACATGAACTTATCTAATTTTCGTATCAAAGATCAAATTTCTTTCATATTATAAAACTACGATTAGGCTGGTGAAAAATGGAATAAATACATTATTGAATCAAAATAATACATCAATAAACTTTATCTCAAGGATGCTGTTCACAACAAAGTTATATAGGAGAATTGACTTCAAGCTTTATTTTTCCCAGACATTTGTATTACATTCATCTGAAGCCTGGGTTTGTTGTTAATGCGAAGACAATATTTCTATATCTCTTTATGTGTTACACAGACAGACTATTTTGCAGACTGTTCTGACTGACTCTAATGTTAGATTGAACAAACAAACTGTAATTTATATAATAACTTATCCATGCCTATACAATTGGTATGTTCCTGCATAAAGAGGAATAAATAAATAAATATTATAACAATAATGCTAATAAGCTTAAGATTTGCAACAGATTTATCGATCTCGTGTGTGGTGACAGAACATTCAAAGGGGGATGGCTAACAATGGGTTCGCGTGGTGGATGAGCAGAATAATAGCGATTGCCTTGCTGCGTTGTTTGTCCAGAAGTAGTGGTTGGATATAATTGGATTTCCACTTGTGACCAATTAGGCATACCTCTAGGAGCTTGATCTACCATAGTTGACTTTGTCTCATTAAGATGACTCAAATGTGCTTGCGTCCCTGTCGTATCACAATTGGCTTTCGTGCCCTGGCTTCGGGATTTGATTTATTTACTTCGGCGTCTGCTTCCTGATGTTTACCTGGTTGATGGTGACTAACAGGGCAGCCAGCAAATGTTATGCAAGGTTTCTGTTGTTTATACACCTGCAGCGCTTGATAGAGATGGGACGTTTGTCGTAACGCCTAGAGGACTTGTTAACATGGGCAGATACACCGTACTGGTACTTCGCAGTGAATGGATTATCGGACTGAGGAGCAAGTGACTTATAAGGGGATGAGTGGAACACGACTGGGATGGGTTTTGATGTTTTGTGGCTCCTGACATTTGTGTCAGTGTAAAAGGGTGTATTTCAACATTATGTTCTGTTGATCCATCTATGTCTACCATTTCAGTTTCAGCAACAGTGTTTCTATACACCACTTGGCTAATATTTGTCAGTGCCTGCAAAAATGTCTGATGCATGCGGTTAGACGGAACACTGCATGAAACTTCATCTACAATTGTTCTATGAAGGTTATCAGCATTCAGAGTTCCTGAGCGGCATCGTCTTTGGCATGGTGTTAAATCAGGTGCTACCCTAATGTTAGTGTAGGCTGCTGAAGAGCCCACTATCTTACCAGAAATCAGAAAATTCCTAGCTCCTTCAATAGAAATAAACTTGAAAAGCACCGGAAATGAGTGGTTTGCAGATTTCTTGTGAAGATGCAAACCTGGCCATCTGTTAACGACATATTACAAGCCATTAGGTATGAAGTTTTAAGTTTGGCAGTAGGCTCTCTGTCTGGAATGTTATACGCCAAGACGTTATGTGAAGACATAATCCTCTTAGCAGCATACTCAGCCAAATATTCAATTATGCGCTCGGATTTGATGAGTGATTTTGGATAGATGTTTTGTGAGGGGTCATACAGCCGCTCGAAGGGCATAATACTGTCAAACTTGCTCTGTAGGTCTGCTATTGATTTCTGAAGTGTCAGTAAATCATTTCTGCTGCGAGCTACATTATCTATCAGTTCCTCCATGATGTCATATTTGTGATGATCTTATTTGTCTTTATTCCGCTTTACCGTCTCCTCCTGAAATAGCTTACAATGACGCGTCGATGTGGTACTTATCTGGATATTGGTTGGTTATCGGTTGAGCACAATCTCACGTAGAAACAGAGACGAAAATTGGGTTGTTCCTTCGATTCTGACGATGGCTTTCCAATTTAACGTTGATATAGCCTTGCTAGAACAGATTAAGTTCTAAATCAGCTATTCAAACTATCGAAATAGTAGTAATTTGTTGACACTTTATGACTGAATTTACATGATGTTCCATCGCCTCTAGAGGAATGACATACTTTCCATGCAAATTTATGTTCGTATGATAAGATCACTAATAATAACAGGCACCACCCATTATAAATGGTAGAAATTTGGAAGACGTAACCTCTTTTACTGATTTGCAGGGGATTGGACACACTGAGAATACCGCTAAAGCGACACCGTACACCAGGCCCTTGGGTGGAAGGCGAGTGGGGGGCGGCTACTTGGAAGTCTCATGGTGACATGGAGATGAGAGTTTACCTGAAATATTGGAGTCAGCTAAAGATGACTGCAGAGGGCAGGATGAAACGGAGATGTTCTGCCCAAGTCCTGTGTTGCACTCGGAATTAGGCGGAATAATAATAGTAAAGTAATACGCTATCGTCAGTAAATGTAAGTGTAACTCTTTTAGGCGAGACTTGGGTGTCGTAATTTCCATTAGCCTCTCAGTTATATGTTGGCATACGTGACTAGTTGTGTTAGCGGCGAAACACTCAGGTATGTGAGTTCTCCCCATTTACCCGCCATTCTCATAGTTTTCTGAGTGGATCTGAGGATATCTTCAGCACAAACTTGCAATCATTCTAAAGATACCATTAAGTATATTGAAGACCACAGTCTGAAGTAGTGGGCATATCTTCGAGAGAAACAGCATTTCGCTTCAATTCAGACGAAATTCGCCGTCGTCTGTACGAAAAGTGAGTATTTATTCACTAGTTTTACCATAATTTAAATGTATACAACCAAACAGTTGATATTCAGTACTTTGAAATCGTAAGACATTGATATAAGAATAAAACTTGGGCACTGTGGTAGAGTGTAATTCCATTATGGGTAAATTTTATTTTGATAGAGTCTCACAGTGTTATACAGTAATATTTACTGATAAATATATAGTACAGTAAATAAATACAGTAAATATTACTGTATAACACTCGTGAGACATTGTTTTGTGTACTGACAGTGTACTTCATGCACGATAAAACTCAGACAAATATTCCCTTAGTTGTGAGTCACAGTGAACATTATCTAAGTCTCATACCTTTCATATGCAAATGTGCATTGGACGTTGTGTGTGTGTTTGAACGGTCGCGGGTTGTTAGAGTTTCGAATAACCGCGCCGTATAGATTCGTCATGATGGAGTTGTATCAACAGTTCCTGCAGACTGAGGCTGTTATTAAGACTATTGCGAAGCAAATCGAAGAACATCGTTGGGCTACACTACAAGAGATATGTAATACTATAGGAAATGTGAGAATAATTAGACCGAATCGGGAAGAGTAAGCTACATCTGTCAGTTAATTATTTACTCTTAAAGGATTGAAAGTACTCATGCTTTGTCTGGGACTCCGGGGACTGAAAAGCGCCAGGCGAAAGTGAGTATACACTCTAGCAGGTGTGAACATAGTCCCTTAAATCGTACCAAAACGTATCAAGACTCAGGCTGCAGGTCTCCGTTGACGGTGCTAAAGGACACCGGAAAGTCAAAACGACAAGTGAGAAGTGGAAGGAAGAGTAGTAAACAGCCGGCACTGGCAAATGTAAGTGAAATGGAAATATATATCGACCCCCTGTTTCTGAAGTAATGTCAGGATGGGTGATTTAGTACACTGGTATTTTCAGTAGTGTATCATGAAGTTGGATAGAGATTTCTGGTCGAACTTATTCAATGTATATCCATTGGTTAGAATTCATTCATTCCATAGACTTTTCTGCCCAGATTGGGAGAGTTTGTCTTTTCACGTTGCTTAAGATAAGTTTGGGTCGACTTCCCCTGCCGTCTCAACCTTGTGAAATAAACACTGCTAAGTACTGGGTTATCAGGCATTGTCTTAAGGATAGATTCACAAGCCTAAGTTAACAATGTTTTTCAATGTCCTTTTTTTAAAGTGAATTAATGGACCTAGTGGGTTGTAGCAAACATGGGTTCACACAGTGAATGTACTGATGTCTGTTCCCTTGATGAAAAGTACGTTCTTTCTTCAAATGCCTCTTGACAGTACTTACCAAAGAGATCTATTGTCACGAAAATGGTGACCAGTCGTGCTAGTAAAAGTTGCGTCAAGGTCGGAAAGTGTGACTAGTGTCATCTGTGGAATTCATTGTGACTTGATGCATACGGTGTATGTCTGTACACGGCTCTCGTCGACCGTCACATTTCATCTATATGTAACTGGTATGTGCTTCGCAATTTTTAAAAGTTCTCTGACACAGGATTGGAATGTGGCGGCCCATAGATTAGTAAAAGTAGTGAAGTGGCTAATTGCGTTGACCATGTCGCTTATATGCAGTTTCATCAATCGTAGTGAACGCGTTGCTGGCGTAATCTCAGCATAAATACAAATGGTTTCTTTGGGATTGGCCAACTTGAGAAGTTTCCACACTTCATTGATATCCGGTTATCTGTCACAGCACTTATATATTATATATCCGTTCTGTCAGTTGTTGAAGTGCACATTAAAAATCAGTGTTTTGGACATTGGCTACGAATGCTGGACCACTAACTTTCTCGAAGAGAATAGTCAGCTGAAGTTGAAAGTCATATAAGTGAGCGACTGTGTGTATGGTCAACACAATGAAATGTAGACTGAATTCAATATTCGTACGAACTTGTTTGGTGTCAGTGTTAAACCCTAAGATAATGTGTATTTCTTGCAGGTTTCCCGAACGAGTAGAAATATTTGCGACCAAAGTGATTCTCACACCTTGAAAGAGAACACTCCTGAGGCAAAAACTGCTGTTTTGGAACAGAAGCGTCGAATACCTGTGGATGCTTATGATGATGATGAGCCACCTCGGAAACGTGCCAGTTATCTTAAGGTGAGTATAATAGTAACAATGGTTTTAAGTTATATGAACTTTGAAAACATTTGACTAAATAGTGTCATGAATATTAGGCATCTAGTGAGTTGTCAAATGTAACTACAAACATTTGCCTGCTGCACTTCATGAGCACAGTCAGAAGTGTTTAGCCTTACTTCTGAAATCGTTAGACACTGATATTGAGCTACTCCATGCATTTGGAACTTTGAAGTGTATCCTTGTTTATAGTGACCTGTGCGGTGGCTGCCTGTTGTATCATAGGTCGTGTGTCTGTGACTCGGGATAGTCGGAGTCCAAATGCAAAATTACACTGAAAATTGTCTGCAATGGCGTATTGGCTCAGCTAATAAAGTCCCACACACTTGCTAGTCTTGTTTTGTCTCTGTCGCATGTCTATCTATTAGGCTATCATTTTGTCTCTTCACATGTCAATCCTTAGGTGTGTATCATTCTACATTGATTTATTTTTCTGAGAAAATAAATTAACTGAGAGTGAACTGAATGTTCCTTTTGGTGATGAAACAGCTCTCGTCAAGAGTTATATTCTTATTCACCAAGAGGTGTAATAACAATACACACAGTAGTCCCGTAGACACTGTGGTCGGTTATCTGCAAGTGTTTCGATTACTTGGAAATACTTTGATGATGTTACATCTTGTTTTTATTTATTTATTTATGTTGTTGTTATACTTCATAGCAGAAGACGGTGAGTACGAGTAATGAGTCGAATGCAGGTGAATTGCCTGCCTCGAGGATTGGGGAAAAAGAAGCATCTTTCAACAGACTATGTGAAGAGGATGAAAATTTACCTTTGAAGAAAGCTGTTCCTGAAAAATCACCTAATACACGTTGGAGTCGTAGTAAAGTATGTTGTTTAGAAATTTTCTGCTTAATGTATCTAGTGTTTGGATAAGGAAGGAAGGAAGCGAAAGTTTGTGTTGTGTAGTTAGTTGCATACTTGCTTCCGCCAGGAGAGATGACTATTGTATTGTGTTGTGATTGGATGGTGATTAGCTTAGAACATGGTGGTCCAGTTTAGTATTTTCTACATGAGGATGGTATTTTTTCTCTGATGTATTTGTAGGTATTTGTACTGTTTTGTACTTGTTGAATTTATAAGTGATTCCCACTGTTACTACACCTACCTAAATCGGTTTTGTGGTAGGCATATTATAGGTTGGCGGGAACTGGAGCACAGTGGGAGTGTCCACAGGTTGTTGCATATGTATGTGTTCATCGATAGCTTATAAGTATGTGATCTTGGTTTATGTGAATAGCCAGACTTGGGTGTTGTGTGTGTTGCAATGGGAAAGGAAATGCATCGATGGGTGGAGATATGAGAGTTGTTGGTGATGTGAGGTCTGTTGTCAGGTTTGAGAAACAGTCATGACTTTGATGAATACTTCATGAATATGAAACTGGCAGCATGGTTTCAGCGACCATCAGTAGTGTATTTGGGTTTTGGTCTGCCTCTCTGTCTGTATTGTTGGTGGAGAGATAAGAGAACGTGGCGGAGCTGCTAGTGGGAGAGTGTTAACAGTGGTTGGTGTAAAGCAATTAGACGAAGGTGGGTAGTTAATGGTGAGGAAAGTCTTGTGTGATTAGGAAAGTGTGTAGGGGTTTGTTACAACTTCCTGGTTGTTGACAGCACAGCGTGGAAGTTTGTTTGCTTTTGGAGTGTGTGGAAGAGAAGGAGTACTAAAATTGCGTGACGTTGAGCCGAAGGGACAACTGCTTAAGACGGTCAGTGACACAAGTTGAGTTTGAAGTGTTTTCGTAGTTGTGTCCATGTAAAGATGTAACCAGGGGCTAGGGATCGCTCGTAAGTAAGTTGGGATGTGTGATTTTCGGTATGGAGCTAATATAGGCTGGTTTCAGTTTGTCCGAGAGAATCACGTAACTGCTGCTGAAGCCGTATTGGTAAGACGTGTGTGTGGCTTGACCCTGAGAACCCCAACATAGTGTGAGAAACTTACAGTAGTATAATGATATATGCTTTTTGTCTAACAGTTATCCGTAGGGATGGTTCCTGCGAGCGTATCCCACTGGGTCATTGTGAAGTGGAAGACTGACCACGACCAGGTGAAGATGGCAACTGTGGGTGGTGTGATTGTCACATAAATGGAGATAGGGAATAGAAGCAGAATGATAATAATTCATTGTGTGTGTGTGTGTGTGTGACACGGTTGTATAGATGTGTTGTTGAATAAAAGGCGAAAGGACAAGTTGGTATGACTGACTCATTGATTGGTGATGATGACATTGAATTTGTGATTGTGTGAAGAATTAGAAGTCATCAGATTTCGCAGTGTGAGGTGATTGGATTTCTAATGGTAATTAATAACTGGTAGAAGAAAGGTTCTATGAGCTGATTTATTTAATGATAACTTATGTATTGAGTTGTTTGGAATAAATCTAAGTGAAAAGCAGCAGTCTGTGGAAGTAAAATTGCATTTGCAAGGATTAGGTGGGGGGTGGGTGGGATAGATAAGGTATGAAAAGTGACTGACTAGAGACTTGACTTGACTTCCCCATAGGGGATCGGGGAATAGGTGCAATAATTAAATATCGAATCCCGACTCTCATGAGTAATGTGAGTCAGTCAACGAGGATGGTTAGCCGACACTTTATTCTTATTGACCAAGAGGTGTAATAACAGTACGCACAATAGTCCCGCAGACACTGTGGTCGGTTATCTGCAGGTGTTTCGATTACTTGGAAATACTTTGATGATGTTACATCTTGTTTTTATTTATTTATTTATTTATGTTGTTGTTATACTTCATAGCAGAAGACGGTGAGTACGAGTAATGAGTCGAATGCAGGTGAATTGCCTGCCTCGAGGATTGGGGAAAAAGAAGCATCTTTCAACAGACTATGTGAAGAGGATGAAAATTTACCTTTGAAGAAAGCTGTTCCTGAAAAATCACCTAATACACGTTGGAGTCGTAGTAAAGTATGTTGTTTAGAAATTTTCTGCTTAATGTATCTAGTGTTTGGATAAGGAATGAAGCTGGTAGTGCGGTATCGTGTCTTTCATTGGTGTTTGTTTGTTGCTTTTGGTCCCTATATATATTATTTTTGGTTTTTATGTATTTTGGACTAAGTGTTTTTCTGCCGTTTGAGGTGCGAGCTGATCGTTTTCATGTTAATATTGTGTGTGTCACTGCTGTAGGGAATATTGTTTGTGTTGATTATGTTTCCTGTAGAATATAACCCATGTTATAGATTTTTTTATGTGTATACAATTCGTTGAATTATATGAATGAAAGCTTTTCGACTGGCTTATACTGCAGATATCTTTTTCTTGGTGACTAGCCATTCATTGTTTTCTTATCAATGATAAATGTGTGTGGTGTCTTCTAAGGAACTTTTTCAAACGCATCATCTACGTATTGTCTTCATTTAACGGTAAGGTGGAGGTGTTTTTGCCTAAGAAACCTTTAGAATCACCAAGTTCCAAATTCTGTATTTAAAAGTGAATTTTTAAGGCAGGTGCAACTACTAAATTTTTCCACTTGTGCTAGTGACTAGAATATTCGTTATTCTTTTGAATGCTTCACCCGGATTATGTTGTGGTTAGTGTCTTGGTGACCACACCGAGATTCAACAGTAGACAAATGAGATTACGAATCATCTGTTGAGTATTTAGGTTTACAGCTAAAATGTCAGTGGCAGTGTAAGGCTTTTTATCTCCTTATATGAATCTTGAATGTCTGGTTATTGTGTCTTCATCCTCTCCTGTGTGTTTTGGTTGTAATATCTTTGTGTTGTGATTGGTTTTATGTCTCTTAATGATGGTGATTTTAAGTGTTGTGCAACTTTTGTCTGACGTGGTTGTTGTTGTTGGGGTGGAGTGGAGTTTGGTGGGGTGTCATCGTCCGTTTATTTGTCTTTCACATGATAGATGATATATGTAGGAGCTATTCCACAGATGAAATCATAGTGATGATTAGACTGTGTATATCAGGGCTTTGTGGTGGTATGATATTTTTTAGACGAAAGAGTTTTCATCTAAAATACCCCTTAGCTTATAAAGTAATCAAGTGTGATGTATAAATGCATACATATATTATTTATTTATTTAAACGCATTAAAACTTGGTACAATATGGCACCAAGAAGGATGCGCCACACAATAATAATAAAACAACATAGATGAAAAAAAGGAAGGAAGGCAGGAAAAGAAAAAATATATATAAGTAGAGAACGAATAAAGAACTTCATCCCACGACGCCACGTCATGGGCTGACCACCTCTCCGCGTTTTCCATCCCGTTCCAGGGCTAGCGAACAGAGACCTGTACGGAAGCCTCTGGGGTGACATTCGCAGCAAATGTCCAAGCCACCGGAGCCGGTGTTTCCAGATGACGACACTCAATGAATGGTGATCTCCACTGTGTTCAAACACACGCCACCGAACCTCAGAATTACTCACGCGATGATGCCATCGAACGCAAGCAATCCTGCGGAGACAGAGGTGATCGAACACGCAGAGTCGCCTCACATCCTCAGCTCGGAGACGCCAGGTTTCACAGGCGTAGAGCAGCGCAGCCCGCACCGAAGCATTGTATACCCGACCTTTGACAGCCAGGCTAACGTCGCGACGGCGCCAGAGGTGGCTCAAGTCGATGTGTGCCACCCTAGCTTTCATTATACGGTTGGAAATCTCATCCGTCACCCCTTCGCCAGCACTCACACAATTACCTAGGTACACAAACTTATCGACAACTTCAAGCGGTTCACCCGCAAGAGTGAGTGCAGGTACAGGCTCCTGCCAATCTTGTAACAGTACTTTGCACTTAGACGGCGCAAAGCACATACCATACATATATATGCATCTCTGTGATGATAGTTTTACACTGATTTACCTTCAAACAATTAGTCTTGGCTTTTTGTTTTTCATCTCCATTTTAGAATGTGTCGCAGAATGGTGTACACCATTCCTCGTATTCAGTTGACTCAAAAGTGAAGCATGTTTCAAGGCTTCTTACTGGAAGAAGTCATCAAACGACAACGTTTGGAAATAAAGTTGTTAAGGATTATAATACGTCGCGTTTGTTTTCATCGGCTGAGAGACTTGGTGGTGTTTCGCGGCTTCATTCTCTCGGTCGATCCGTCCTACCATCAAAAGGCAAAACGGGTGGGTTTTTTGTTTTTGGCTTGTATTAATATATTACTTTTTTGGATTTCTTTTGATATTCAGTTTTGAGTATGATACTATAAACGTTTTTAGATATAGTGAAGAGAAGACTTTTAGGTGAAGTCAATGATTTTGGTGTAGTTGTCTTCTCTGAGCTGTGGATGGTTTAGTTGCGAAGCTTTCAAATTGAAGTATGCACTGAATGATGTTGCCTAGTAAGTAAGACAATGAAAGCTCCGGAACTATAAACCATTCAGCTCAGGGAACACAACTACACCAAAATAAACATTTTTTTGAATACTTTCTTTCTACATAGTTACGCTTACTTGAGGATGTACAAAATTCGGTTAATCCCTTAATTGTATCTGGAGCAGCAGTCTTCAAAGATTAATTGAGAATATAGGGAAACTTTGATTGTTTCATCGACCTGAAATCAAGCTATCATAGTAACTTTGGAGGCATTATTATGATAGCAGTCACTTCAAATGTACTAGGTGTTGTCACACACCACCTCGACTGTGTAGAAGGCGTCGGAAATGGATATATGAAGAGGAGATTAGGTGTTGTTCAGGTTGTCGGTGCATTGCTTATATGTTTATCCTCGGCCAGTTGTCGCTTGAACACCTCACTGTTTTTTGTTTATTATTCCCTTGGGGTTCCCTGTGGAACATGAAACTTCAACAGCACATGTCCATCTTGTTCTGTTCTCTTCAGTCGTCTTTAGTTTGTTCCCATGATTGACCAAAATCTTTCATCTCTTACATGTCACGTGTCTCAGGTTAATAATCATTGTATGCCGTGATATTATTGTAGCCTTGGAATCGTAAAACGAGACTGCTGAATGAATTTCATACTTTAAAATCTGCATGTGTGTGTGTGTGTGACTATTGTCAGTATCGGATCTCAGAGATCCTGAACCTATCTCTGGTTTCAGAAGACTACGCCTGATACGCAGAGGCGTATGCAAGGTAACCGACGCTGAGGAACAGAAAATGGTTGGGCAATAGGATTGTTTATTTTTCGACCTATAAGAAAACAGAATTACGATTTACTACATGCAAAGTCTGTAAATGAACGTTAATCTAATGCATAATAACACTTCTGAGTGTATTTCTCCAGTCCTCTGCCAACCAGTATACAATTAAGCAACGATAGCTTTCTTGTCTCGTGCCCAATGGAGACCAGCTCGAATAAACAAACGCTTCACTGTTGACCAACATTGACAGTAGCAGTCTGAGTTATGGGCAAATAAGTCAATTCATGTCTCACCGAATCTATTTTTACTGAAAGCATTTAACTGTTTTACATGTCCTCAACTGTATGTTACCTGAATCAGTGCAGTTGTGAAGAAACAAACTATTCGAAATTTGTAGTATCTTTCTGATTGATTCGTTGACTTATCCACTGATTGTGGTGCAATTTGAAGTGTTTCATCATCATGTCTAAGGTTACTGTGAATTTGTTGTTCGGGACATTTATTATTCGCTGATAAAACTTTCAAACAAGCAACAAAGCAGGACTTAATGAATTCATGAAATTTCATTAGAACTCTTCGGCTGAAAACACTACATACAGGGATATATATATATATCCCTGTATGTAGAGTATTCGGCTGAGGAATTCTACCGAAATGTGACGAATTCATTGGATTCTACTCTATAGACGTTTGCTGTTAGTTTTAAGTGTGGTGTACTAATTATTCCTTTGTCCATTGGTAGTAGTGTAACGACAGAAGACGACAAGGGCCAGGCAACAGGTCGTTTATTGAGAAAATCAACAGATATTTATAGACTTTTGTGTACATTATTATTAGCGTTATTGTTAGCGGAGAAGCAACGTCTTTCGATTGGTTGTTTTCTTGTTGAAGTTTATTCTGTATTGCTTGTGACCGTTTCCTAGAAAGTTGAGCCATGTATCTGCGAATCATATTGGCACACGTTAAGTCTGCTGTGATTGGTTGGTGAGCTCCTGAAGGTTGAGCTTTGTCATTGTTTTTTCCCATGACCCCTATTCGGGACATAAAGATTGACGTAAATTGCTGTCCACAATTTTGGCTAGCAGACAGCTCTGACTACAGTAGTAGTAGAAGTAGTAGTAGCGTTATGGCTTATTTGTTTTCTGGCCTATGGATGACAGATTCAGATCTGGTTCCACGTATAATGGTATTCATAAATGTATGCATGTTATCAAGTAATTATGAAATAGAAAACGTAGGGTGTCTGTTTGATAATTCGATTATTTTTCTGTCGCTCTCTGTCTCTTCTCTCTGAATATACAGATTGGAAAATGAATTCCATTAAGGAGAGAACATCAGCGAACACTTCGTTGAATTGTTCAACTGTGAAACAGACTAATCGATCAACGTCTTCTGTTTTGTCTGCGAAAGAGAAAATTCTTGAAGAGAAAAGAAAACTTGTCATTGAACAGATGGAAAAGAAAAATGAACGTTTACGTGCTTTCCAAGAAGAGAAAAGACTAAAAGCGGAAGCTCGTAAAAAGGCTAATGATGAACGTTTTCTAGCCGCTCATCAGAGATATCAACAATTGTTGCAAGGGAATCAATTTCAAGTTAAAGTATGTTTTTCTCTTTGATGTTGTTGTGTACAAACCTGTTGTCAGTTGTTTTTTCCCCCTCAATATTATATGTATATACTATATATGTATGTATAGATTGCGCTCATCTTGCTACTGTGTGTCTTATGTCTCTGGCATATTGATTGTGACTTAGTTGGGTTCGTTTAGCTGGTGTTTTTAATTGCGAAGCTTTCATTGTCCTTTTAGACAACATCTTCAGAGCAGGTTTCATAATGAAAAGAACTTGTTCAAATTGTTCCTGCACGAATGATTTAACTGTATCTCCTGACAACCTCCTTTATCGTGATTGGTTGTTAATTTACATTTTTATTGACTTGGAGTTTGGACTTTCTTGTCATGTGACTCACTATTCCTCATTAGTTGGTAGATTTCTGCTGTAGTAATGTGTTGGTTAATCACTGATTCATTTGAGTACCAGGCATTTTGGGTATTTTATTTTCAATAGCATTGGAGTGCTACAGTGTGTATAAACTAACTCTCTTGGACAATGTCTACACCCAGTTTGTTTTGTGAGTAATTGGGCAATTACTATTATCATAGTTGAGTATAAATCAATCGACGAGGTTGTGAAGTTATACCGATTGAGATGGTTAGTACATGTGTTACGCATGCATGCTTAGCCATCGGCTTCCTCAATGGGAAATGTTAGCTGACATAGGATCAGAGTGGAAAAGAGCCATTGTTGGTGAAAGCAAAACATGGCTTCATCAGTCGATGAAATCGACAAGAGTTAGTTTAAGCCAGTCACGTAGGGAGGTAGACAAGCTGGCTGGTTGGGGTCCTCAGGATGGCAAGAACCAATGAAGGCTGGAGACAATTGGTGATATGGCTCAAAATCGTTGTCAGTGGTGCAGATGCATCCACTCATTGTGACTCATAATATCCAATGAAACTGTATTGTTTTTCTACATTACTATTCTTTTTGCCTCATATCTGTGTTTATTATCTCTCTTATGAATCTCCTTTTACCTTCTCTCGCTTTGTGTGCTACGTGAAGTGTGGTAATTCGAAATGGTGCACATCTGTGCAAAATTCTACGTTGAAACCAGTCCAGTCCATAGTTGAGTATTTGGTCTTTGTGAGTTGATTTCCTGTATACCTGCGTTTCCAAATTTTCTGTGGTAGTTCTGTTTACTAAGACATCTAAGGATGAAATTCTGCTGTCTGATTCTTCTTCTCTTGTGAATTAATTGTCTTCATATGTGTTATATATTGTTTTGTGGGTGTATTCCAATTGATTTCTTTTAATTATTTCGAATGTAGCGTCAACGTGTCGTATCCAGATTTTTGGCCTAATATGGGGTTGGGCTATTAATTCTAATCTTTGCATGACAGCATCAGCTGTTTATTACTCCTGTTATGGGCACGATCCCACTGACACTTCTTTGATGTGTTCTCATATTTGACTGTTGAATTGAAAGTATGTTATAAGGCGTAATTCTATGAGTCCCATCCCAGTTAAACATTATTGAGCTTTGTGTGTTCATCGCTATAAAGTAGTCGTTGCATAATATCTTTTGCTAGTTTCACAACAACTGAAGTGTGTAATGCTGTGATATTTTGTATGTATACTTCTGGTTCTTCCAACTGAATGGCTAGGGCTTCTGCAATGCAAAGACGACGTAAACGTATTGTCTTTGTAAGGTTGTTCTTCACTTTGTAGATTACTTTGAAGGAGGCGTTTGTTGAGATGGAATGACCAGTGTTGACGAGATGTTCGATTATTGCACTCCTTATACGACTACTACTTCTTCCTTTCTGCAGCCACACTTCGTGACACCTTCCAATTCGTCTATTATAATAAAGATATCAATGTAAAGAAGAAAAATATGCTCTCTCTCGACATTGAGTCACTATTTACCAACGTTCCACTCACAGAAACTGTCTGTCACATTTGTCAATATATAGGTGGAAATCAGCTGAACATCGGATTACCGACGACTTGTTTAAAAGAACTACTACTGAGATGTACACTCAATGTACAATTCACATACAAGGATGTTATTTACAGACAAGAAGGTGGGATCGCAATGGAAACTCCACTGAGCCCATTACTAGCCGACTGTTTCATGGGAAGCTTCGAGAACGGCCCACTCAAATCAACTATAGACAATTTCCAATTGTATGTTAGATATGTGGACGACATCTCTCATGAATTGAATGTTTCTGATTATTTTCCCTGAAATATGGGTTGGTCAATTGATAGAATGGTCGCATGATTTTGTTATGTATTCAAATTGTCTTTTACAGTCCTTCAGAGATAGATTATGTGTAGATGATGCTGGTAACAAAAAACGATTGGTCGTAAGGGGATGTGTTTAGTTTTGGTCAACCGTAAAATCGAGATAAAACAGGACCGTTAGATTTCATTCGCCATTGATCTTTTTTCTATTGTAATTTGTCCTGATTTCCTTAGTTTATTTGATGCTAATTATTATCTAGTGTGTGTATAGAGTTTTTCGTAATCTTTAAGTAAATCATCACCTTCAACTTCCGTAGAATCATCTTCACTGAAATCATTAAAAATAAAATGAGGAAGTAGAAGAAGAAATACGGCTAGCAATCGTCCTCCTCAAGAATGCATGACACCATTGCTACTGAAACTTCACAACTGACTCTTGATTGAAGCTCCACAACGTTGTGGATGTTTATGCTCATGGTAAAATAATTCTTTTGCCATCGGTTGAGCGTTTGTTTTAAGAAAGTGTGCTTTTAGTATACACTGTAATAATCATTTGAGAAATTCGAATATCCTGTTCTCAGGGAAGTTCTTTTCTTTTTTCTTCTTTGCATCTTTGGTGGTTTGCTGCTTGACATCCTAACATGGACAGCTTACCATTCATTTTTCAAATGTATCCTTTATTTACTTACGGCTTGTTTCATGCAGACTGTAGAAAGAACACTGCTATTATCGTGAAAGACAAGTGTTTACGGCGGTGAATCTAGATTCATGTCATGTTATCAATGAAAAATGTGTTATTCCATATTAGTTTGTTTATTAGATGTATCACACAGTGAAACAGTATTATTTACTGGATGACGAGGTTACGAACAGAATTTATTGTTCATAGTCATATCAGTTGTAATCACACGACTTCGAAACTTGAGTTTTACAGTTTTCTTTGTTCTCTCCTATTTGTCGTCGTTGTGGTATTGGAATTTTCCAAATATCTGGGACAGGTGTTGGATCATCCCAATTACATGTGTTTGCAGTTGATTCGATGAACAAAGCTTCTGTTATCAATCTCTCCCTCCACCCTGCTGTTATATTAGATTTTAAAACTGTCATCCTATCCCATGCATCCTATTGTATGATTGTGTGTAATTGCATGTAGTGAGTGCTATCTTCGGCTGAACTATTCTGTAGATTTCTTATCTTTTTCGGGTCAACTAATCGAGATTTCGCTAGGTTTTCATGCTCGGCTAATCTGACTGCCCCTGTTCCACTAGTTTGACCTGAAAATCATCTCCAGCAGGGTATTAGATAAACTCGATTGTTTTGTTTTAAAGGCTCCACAGGATTGATGCTTTAACCGACAAAGCTTGTTTCTGATTGAGTTTTTGGTTGGTGTGAATGTCACTTTTATATGTTACTTCAGCAAAAACTGTCCCTTCATCCCTTGTTGTCTGTGTGTCGAAGAAGTGGTCAGGTGCATATTGTGTGTATCTATCAAGTTAGACATCCCTCTTAAAACACGGTGTTTTAATTTGAATTTATTTCAGGAAAATCTTCCCCCTGGTGCAAGTACGAGTGTACAAGCTAAGCCATTACAGAGTAATAGTGCTACTGCTTCTAGTACTACTACTACTACTGCTACTAATAATAATCCAGCGAAAAAGTGTTTAGTAAGCCTAAATACTAAGGATCACAATAAGGTGCTTAGACTACAGAATAAACCTGTTAGTGTAATGAAGCCATCTCAACCAGCAAGCTGTCAGAAAGTTCAACCAATGGTGAAAGTTCACACAAATCAACCTGTTGGACAATCGCAACTACAGAAGAAAGTTGTTGAACCCAAGGCAGTACCAGTAATCAGTAGTCCAGTAGTCGAGTGAGTTAAATTCTATCTTGTAATGTTTATTATAAATGTATACACATGTGCAGTGTAACTTGTTTGTTTTTAGTATTGAAATAAGTATTATAAATGTAATCAGATGATGATCAGTACATTAGGACTAACATTTTATATGACCGACTGACTGAGAAAAAAAGAGATTCCAGAGAACGACAATAACCAGAAATGGGGTAGAGAGAAAGAGTAGTAGTATCATTGGAAAAGAGTAGCGTTTGACTTTGATGTGCGAGATCAAAAAGAACAACCGAATGCATCTGAGACAGTTGAGAATGATTTCGAACCATTTCACTAATTGTCTCCAGTCTTCATTGGTTCTTAGAATCCTGATGACTCCAAACACGAGGTCTACACCTCCCTACGTGGTTGGCTCTGACTAACTGTCGGAGATTTCATGGACTGCTGCCAAGTTCTCGTTTGACCACCGCTGGCTCTTTTCCAACCTGACCGATCCTATGTCAGCTAACATTTCTCATCGAGGATGGCCGATGATGACTAGGGATGCGTAACAGACACATGTCTCGGCCATCTCACTCGTTGTGAGTTCAGACCCCCATCGATTGACTTTCACTCGTTATCAAACATTTCAGGCCTAACGTGAATATTAATTATTCTATTATCCCACCTAACACGGGAGATGAAATGCAGACATGTATGATCAAAGACGACTAGTCTCCCACTTTCAATGACCATGTCTAACTCATAGCCATATTACAGAGGACGGAGCGAACTGGTGCTGTGCACTAGACACATCTATCGATCGATAGCCAGCTGAATATCACATCGACGCCGTTAACTTTCTTGGGACTCCTTTGCCAGTCAAACATTCCTATAGTACCAACCCAGTGGGAGTATAAGTGATTCCCAGATGTTGAACTTTGAACACCAAAGGAGTGAGATACGTCAGTCACTTGGAAAAGGGTATTTTAACGGATAAGATACACTGCAGAAAGATGAAAATAAAGAATAAAAGGCGTGAAACCGTGTACAGGATACCTTTTTCTGATGTGTAACAAAAATGCCTCCCAGTTTTGCATCGTAGTGTCAATACGGGAATAAGACTACGTTCTGCATGTGTATTCATCTAATTCCTTCTAACCCTAACTTGTCCTTAGCCTGAACCTTAACGAAATTTTTCCAAAACCGAGCCATAGATTTATCCCCAATACTCCAACATAATATCATAACATTTCATTAAGTAGTTTTTATTCATGATTGTGGTGTTATTTAGTAGGTTCGATTAACTTGGTCACGTGGCTTAGCGTTCTGAGGTCACATCGATGGTGTGCGCTCAGACTACTTCGGTGCTTGAAGTTTCTCTGCGAGTTTCTGGAATTATCCTTCACTATAGTCATAGACTTTACAATGATTACTACTGACAAGTTACTAATTTTTCTTTTCTGGGTTACTAGTAAAATACGCAATTAAAACACCAGGACACAGTTCATTAAACGAAAGTTTTGTTTTGTGTATTCTTATTCTTCTTTTTCTTCTTCAGGGAACCGTTCAATATATCAAAGTGTAATTCAGATTCGGAATCAGACGATGAGGATTCAGGTGGTCATTGTCCAGAATGGTGTCGTAAAGGTGGGTAGTATTTCACTTAACATTCATCTGTGGAGTAGTTCGTTATGATTTTATTTACTGATAAAATTTTATCTGAGTTATTATCATCATTATTATTCCATTGGGTTCCGAGTAGAACACAGGCCTTCAATAGAAGGGCATCACCATTGCGTCCGGTTCTTTGCAGTCTCTTTTAGCTGACTCCATGATTTCCCTTGAGCTTCCATCTCCTCCATATCACCTTCGTACGCCCAACTCGTCGTTTCGCATTCAGGTTCCACTCGATGACCTGGCGCGCGATGCATCAGCCAAGAGTGTAGTCAGCGTGTATCCGACTCATCTCTAATTTCTTCCACATGTTTGTTGAGCGCAGTAGCTTCTTAATTGGTTTGTTGGTTGCTAGAGTTTCTTGTTGCTAATGTTTTCCAGCCCGCCGTCTGATCTTCAGTATGGAGCTGGCGGAGGCAGTTGTTGATGAAAGTCTTCAGTGTGCTGCTTGAAGTGCTTTTCGTGACACTAAAGACAAGTTACTGATCCATATACAAGAATTGACTGACAGTGGTGTTGAAAATCCGAATTTTCTTCTTCATATTGAGTACATCCTATTTCCAATAATGCATTATTTTAGTGATATGTCACTATAGTAATATATGTATATACCACTGTAGCGACGTAAACAGAGACTGTTAGTTCCTATTGCAATAGCTTCACTTCCTGAATGTGTACATATTGCAATGGAAGCAGTTGTGTATCCGTAGAAGTGGCATATTTATCATATGAGATACACTTGGTGTTTATGGTCTTATAAGTCTTACATGATTATGAGGTGATTTGAAGTTTCGTGAGACAGCTAAGGGAGGCTATATTGTGTATATCAGTTGAGACAAATAGAATTGCTAGAAAAATAATCTGATTCTCGCTAGTGACTACTACTGGTCTGCAGAACGAGGTTGGCCAGAGTTCTAGTGAAAAGTCGTGACCAGTGGGGGGCTAAGTACTCGCTGTTAACATGGGCTGGCGGTCGCCCAAAAATTACGAATTGGTATAGGCGTAGATATCATTCAACCGGTGATTGAGTGTCTGGTCCTAGTGGCGGAATGGTCGAGGAGCTTGACTTCTACTCGGAAGGTCCTGGTTTCCTACCTTTTGTTGGTGCATGAAAGCGGCATGAGTCCCAAGCACACTAGAACGCAATAGCTGTCCAGTACTCACTCACTCCCTGGTTTTCATTAGTACTCTAGTGTAACAATGACAAGTATTCCAGCAGATTTTTGAGATAGAGCACATGATAGTCTTTCTTGTTTTGATTTACTGTGTGGTTATTAACTGATAAACACAATAAGCCTACAATTTAAGTTATATATTTAATCACATTCAACTAATGTTGTTTAATCTTTGTATTAATAATCATCTGTTCATATTTAGGCAATACTGAACTGATGGATGCATTCTGTGATTTGCATTCAATTAAAATGAGATGGCAAGATGAATTCCTGCCTGCATCAATGATCCCATTCAGTATTCCTGAAATATTCCGTGATTATGATTATACATTGAAACCACGTACAAGCAGTGCGATATGGGATGAAAGTCCTCGCAGTAGTGGAAGCAATTCTGCGAATCGTCCCAGTTCAAGCAAAATACCTTTACCTTTATAAGATACTCTTGAAATTCGTACATTTTTTGTTTTTGCTTTTCAAATGATATATGTATATATTGATAACCTTATGAGTATAATATTTTCAAATTCATTGTACATTTGTGTTAGAAAAAAACAAATATATGTATATATATTTATTATAATGTGTTTATTCTGAGCATTTTTAAGAGATGAAAAAAACGCTTGACTTCTTCACTGAGTGTGTACTTAATCATCCTATCCTAAAATCAATGATATGACAGTATGATAGGTGGTCACTATCATCAGAGATGTCGCAACAATTGTCTGTGACTTCAACAGACGTAAACAAGTGATCATACCTTTTCCCTTCATGTGTGTAATAGGGAAATGGCGACAGGCGCAGGTTTTGATTGGCTTTTCATTACTTTGACTCATATCGGTCATTCTAGACTAGACATCTGCGTTAGTATGCTGAATTTGTTTCCATCTTCGTACGGATAAATTATCTATGGGTAGTAGAATCGGGGTGAGAGTTATGTTGCTAAGTTGTTCAAATACATTCGAATAGATGAGTCGAAATTCTAGTATACTTCTAGTGCTATGTTTTGAGTGATTTAGAAGTATTTGACAGCCTAAGGCATTTTTCGAAGTCATTCAACATATAGCATTACTTCACCAACATTCGTAATCCTAATAATCCAACTTTGAAGTAGACCTGGGTTCGATGTTGACTGAATAAAGTGGGTTGGAAAGCAGTTGACAATGGAAGCGATATTCGTCCTGTTCGTTTAATGATTTATCTACCACGGCTTACTGATCCTACATACATGTTGAATAAAGGTGACTGTTAAGGTCGATCACTACTTCTCTAGAGTGTTTAGGGACTATGGTGATAAATTACTGGCTGGGCGAACTAACGTATTGGTAAACGTTTGGGAATCGGAGATAGTCCCATTGGACTGGTGTAACTCATTGATTGAAGCAGTACACGGAAACAAGTCTTCCTGTGATTATCATGACTATCTTGACTAATATGATATCTAAGGTTCTAGGCTGAATAACCACGCGCAGATTTAAGTGGTGCTCGAGAGAAACAAACACGAGAAAACCAGTCAGGTTATAGACCAGGTGGAGTGTGGGTGTGTGTATTGATCATATCTTCACCGTTTGACAGATTCTGGAACAGTACCATCCTCACCGGTGTCCAACTATCCACATATTTCTTAAGACGAAGGCGGAATTTCACTCCGTCGACTGAGAGGTACTATGACAATGTTTGGCTTCGAAAGGAATCCTGTGGAAGTAAATGGCGTCGATGTGATATTCAGCTGGCTATCGATCGATAGATGTGTTTAGTGCACAGCACCAGTTCGCTCCGTCCTCTGTAATATGGCTATGAGTTAGACATGGTCACTGAAAGTGGGAGACTAGTCGTCTTTGATCATACATGTCTGCATTTCATCTCCCGTGTTAGGTGGGATAATAGAATAATTAATATTCACGTTAGACCTGAAATGTTTGATAACGAGTGAAAGTCAATCGATGGGGGTCTGAACTCACAACGAGTGAGATGGCAGAGTCATGTGTCTCTTACGCATCTCTAGCCATCCTCGACGGGAAATGTTAGCTGACATAGGGAGGTGTACACTTCGTTTTCGGAGTCATCAGGATTCTAAGTACCAATGAAGACTGGAGACAATTAGTGAAATGGTTCGAAATCATTCTCAACAGTCTCAGATGCATTCGGTTGTTCTTTTCGATCTCGCACATCAAAGTCAAACGCTACTCTTTTCCAATGACACTACTACTCTTTCTCTCTACCCCATTTCTGGTTATTGTCGTTCTCTGGAATCTCTTTTTTTCTCAGTCAGTCGGTCATATAAAATGTTAGTCCTAATGTACTGATCATCATCTGATTACATTTATAATACTTATTGCAATACTTAATCATTGCTTTCCGTATCGTGGAATGTCAGCTGATATAGGATCAGGTTGGAAAATAGCTGTAGTGGTCAGAACAAAAGTTGGAATCAGTTCAGGAAATCTATAAGTGCTAGTTTGAACCGGTCACGTTGAGAGAGGTGCAGACTGCTTGGCTGGTTGAAGTCCTCGGGATGCTAGGAGTTAAGGATTGTAAACAATTGGTGATATGGCTCGCCATCATTCTCTCAATGGCTCAGATGCATTCTTCACTCTTTTCGATCTGCAGATATCTATTGAACCCTACTGTTTGTTTTTCCATGTTATTAATACTCTTTCTCCTTCACATTTTTGTTTATATATAAGTGATAATATCAGCGTTCTTTTGAATTTCTTTTGACTTGCTTTGTGCGATATATGAAGTGTAGCATCTCGAAGGGCTGCACTTCTATGCAAAGTTCTATCTTGAAAAACCAATCAGTCAGTCACTTCCCTACGACCACCATAGCCTCTGAAAATTACTTATTCGATCAAGAAAATATTTTCCAAAACCTGACATCTTTCTCCGCTTGAATTCCTGCCTTTTCTTAATAAGTCGAAGTATACTTTCTGAATAAAAATTAGGACATCAAAAAACTAATTGGTCGAAAAGCGTACAGCGGCAGAATGCTCGCCAACCACGCCTCATGTGGTTCGAAGTTCGATCCCCGCGGCCGACGCGCACTGCCCTGTCTTGCTGAGCCAGTAATAAGATTGGTAAAGAGGGAAGGTTGGGCATGCGACTATCTAGCAACTCCATCTCGTAAAAATAAGCACCGCTGCTACCGAAACTTCAATCCTCTAGCTTGAAGCCCTATATTCCACCACTGGGAACGTAAAGGAATAAAAACATTATTTCTAAAATTCATCATATCATTTCTTTTTCCAGATTTCAACAAGAATTGATTATACAGAAAAATATGAACAATAATTCTACACCATTGTTCATTTCGACTGTACTAAACAGTAGTATATGAAAAATAAACTAAATGTAATGCCTACAATGTAAGAGGCTGTGAAGTATACAGAAGGTTGTGTTCTCGAAGAAGAAGAAGAATCATAATTATAATAGTCATAATCTAAGACTGTTTTAGGTTTAACATTGTCTTTTTTCACTTCGCTTTTCACAGCTTCAGAAACGTTTCGTTCATATTTATCGGTTTGCGAATGATTCCGTTGAAATTTTCGATTTCGCATGAACAATTCACGAGCTCGTTGAAATTCAATATCGAAATTGGATACAACCTAAAATTAGAGAGAGGTGAAAGTAAATTATATTATATAAAAGCATAATAAAATATATTCTATTGAAAATGACTTAAAAAGACAGTCCCCCGGAATAGCTTTACTAAATGTGCGTGTGAGCGTCGCTTAGGCTGAAGTAGATGAGCGAGACTCAAAACTGGAACACATTGGCTAAAAGTCAACCGGTTAAGCCAATACACCACATATCTACTCAGTTGACAGCGTGAGTATAACAATAAAACAACATGCTTGCAGGTTGGTAGATATGCTTCTTATGTTAGCTCTGTCTGTGTATACAAATTATTAACATGTATCTGTCGTAGTAGTTACATTGGGAGAATAGAAAGAAGGGTGTACCTAAGATTCTTTAAACATGCACCGAAAAGCCTACACCTCAATAGAACAATTATCATTATTATTATTATTGTCTCCTTTAGTTCCTAGAGGAACATATGGCTTCAGCTGCACGTCTTCATTGCCTTCGGTTCTCTGCCAACGTTTCCATCTGGCACCACGTCTACCCACATGCTTTCGTCTCCCCCTCACTTGACTTCCTCCATGTTACCCTCGCACTGAAGACGAACTCGCCACATCCCATTCGCGTTCAACTCAAGCGATGACCTGGCGTGTGATGTCACTTGATGGTTTGTTTTCTCAGTGTATGACCAATCCACCTCCATTTCTTCCTGCGCGTCGGTGGCACAGCGGTTAGGACTCTCGCCGACCATGCACATGGTCCGAGGTTCGATCCCCTGCCGACGCACACCTGATATCTATGGTCGGCCTGCTAAATTTGGGCTACCGATATCACATGGTGAAAATTTCATACTTGTACCAAATGCTGTGTGGAATCAAGCTATAATAAAATTAAAAAAATAAAAAAATTTGTTGCACAATCGGTTTGCTCGCAAAGATCCCTGTTGCTGATCTTTTCTGGCCGGCCATCTGATCTTCAGTATTGAGCGAAGAAAGCTGTTGATGAAGGTCTGTCGTTTGTTCGACGTGCACTTTGTGACGCGGCGCCAAGTCTCTCATACGAATGATACCACTGACTTCACGTTGGAGTTGAAAGTTCGGATGTTATTTTTCATGCAGAGTGCTGTTGACCTCCACACACACTTGAGAGTAATGAAAGCTTGCCTTGCTTTCCCGATCCTCGCTCAAGAGAACGAACACCTTTAAAATCATCAATAGACAAAAAATAGTTCAATTCCCGTCATGTTTGCCGAAGCAATTGCTATAAAACACCTGAAACCCGATTGATCTGTTCCCTTCTCTTGGTAACTGGACATTATTGCTCTCTCTCTCTCTCCTTCATTTGACGATTACATAATTTTCGGCTTTTAACTCTCTCTCTCTCCCTTTTGACATAGCGTAACTTCGCTTGTCTCTTGTTTCTATAATTTGAGTTGAACTCACCAGATCGTTACTCAATTTATTAGTTGTTCCATCACCTTATTCACCGTCTTGTATCTTTATCACATAACTCTTTTGCCATTGTATTCAAGTCTTTAATTTTTGTTTACACTTGAAATCTTTGAGTGTAAACTACATAAGTGTAATTTTCTGAGCACTCTTGTCAAATGATATTCAGTAACATTTGCAAGTATGTTAAAATTGTTCCGTACTTTAAATGTAATTCATTTCTTTAGGCTGTACACGGCTGATGAGAAGTTTTGTTTTATTTCTTTGCGTTCCCAATGGAACAGAACATAGAGTTTTAAGCTAGAGGTATAACATTTCGGTAGCAATGGTGTTTACTTTTACGGGATGGGGTTGCTAGTCAGTCTCGTGCCCAACCTTCTCTCTTTACCAGTCTTATTACTGGCTTAGCGAGGTAAGGCAGTGCGTGTCGGCCGCGGGGATCGAACTTCGAACCACAGGAGGCGTCGTTGGCGAGCATTGTACCGCTGTACCACCGACGCACTATAACCACATAGATCTAAGAAAATAAGGATTTTTATTTAGACAAAGTGAAGTAAACTGAATCTTAATTTGATAGATATCGACTAGCACTGGAATCGAGGATGAGCATTTTGTCTTATTCGGGACTTATCGGGTGTATATACCTGCATTCCTAGTGAGTGAGGTTACATCTAACATCCAAGAATGTAGTACCATTCAAAATAAGCCTTTCTTTCACTTTGCTGTTGTATATGAACGTGTATTCAGTGAGAAGCAGAAGGTGACTGTAGAGGTTATGCTACATTTCATTCAATAATTCGGTTCACCTGTTATCGACTGGTTACAATCACCTTACAGAAATTGCAATTCACTAACACACCATGATAATATAATTGGAAGACGTTCAATGGAGATGTCTACGGATCCTATTGTGAACAAGGAGAAGAATATGGAGACATTGGATGCACCACCTCCAGGAAGGCGGTAATTCCCTTATTTTTTTTTTGCATTTTCATGTTGTGGCTCTTGTTTTGGTTGAATGAATGATGGTGTTAGATCTATCTCTTTGGGTAGTCATAGGTGAGTTTGGAGACAAAAAAAAGACTTTTGTGAGCTTCAGGCTAAACAGGAAGCCAGAATTTGGTCCTTACAAGGAGAGCTGGGCCTAATAAACCCGTTTGATGATGATGATGGAGGATTGTATGACCCTGTAACTCAGACAGCGCATCATCTTTGATGCCTACTTCTAATTTACGCATAAAGCCTCTGAGGAAGTGAAGACCGTTTCCGCATCCAGTTTATGTTCAGTTAAAGAACTACAGGACAAAGTCTCGGAGGCGTTTAAAGTTTAAAAGGTCAATCCTTATTTTCGGAAGAAATCTTCTTTAGGATGAAGGCAATATAAAACGACTCAAGACTAAGGATACTTTAATTATTCACTTGGAAATTTCAGAAAAACAACAGTCTGCTGGTCTGAATCAGGCTATGCAGACTACAGTGATGCAGGAACCTCAACTTCAAAACATGCTAGATTGGTTCAAAGATAAGACTTCAAGAGTAAGTAATCTCAGTAGTTTAAGCAAGTTTTTTTTTTCTCCTAACCTCTATTGATGTTCAATATGATTACCGAAAAAGAAAAGCGCACTTAAAGTTCTCAACACACATAGATTTCAGTCACAAACACCTGTCTTTTTGCTGTCTTTGGAGCGTTTTGTGACTATGCGTTCCTCAAAGAAGTGTCGGACAGCTTAACAGTCTGATGCAAGGATCGATTCTCTGCGTTTAAACCATGACAAGTCGGTTTTGGTGTCTACTCCTGAATACTTGATACGTATTACACCTATTTGACTGCAGGTACTTTAGATTTGATAAAAGTAGATTAATCTTCATCTATTTTATCAGCTTATAGGCTGTTGAACAAAGTGGAAATTAATACGAAGTTTCCTGCAAAAATGTGTATATATTAGTTTTTCAAAACTATTAAAAAGAAACCACTTTTATTGAATTAATTGAATACAAATGCACTTTTAGTTTTTCGTAAACATAATGCAATATTGAAGTAATTTTAGTGACTGTTGACTAGCAGTGGAATCCAGGATGCGCATTCCATAGCTACTGGGGTTCGTGTATCAGTGCGAACAGCATCGCTCACTGAGTCCAAAATTGAACGAAATGCGCTTCTTAGACTCCACTGCTAGTCAGTCACCACTATCCATCAAATGACTTCAAGTTAATCCTCACCGATCGGTCATGGACCATTGGATCGCGTCCCAGTGGCTGAATGGCCTACCAGCTCGCTGGCCTTGTAACCAGAAGGTCATGGGTTCGAACTCTGGTGGATGCGTACTTATGAAGAGTCCCAAACTAGGACGAAATCGCTGTCCAGTACTCCCAGGTTTTCCAGTGCTTCTCTAACTGATGTCACCTCATGATGAAATCCTCCATGCAATCCTCACAAATCGTCGAAGCATCAACACAGGTCAAACATTCCCATCCAATCAATCAACAAGAAAATCAATACTGTTGAATTAACAACAAATTATGCATCTTAACACATATTTAACTCACATCATTTTTGTTGTGCTGTAGCCAACAACCAGTCTCCAAATATGCATCATATTGTGATCGAGTTTCTGTATTTCGAAGCAAGGTGTATGCAGACGACACTAATTGAAACTCTTGTCTTTTCAATTTATCTGGATTCGAATGGGACAATCGGTCAGGATGTAGACTTTTCGATAAATTATAATAGGCTGATTTAATTTCATCAGCTGTTGCAGATTTTTTCACTCCTAATACATCATAAGCATTATACTTTTCCCATGGGAAACAACTGCACAATGTACTGGTTTGAACAACTCGTAGAAACTGTGGACGCAACAGTATGAGAAGTTCACTGATGATGGTGATGATGATGATAATATTGTAGTGTTAGCTTTAAATCTCTCAAAAATTATTATTAATTACCTTTCCTATTATATAAACTCAACTTTTTGACATAGAACTAACTAACTAGTTCAAATTTGTAATATCTTATCGAATTATCACAGAAATATGTAACCAGTCTGAAAACAAACAAAATTAAAGTACACATTGTATAAACCTTTCAACAAAACTACTTGAAATCAAAAGTTATAATAAATACACATGCACAAAAAATATATATGAGACTTTTTACAAATCATACAGCCTTCCTCAACTTCCTCAATTCTTACTTTTGTCAATATTTGAGTGGATGGATCAATATGTCAACACAAGATTAGAACTTACAATAATAATAACAGTAATTCTCTTAGGCGTTTATTAATTCACCAGTAAAGTCGAATTTGGTGTGCTAGTTGGGGCGATTCAATGGTAGGTAGAAAGCTCAGCTTGTGGTCTGAGGTTCGACTCCCAGTCGTCACATAGCGTGTGCTACTGACTCGATTTATCAGTAGTATATAAACAGACGTTCACAGGCATAACAACATCAAATAGGTAGGGAGTTACAGCGCTGCGGAGATATGTGAGAGACGTGAAAGGAACACAGAGGAAAACAGAATATGAAGGAAGGCCAGAAGTATCACAACACGGAAGATCTGCGCAAATGGTGTGTCGAAGAAAAAATGTATATAATTTGGGTATATAGAGATGCCAAATTGCAAATAAACATTCCCTTACCAGGTATTTCGTCTTCGACAGTTATAGTAGGAGAGGAAAGGAGGAGGACGTGTCTGACGTCAACCCACCAACGCTAGTGGAACTTCGAAGCTTGATCGCTTATGTTCTCCACTCAGAACACAATTGAATGAGAGAAGGAATTCAGTTGAATTACAAGTATGTTAAGGGATATACGGCATGTTGTTTCATCACACATTAAAAATGAGATGGTTGGTGCAAACCAAATACTCGCACATAACTATCTATAATTATCATCAGCGAGGTAGGATAGTCAGAGATTTCCAGTCACTGTGAAACGATTTTATGAACTTCAGTGCACCAAAGGGGTAGTAGTAGTAGTGGTGAACGAATGAGATACCCTTATAATACTCTTTTATGTGGATAATATTTCATCATCAACAACAGTGTATAGGAAAATTACAAATAGATCTAAGAACTAATTTCAAAGAAATAAAAACTTTGAATGTTTTAACATCATATCAATTCGATTATTTCCTGTCACAGTGTGAGGTGGTCTTATCAATCGAGAGATTTTTCACTGGATTTTCAAAAAGCAAAATTAAGGCTGCCATACAAAATCCGTTAATTTTTTATGGACATTCGTTTAAAAGTGAGGAGTGATAGCGGATAGAAAACACTAGATGATTTTAATTAACATTATTATTCCCTTGGGTTCCCAATGGAACATATGGCTTCAACAACAAATCTTCAATTTGTTCTATTTGGTACTGTCCTCTTCATCTGGGTCCACGATTGCCCATAATAGCTCATTTCCTCCAACTCGTACAATCTCATCTTTGTCACCCTAGGACGACCCGCTCGTCGCTTCCTATTTAGGTTCCACTCCAGCGATGGCCTGCACTGAGCGCTATGTCATTTGACGGTTTCCACGATGTATGTCCGATCCATCTCCATTTTCCCAACATATCTGTTCAGTGGATGGCTCTTGGTTGGTTTGTTCCCACAGTTTCGTGTAGCTAATTCTTTCCGACCGGCCATTTGATCTTCAGTATAGAGCCAGCGTAGGTGGCAGCTGTTGATAAAATTCTTCAGCTGGCTGTTATAAATCCTTTTCTTAACACGCACGTCAAGTTTCTGACCCGCATAGAAGAACTGACTGACTTCACATTTGAGTTGAAAACCTGAATCTTGTTCTTTATGCTGGCTGAGTGCAGAATATTTCCGAATTGGTTTCAGGTTGATGAAGGCGTATCTTGCCGTTGCAATTTTGGCCTGCTTTGACATCTCCATCCGTTCCGCCGGCCTGTAGTTGAAACCATGCCTCCTGGCCAGATAAGTAAAGGAAGTAACCTCTGTTAAATCCCTTCCGTTGGTGGTGATTAGTGCTGGTTGTTGTTGTTGCGGTTCGTTGATTCTCTTCATCACCTCCGCCTTCTCTATGTTCAACTGAAATCTGTTCAGTCTTCGCTGCTTCTTCAGCCAGTTTGTTGCTTTTCGCCTGTAAGTTTTCGAATTTGTGTGACATTAGACATATATCATCCGCGAAATCCAGATATTCCTATCGGTGGTCTAGCGTATTACTAGCTCCTCGCTCCCACGCACAGTCTGACGCATAATCCAGTTCACCACAATTACGAATATCATCGAGGATTTCAATTCACATGGTTGTCACTTACAACTGCTGTTACCACTTACTGACTAGCTTCAATACTGAACAGAAATCCAACAGTTCGGGTCACCACACTCCATGAACCACACTGACGAAGACAACAAAGAGAAGCAAATCGATTCAAAAGAATGATAATAAGCAGAAATGTGAGGGAGAAAGAACAGTGACATAGAAATCAGTAAAGTTTTACTAGATATGGCAGATTGCAGTAAGTGAATGAATCTGCGCCCGCCACTGACAACGATTTTAACCCATATCACCAAATGTCTGCAGTTGTCATTGGTTCTTACGATCCCGACGACCGCAACCAGGAAGTCTACACCTCCGTACATGACTGGCTCAAACTAACTGTCAAAGATTCCATGGACTGACTCCATGTTTTGGTTTGACCACCACGTGCTAGCTCTTTCCCAACCTGATCGATCCTATGTCACTTAACATTTCTCATCGAGGAAGGCGATGGCCAGGTATGTGTAACATATGTCTTCACCATCACCGCTGTCATAGGCAGATTTGGTTTATCTGACGGTGTCATCTGAATTGCTTAGGAGTTATTGTGATGTAAGTCCGACTCATTCACAGTGGTTTACGTGTATTCACTTCTTATCTTCACAATAATCATTGTCATGACGGTTTTAAATAATGCACCATCTCATATATTATTAGCACACTCCGCTTATCTTTTTTTCTGTTGGCTTTTTCAAGTAGTACCAACTTAAGCACATGTGTGCATCAGCAGTGTCCTCATAATTACAGCTGTTCGAGTTGGTTTGATTCCCGACAAGAGACAGGTGAAAATGAGTAAAAATAAATAAGAATGAAAGGATAGGATTAATTCCAGTGGCATACTTTGCATACACCATTGCAAAAGTAGTAATAATTCCAACTATACACACATCTGCACCCCGTAAGTAAAATGGTAATAATCAAACACCTGTGTAAGTAATGGAGATAACTGGTGAAAATACTCACTTAGTCCAGCCTTTGAATATCATTTCATTTAGTGGTTGATAGGCAAGTAAAAGCCAAGCACAAGCCTACTGAGCTGCAGTTCCTTCCGTCCCTATTTTTTATATCTGTGAGATATGGTCATTGAAAGTGGATGATATGAAGCGCTTAGGCGTCTCCCACTACTACCGGTGTGTCTGCACTCTATCCCTCAAGTTATGTTCATTAATAATGAGGTTAGATGTACAGTGTTCGGTAAAGCCTTCCCAGACGAACAGCGTTGGCGAATATAAGATTAATTTGCAAGAAAGTTTCGAGTGATTAGACTAAATATACTTCGCATCATAAATGAGACCTTTGACTGTTAGCTTGAGCCACGCATGGTATGTGTAGTCTAGTCTTACTTGGGTCTTTGAGCCGCTAAGAGCCAGTAACTGGAGACTACTGCCGGTGGCATAGATCGAAATCGTTCTCAAGGATGCAGATACATTCATTTCTTTTTTCTATTGTAGTGATCTATTATCAGCTACTAGAATTCACATAATCTCAGTGAACCGTGACGACTGTAATGCAGCAAAAATTACTGCGATTAATAAAGTTTACACTTCTCACCACCATCACCACTACCGTCAAACATTGTGTTCAATGACAACAGTAAAGTGTAAAACAACGCTGGCATACAAACAAAAATGAAGATCAAGTGAAATAATAACTCACATACATTTTCAAAATTATTTTATTGCTATACTATACACAATGATAATTTACACAACAGTAGGAATGTTAAATATGCTTTTTTTCTCTCTCAATTTACTACTGGTCAGAATAGGATGGAATATTTACAACAGCGTAAATGCAGTTGCTTGTTTCTATTCCTGGCATGATGTTTTCTTTTTGTTTCATATAGTAATCAATAAAGTATTGGTGAGTAAGACCACCACCTGTCAACTGAATGACTTGCCAATAACCACAGTGTGATCAACACCGCACACTACTTGTGTAGCTTTAATTGGAAGAAGCAACGGCATTGGAAAGGTTTGATCAGTTGCTGATTTTGTCACTTGTGCACCTAAACCAAGACAGTATAACCCACCACGTGGCGCTCCCCATGCCCATAATAAACCATCAGTATTTTGAGCAATGAAATGATATAAGCCGGAGGCGATATAATTTATCCGTGATGGACTGTTCACACTTGCTGGCATAAATAAACCTGGAGGGATTAATGTTGGCCGTGGTGCACAGTTCACTTTTGGACCTAATCCAATACATCCGAAACCCCAGACAAACACCTAGGATAGATAGATAGACAGATAAATAAATAATAAATAAAGAAGTTTTAATAAAACTTGAGGAATCTAAAATTAAATCAGAAAAGTAATTTATGATTATAATTCCACAAGACAAGACAGGCAGCCATCACTCTGAAATCAATTTGGAAATCTTTTGCACTCAGCGCTAACGAAAACAATGCGGATTTTGAGCACCGATGTCAGGTTATTTAGTTTTCCTATACGAGTCAGAAACTTGTTTTCAGAGTGACGAATAACATTCCAAACAACATATTGAAGACTTTCATCAACAGCTGCCTTCGCCAGCTCCATACTGAAGATCAGGTGGCAGGCGGGAAAACATCAGCAACCAATGAACCAATCAAGAGGCTATTGCTCAAAAAATATCCCACAAAAATGGACAGTTGTCGGACACAGGCTGAGGTGACTGTTGGGTGACATTGCTCACCAGGCCAGCCCCCGAGTGGAGTCCGAGTAGGAGAAGACGAGTTGGGCATGGGTCCAAGGGTGACGTGAGGAAGATGGTGTGAGGAGATGAGAGATTATATGAAATTATAGGGCCAGATAAAGAGGATCACTGAGAACAGGACAAAGTAGAGATGTGCTACCGAAGGCCTACGTTCCACTCGGAAACCAAGAAGACAGCAATAATAATATTGTGGTAGTGTGATACAGACAATGGGTTCCAATGAAATACTATTCGCACATTCAATAGCATATTAGCAACAGAATGCTATACATACTGGAACATTCTATTTCATGTTGTTCAATGTAAACCAAAATCACACACCTGGGAAGCATCGTTTCAACTACAGGCGGAACTGACGGGGATACCAAAGCAAGAATCGGAAAAACAAGACAAGCTTTCACTACTCTCAAGTCTGTGTGGAGGTCAACAGCACTCAGCATCAAAAATAAGATCCCGATTTTCAACTCCAATGTGAAGACAGTGCTACTATACAGATCAGAGACTTCGCCAGCGCGTCATAAAGAGCATCTAAAACAAACTATAGACCTTCATTAACAGTTGTCTTCGCTCAATACTCAAGATCAGATGGCCAGAAAAGATCAGCAACAGAGATCTCTGGCAATGAGCGAACCAACCAGGAACTGATTGTGAAACAAACAGACAGGAAGAAATGGAGATGGATTGGCCATACTCTGAGGAAACCATCAGGTGACATCACTAGACAAGCCATTGCTCGGGTGGAAACCGAAAGGGAAGCGGCGAGTTGGTCGTCAGTGCAAGGGTGACTTGGAGGAGGTCATGTGAAGAGGAGATGAAAACGTGTGGGCAGACATGGGGCCAAGTGAAGACTCTAGCAGAGAACCGAACGCAATGGAGACGCACGGCTGAAGCCCTATGTTCCTCTAGGAATTAAAGGAAACAATAATAATAATAATAATAATAATAATAATAAAATCACACGCTCAGTGATTGGTTACAAAATATAAACTGTATAGCTGTTCGATCACTTGAAAATACACCTAGGTTTCCGTGTCTTGCCTTCTGTTGTTACAATATTATAATAGTAAATCAGCAAGCCAGAAATCTGTTGGTTTGAAGTGGTTCGGCTGTCTGAGCTGAGTCAAACCTGCTAAGTCGCTGATGAGCTCGGCTACAAACCAGAGGAACGGTCCTCCAATGTCTAGGTGACTCCGATCTGGCTAGCAAGGACTACTCAGTCTGTGATATGACTGGTTTGCAACTACTTGTCTCAATCGGTCAGTGGTTTACAGTAATAAGCGAAATCCGTCCTCTCCTAATTACCATTTATGTTATCAAACCAGATCATATCTCAGTTTTCAAAGGAAACTGTGGTGAACCCAGTCAAACTGAGCACATTGTAATATGTGAATCTAATTTACAGACAAGAAGCTATCACAAATTTCAGTAGATATTGTGTAATGACGCCGGTTGCTTTTCTGCCTAACCCTAGCCAGTTGCTTAACAGATCATGAAGAAGTTAGATCATCAAAATGATTGTAGGAGAATTACAAAAAAACATAACTATTTAAAAGTGCAACAGATGGATAGCTTGCTTAGATGTGGTTGTGTTCTCTGAGCTGGATGGTTAATTTGCGAAGCTTTCATCGCCCTACTAGGCGACATCTCCCTTCAGCGCATACTTCAATTTGAAGTGAGCTTTAACATTTCTCCACGAGTTTATTAGTTATCTCTTCCCGTTGGTGACCTTGGTCGTGACTGGTTGTTTTTGTGTGTTTTCACACCTTCTAGGTTACTTGTATTGTAACTCATTGTTTCTTTGACTTGAACTTTGACCCTTTGTGTGTGAGGTTTCTTTCTTATCGGTTGATAAATTTTGCCTACCTCCAAATCCTTTATTACAACAGCAACAATCCAATAGCACACAAGAGGAATTGCATACAAATACTATTCAAGAGGGCCAGGACTCATTGCAGCACTCCCACCTTAAGGGAAATCGAAGAAAGATATCTCATGGACGTCTTCTAAAAGAATGGATATCCACGGAATTTCATCAAAAGACATATACGCCCGAGCCAACCTACCAAATCAAAAGCCCCCAAGGAAAGTACAAAGAAAATCGCCTTACTATATATAAAGGATATCTCAGAAATCACTACAAGACTCTTCAAACCTTTAGGAATTAACGTCATACACAAACCAACAAAGTCGCTTCACTCAATTCTATGTCAACCAAAAGACTCAACAGCGAAGGAAGATAAAACCAACATCATCTACAAAATAAATTGTAACAACTGCGAAAAACACTACATTGGCCAAAGTGGACGTCCCCTTCCTCTTCGTATCCACGAACATAAGCTAGCTGTCAAAAGACATGATATCCACTCCCTCATATCACTACATACAGACAACCACGGACATTAATTCGACTGGGATAACGTTCAAATATTAGACAGAGGAAACAACTAGAATGCTAGAGAATTTTTAGAAGCTTGGCATTCCAGTGAATCATCAGTCAATAGACACATCGAGATAGACAAAATTTATCAACCGATAAGAAAGAAACGTCACACACATAGGGTCAAAGTTCGAGTCAAAGAAACAATGAATTACAATACAAGTAACCTAGAAGGTGTGAAAACACACAAAAACAACCAATCACGTTCAAGGTCACCCGCGGGGAGAGATGATTAATAAACTCGTGTAGGAATCTAAAAGCTCACTTCAAATTGAAGTCTGCGCTGAAGATGTCGCCTAGTAGGGCGATGAAAGCTTCGCAAATTAACTATCCAGCTCAGAGAACACGGCCACATCAAAATCATCCACCTGAGCTACAAGTCTTCTCTATCAAATCTAGATGGATGGCTTGCTTAGGTGAAAGAACTAAAAGGGCAATACAAAAAGCTCATAAACCACTTACAGTTAGACATTTTTTATTTAGAAATTATAACTTATTTACCAGTTTAATTAACACACAAGCTGCAATAAATGACTAGTATAAATTGAAGCACAATATTTAACAGTAGTTAAAAATAAAAAAGTTATATAAGAATGATAAGAGACTACCTGTCCAATTTTATTGACTATACAACACATAGAACCAGCGCAACCGATTGACTGTATCTCTCCAATATGAACACTATCTGCTGGGACATTTGACTCCGGTGGGACAATACACTGATCTAAATTCAAATGAACAGGTTCTGCAACTTGTACAGCTTGATCGATTGGCCATATTTGTCCGTATTCATTATTACCCCAGGCAAAAAGTTTGTTGGATTCAGTAAGCGCAAGAACAGTGTCGCCACGAGATGATAGTAAACTTTGTGAATAAAAAGGAAAATGTGGAAAGGTATAATGTGAGCTTATTAGCCGTCCAGGAAAAACAACAACAACATCAGAAACGAGTAAACAAAGCTACACCAATTACTAACATTATTAGGCTGTGAAATTAATAAAGTTTAGTAACTTCATTGAAGAAGTGAGTACAATTCGTAAATCATACAGACTTTACAATCGAGGCCGACAAGAGCACCTAGTGGGATGTACGACTTTAATGAACAAGTAACCTGATTCCTCAATAACATTGAGATTGAAATAGAATAGGAACTCACCAAACACGTTCATTTTCTAATTCACCCTTAACAGGAGTGAAACGATCAACTGTATCGTAATGGCCTAAACCCGTCTGTCCATCTGATCCAAGTCCACAGGAATAAACAACACCATCTGAACTAAGCAAAAGGCTATGATCTTGACCGCAAACAATCTAACAAAAATGAAAACAAAATATGAAAAATTTTAATAAACATATTTTCATACACACTGTTAAGTGTGCCTAGCCATTGCCTTCCTCGAGGAGCAATGTTAGATGACATAGGATCGACCAGGTGTTGGAAAAGAGCTAGCACGTGGCAATCAAACCAAAACATGGCTTCATCAGTCAGTGAAATCCATAACAGTTAGTTTAAACTAGTCACATAGGGAGGTGTTGACTACTTGAATGGTTAGGCTCCTCAAGATTGTAAGATGCAATGGTGACTGGTGACAATTGGTGATACGACTCAAAATTGTTGTGAATGGCGCAGATGCATTCACTCTGTGATTTGTAATATCCAATAAAACCCTATTTCTCTTCCATTTTACTATTCTTTTTCCCTCACACTTTTGTTTATTATCTCTCTTTACTATCTTCTCTCACTTTGTGTGGTGTACATCGAGAGCGGCAACTTGAACTGCTGCACATCTGTACAAAGTTCTATGTTGAAACCCGTCAGTAAGACATACTTACAAAGCGGGAAAATTAAAAGGTTTTGCATTTGTCTTATTATGGAATGGCAGAAGTTGTTAAGCAAAGCATAACTGTACCTCGATTAAATACTAGGTAGTAAGTAACTGGTGTCATACGTTTAGTCCTTTGTTTGGTGCAGACTGAATTCTATCAATAAACTTTGCAATGTGGCTACCATGGCAGGAGGCTTGCCATCTAAGTGCACTGTGAACTGTTGTTATTATATGGTTGGAAGGAATCGGTAGAAAGCCTTGCTTGATCTAGGTTTCGAGCTTGTTGGTACTCACCAGTCAGTAAGGTGCATCTGCAATCTTGAAGGACCTCATGTCCCTTTTGAGATTCCAACCCGTGTCATGCAGTTCTGCAGTTAGAGGCGTTGCCACTGAGCTATTCGGAGTCGGGATGTCGAGTCAGCCAGCATGCTTGTCACATTGCAAACTTGACTGGTAGAATTCCGTTTGCACCGAGGACTAGACGCACGATACCAGTAACTTGCTACCTAGTGTTCAACCTAGGTATCTAATACGGTCCTACGGGAGGGCAATCGCGACCCTGATGAGCCCAATGGTAACGTCTCTGATCACAGCACTGGGTAATATGGGTTCGAATCTCAGGAGGGACATAAGTTTCTTCAAGACTGAAGATAGGCCTTGCTGACTGATGGGTGCCAAAAACCATGAAACCTGGGTCCAAGGCTTCCTGAAGACTCCCTCCAGCCATCTAATAACACATACCTGTATTACTTTTTTGAAAGAAACAATAAAAAATACATTGTTTTTCAAGTTAGACCACGGATTGATATCAGTTAGAGAACCATTAAAAGCCAGGGAGTACTGGACATCTGTTTCATCCTAGTTTTGGGACTTGAATTGGTAGAAGTTAGAATTCATGGGTCATTGAATCGGATCCCAGTGGCTGAATGGTATACCAGCTCGCCTTATAACCGGAAGGTCCTGGGTTCGAAGCCCAATGAGCACGCACTGTCAATGAGTCCGAAAACCAGCACGAAACAGTTGTCCAGTACTCCCTGGTTTTCAATGGTTCTCTAACTGATATCAATCCGTGGTCTAACTTGGGAAAATAATACGTTGGTCCAATCTTTTACTTGCATACGCGCACTAATGGCAAAATGGATTCACATCGTTTACTACTGAAACACATGACAATCTACAGTGAAGATTATTTATACAAATCACAGATAGAAATGTGACACTATTCATTGCAAGGATATGCAGGTGGTGGGCAAAGACACATGGTTAAAATAAAAGAAACAGATACGACTGAAATGCAAATGAACTAAATAAGTATTGCACTTAGTGAGGCTATCAGTTGAAACTGGGATGATTGCTAATTACATATTCATTGAGGAAACACTCGTACACACAATATCTGAACAAAACAGTCAGTTCAACATGAAATACTCAAGAAATGTGTTTTAAATTTGTGACCATCAAATTATAACGTTTCTGTATTCTAATTGACCAGGTGGTCATATAGTTAGTCATACTTGACATATGCAATAACTGACTGACGCATGCAGTGCGCATCAGTTTAATTTACTACACCGTAAGAAGGAACGCATAAAGAAAAGAGATGAGAAGAGAAATACAATGGTACCTCAATGGAAAACCAAAATATGGAGGAGGGAATAATCAGCCAGTAACTAAATGAAGACCAGCAAAAGGTGTACATAAATTTGATGACAAAGAGTGAATACATATGAGTCAATGTGAATGACTTTCAACCATTTTAGTCAGCACCTTTAATCACTGAATCTTAGAACTCCAAGGAGCACAGAATTGGAAATAAAACTTAGATGAATCCTACTAGCAGTCAATGAATTCACACTCTATAGTCTGACTTCTTTACAAACAAATGCCACCTCAGTTAACATTGCTGGTCGTATATAGCATGCTTTTCATGTACATATTTCGTTTATTATAAGTATTATACACAGCGACTCGGAATGCATGACAATTTCTTCAAATACCTCAGTCGATGAAGATTCACAGTCTTATTACTCGACTTCATTTTCTCCTCTAACAATACAACTGATGTCATCATTAATTACCACATTGTTCTGTTCAGTAGGAGCACCTAAATGGAAACATTTATGGTCAAGACCTGCAGTATTTACATATCTTGCTTCCAGCAACTACATCTCGGATACTAGGCAGCATAAAAAGAACTTCTGATAGGCAGCAGGGTACATTACTGGTACCAAATATGATCAGTTGACGAAAACAGAACGAGTGTAGTACTCCATGTATGTTGAGATTTCGTCAGTAACTAGTTCTACAGATTCAATGCGAGCTGTAAATGCAAAACGATTTTATGATCTATGCTAAATGTACGCAGGATTATGATGCTATCAGTTCCCAACACCGAAGTAACTGAAGTGAGGCTGAGATCCGAGACTCATTAATAAAGATACTATGAAGTTAGTAGGTCTAGCCTAACATAAAGGTTTGCTGATGATTCACAACCAATAGGGAAACCAAAAATGTGTGTTTCGTGCCATCTGGAGTGAATCTAAACATTCTAATTAGGAGTTTTTTTCCCACAGGAGCTCTAAGCATTATCCGCTAAGCCACTCAGTAATAAGTTCAAAAGTAAAACAATATTGAGGCATGCAGCAGTGGATCCGATTAATTCGGAAATCATTGGGAAATTATAAGCAAAAATGTATGATACCAAAACATTCACAGAGAAAGTAGATCTAGTTTAGTAACCTAGTGCATTACCGTTTAGTACTGAAAAAAGACTGAAATCGCGTTAGAGTCCCGTTAGGAATAGGATAAACCAATTAGTGCAGCTACATCTATCTTACATCTTCTGAGTGGTACGAAATGCATCTTGAGATCCACCTTTCACCACTATTTATCGAATAACATCAAGACGAAATCAAAAGGCATCATCGCTAAGTCTGCACTAAGAGTCCATCTATATACCAATGGACGCCTATCAGTTTGATTTGGCAGAGGGAAATTCACAAACCTCAGGCGAATAAAGACTTCCACACAACAAGATTCAGTGTCAACACAAACTTTCACTTAACAGGTCAGACTATGCACACTGTTTTGCAGCTTTGGGATAAATAGTGGAAAACAAGTTAAGAATGAAACCAATTAACATACTTGTTTAATAGACTTGATCTGTGGAGGTATACTAATTCTTGTGATTACTGCAATATCTTGACCATACTTTTCACCAGCGATTATTTCTCGGCCACACTGCCCAAAAACATTATTACCCAAACTGAAAACAAGTGGAGGAGTATTTTCAGATGATTCTTTCAAATTTTCATATGAAATAATAGTGTGAGCCCGGCCGCATGCCACATGAGAAGGCCGATATATTTGCTTTTCTGCCTGAGTAAGATGTATGTCAACTCTCGCGGGCTCAGGAACAACATTTACTGAATCTCCTGAAGCAAGTTTGCCTTGAATTCCCGAAGACTGAAATAAAACAAGTGTAAACAACATTTAAAACACTAAATGAAGCAGTGAGTTGAGAACTTATTGACAGAAAATATACGTGTACGTTAAAATCACTATCGGTAAAAAAAATTAGGCTTGGACAATAAGTCCCTAAAATAAATGTACAGTCCCATCGAATATACATCGGATGCTGACCCTCGCTGTTTTAATCGACTTGTTTAGATGAAGGCCCGGGGTCACGCATCCACGCTATTTAGCATGTTGTCGTGTTACGTTTGCCTCCAAAGCCTCAGGATGGTCGGGGGTGGGTGCCTTGCCGCACACCTCTTGAAATGCTCCCATATGACCGGGCGTCTTACATAGCCTCTCCTGAGGAAGTCCTACTCACTGCCTTCACGTGGCGGAGGTGTTTTTCACCAAAGTGAGAGGGCGAAAGCGGATGCCCGGCGCTCTTCACCGGGTTGACTGTCCATTGGATGACAGTCTAGGGGAGATGGCTAAACCCTGATTCCAAACCTCCAACCACTGGCGTATGAAGCTCACTGGAGCTCACCGGCAGACGTATGGACAAAGGGCTTGTTGGATGTCCTGGATGTCTGGCCCCATTCAAAAAGGCGTATGAACCGAACTCCGGTCACCGGCTGCCAATGGATAGTGGACTCCCTACTCCACTCCTACTGCCTTGTAGGTCACACTTGGTTGTGTAAAGGCTAGAGTTGCACTCTCAAACAAAAGGCCGAGTGGTTCTGGGGACATCACTCGTACCAAATTCCCATGAAACTTCGTAAACTCTCTTCATCAGATCGCTGCGCCTGGGTAGCGATGATTTGAAAAGTTCATGAAGCCGGCTCATCCTTCCGTAGGAGATAGCCGAAGCAAAGTAAGTAAGTAAGTTTGGTTGTTCGTGCACGATCCCTAGCTAGTTAAGCAATCATCCTCGTACTATGATTTCGGTCCCGAAGTATACTTCGTATTTTAGACGATCAATTTGGTCAAAGCAATAAGACGTAATTTGTCTGAATCATGTAATGTATTTGCGCAACACATTTCAAACAATCTGATCATACACGGACTTGTCATAGGAATATTTATGAAATTAATAGAGTTAAGCGGTGAGAAAATAGACTTAGGTCAAGTGAAAGGGACATATTGAAGGTCAAAACAACAGTGAAGATAACTAAACCGAATAAGAGGTAATAGTACATCTACTGTGGTATCAAAACAAAGTTTACCAAGGAAGACTTGGTGTGATGACGAATTGTTTCTTTGAACGCATAAAGATGATTCAAACTTCATAATTGCTAGGGCTTCCACAAACTTTAGGATACGCCCCAAACACGTCTTATACGTAGGTTTAAAAGACGTGTAAACATCAATATTATGTCCTGTTTCCAAAAAATGTTTCGCAATAGAGAAGTTAGGTCGTTTGTTCTCACTATTAATGGGTACTGGGGATCACACCGTTGGAAATGTGTTGCGCAAATACACTACACAATTCACAAGAATTACGTCTAGGATCAATTTGTTGTTTTGCTTTGTCTTTGGTCTACACGGAACCAATATTATAGAAGTTGTGGTTATAAGATCTTGACTTAGTACACATACTTTACATGAACGTCAATACTCTCAGCCTCTAAAGACTAAATCAAGCAGTTGATCTGCCCTCTGAAACTCGTTGCATACTGATGATAAATACCCTGAAATAGTACTTGCCTATAGACATTTGGTGACCGAACGTTGAATAATATATAAACCATCTATCTGTTTACTGACACCTATAAATTAAATGTGCAATGCAAACAAGAAGTTGAATTATGACACTCTAATGCATGCTCCCAATCAGTAGGTAGCCGAATTAGCTTTTACTACTTGGTATCGAATATTAATTGCTACATAATACCTAAGAGGCTTCATCCATACGACCACCCAGTCTCCAAACATGAGCTGTCTCTTTACCTAGACACTTGTAACAAATGGAAACACCAAATCTCGCGTACAGCTATTAATTCAAACCAACATTTTTCATTTTACCCTTATTTACATTTCACTAACCAAAGAAGCACCACGCGTATTGCTTGATTTCCATTTGCAAACTCATAGGTGCAAACATGTGAGACCTTAAACAAACTTTAACAGCTGAGAGCTCAGAGATCGCTAGTTCACAGTTTGCATTGTCAACGAACCATCTTACAGTATAGGACATGTATGCGGTTTATAATAGTCAAATTCAGTTGCAAACACCCACCAAAAAGGCATAACTAACCTGTGGTCCTAACTGACCATCACTATTGATGCCACATCCATATACGCCAAAATCCGAATTACTACTTTCGCATATATATGTTGTAAAACCGTATCCACATGCAGATTTTATCGGTTTAATCCGTTTACCTGACAAGTGAGTCAGAGCAACAGGATGTGAAACACCCACAGTGTGGTGGGTACCACATTTCCCTAAGTTCAACTTCGAGAAGAATGTTTAAAATAACACAAACCATTTAGACCAAGATACTCCCCTTTGCCGAGAGCTCCAGTAGCCGAGAAACCAAATACATACACCTGTTTGTGATTTAACGCTTCTGGTGAATGCAAATCAATAACGTTAGAATCTCTCAGTTGTTGTTTCCTAAGTACTTTCCTTGACGTATGAGCAATTAAGACGGCAAACGGGCGACTTTTCAAAACAGCCGCTGCTAAAGGTCGAAACATTTGTCATTTTGGTGTCCAACATCCAATATCGTTTTTACTAGCTAGTATAAACCAATTTGATTTCTTCGTGCTCACCTCTTGATTGTGAGGTAGAGGTTCCTGATCTTCGGTTAACGTCTGCGTAGCTCGTCCCGCCACTTGACTGCCGTAGCTTTGGTTGACTCCAAAAGGAGTACCCTTCGTCATCTTCACTTATTCTATGTGGTGCATTTAAGTGGTTCTAGGGTTATATATCTGTGTCATTACATAGCGCTTTTCACAGCTGAGGTGCAGGGACTCCTGGCCACATATCATATCTATTCTTTTGGTGAAGTTAGACCTCAGACACTGAGAAGTGAAGACGCACCAATGACCTTGAATGCACCAACTAGATGAAAAAGGCTGTTTTTGTGTACAAAATACTTGCATTTGTGGGAATAATAAATTGAGAAAGCATACAACTATTACTTATGATACCCCTCTCTGACGTGTGGAAACATCCCACAGTTAAGTATTGGAGTGTCAATTAAGTAATTAAACCACGTTCCATACGTGGATTCATCTAAGTTCTACAACTCTAACGCGAAACTATCCCTAAACTAACCCTGGTCTATCTCTAACCAGCTTCAGCATCCCCCTTATCAGAGCTATGCTTACCCTAACCTACCCTTTCAGATTCAGATTCAGTTGATAAGGATAGAAGGCTCTTGTGGCCTGTGTTAATCCTTGCAAAATATATCTCTGCAGAGATCCAACTTCTCTTTGAAAGCGTTCACCGATGGAGCTGTTACTACTGAATCAGGTAAGGGGTTCCAGTCGTTGACCGCTCTGTGAGAGAATCTAAATTCTGTACGTATTTTAATCGTCCTCGGTTTGAGCACATTTTTGCGGTGACCCCGTAAATGTCCTTAGCAAAGACCTTAACCTAATCATTCACCAACATAACCCAAGACCCATTTGATGTCCCATTCAGTATAATGACACCACTGAGCATACTTTATTTGATTTGACTTTTCTGATTTTGATTATAGCTTGATTCCACACAGTATTTTTGGTACAGGTATGGAATGATTGCAGTGTAATTTGCCTGGATTCGTGACTCTCTGAATTAGCGTTCTATAGTCATCGGGGCGCTCGCACTCTTTCGGTGACTAATTTTTAACTTGGCCACCTTCCTTGCGATTAGTTTGTAGTGTACCGTGAATGTTTGAATTTTGTTTTAACTCACTTATCCACTATGGCGCCACATCAGCTTGTTATTTCCGGATGGATTGCATAAAAAGCATTCACTTCCTTGCTGTGCCACCATTATGCTTTTAGAGGCTGACGTATTGACGTTCACGGATTGTAGGGAGTACACTAACGCAAGATCTTATACCGACAATTATATTATTCGTTCCATGTAGGCCAAAGGCAAAGCGAAAGACACGACTTGATCGTCCAAACTAAGAGATTGCGTGCTGATTGCTTAACTGGCTAGTGATCGTGCACGAACGTGACACGACGGAGTACTAAATGGCATGGATGCTTGACCGGAAGCCTTCAGCTAAACAAGTCGACTTAAACAGTGAGGGTCAGCATCCAATGTTCAGTGATGATTGCTGTGGTCAATAATTTGGGGGAATTATTTGCTGTTACAAGCTCATTATTAAAGCTTACCACCCATCCGGGCAACCGATAGGTTGTACAACACTCCTATTTATTAAGGTTAACATTTAATCTGTGTAAAATATAACTCTCATCAGGACACACTACCCAGTCTCAAGCCTCTATAGTTTGAGTTCATTAATCGGTACTTAAGCTAGGTAGATTGCCGACAAGGGTATTAAGGGAAGAAGTCTTTAGTAAGTGTGGTTAGTTGAGGTCTACCTTGGGTACAATTAACACCTACAAGTGACTATATTTGTCGGTGGTGCCTGAGTCCGTTGTCCACCACTATAATTAGCTGTCAGTATGTCAGTAGGTATTTGTTTTAAAAGCCTTACGATGTACTGGTTGATTACACATTATCGGTTGTGACTGTGACTTTTTGAAAATGTTCTGTTAATGCACTTTCGCAAAAATTGGCGTCAGCCTTTTGATGGTTTATGACAATGTTTAGAGCGTGAAGATTTTTGTCTAAGCTGTTTTTGATATTATAAATAAGGCGTTATCACCAGCTCCTTTCTATTCCGCTGTAAGTCATCACATTGAAGTGTCCAGGTGACAACTAGTAAATTGGTAGGTTGGACGCAACTTACTATTCTGCTGGTGAAATGGAGTTTGTTTCATCGTTTTTCTTATTCCAACACTGCTAGGACAGCCCACTCTCATCGATGACAACCTGGAGAGTCCGCATTACTCTCTTAAGTCTAGCTGTCCCCATTCGAGAACAGAATTTCACACTGTATTTCGACAATACCCATTGTGATTCGCAACCTCACTCAGGTCAATCCACTCTGCTGATTTTCAATTTCGTTAAACAATTCAGAATCATCTCATCATAAGATTCATAAGCTATACTGTAAGCATAACTTCTTGTTTATGGATGGGGACGATTTCCGGGATCTCTACAGAAAACTCTTCCCTTCTCGAGGCCTTAGCTCTTCTCTATGAAGTTTCGCCCGGTCGACACATGTTAATATAGATATGTTCCGATAATAGCAGTCAGTTGGCTCCAAAAATTAATTCCACAAAGAATGGTGTTACCAGTTTTAGATTTTGGAAAAATTTTACCCATTGTGCAAATAAAATCTTAACAGCTGGCCGCGTAGATGAAGGTTAACGAAAGTAATAGTGTGTGTAATAATAATGTAGCACGGAGTGCCCCAAATGAATGGCTGTTCATTTACAGGTTATAAACCTGGTTTGCTGGTTCTTTACTAACGAGTGCTCCTTCACAATAAAGTGTGCCATGTTTGAAATTCATGCATAATCACAAAGGCGTAAATTCTAATGAAATCTTCTCTATTTTTCCCGACAGAAGACGACCAGATCTTATAAAGAAAAGTGATACTGGGAAAATGCGTTTTATTTTACCCAAACATGCCTTCAATACTGCACGAATCATAGGGCTGAGTGAGTACGCATGAGTCTGGCTCAGTCTAGAAAGTAAGAATGACTGGCCGATAGAAAAGTTCAGTTTGGCACCATTTCACGGTCGCATTACTACTTAGGGTACGATTCTTCCTGAATAAGCCATGTACCATTAAATGTGAATAGAAAGAGAGTGGAAATAATGAAGAATATATTTGTCACAAAATTATTTACTGTATCCACTGAAAACTAATTTACATTGAAAAATCCGCATCCTCACGGAAAAAAGTATGTACATAGCAACCATAATGCACAAATTCACTAATCTAGTGGTCATAAATTTATGCACAGCAGTTAGTGGATGTCGACTTGTCAGGAGCTGGTAATTAGCCAAGAAAACTAATGTCAGTAGGAAAATATAATTTCGAAAAACTGAGGGAAGAGGGTCAATGTTCAGTGTCTAATTTATCAATAATTAAAGGTGAAGTCGACAGGATAATGAGCTGTTTACGACAATAATAACAGGTAAGTGGCGCAGGAGGTGGGGGGAGACACTGTCAAATTCTTACATTCATGTAGACATGGTCAAGGCAAGGAAAGTGACTATGGATTTTTCTGCATAGAGCTTTGGCTTTTTCAGACAAATTCCGACGACTTCAGATGTATGCCATGCAACTAGGCGTATTCATTGTTGGATTTCCAGACACTATCATGCATGAGCAGACAGGGGACAAACAAAATTTAACCTTAGATCTGTTTTAACACACTGTGTAGATAGTGAGCGCGAAGACAGTATCAAAAGGGGAATTAATGTTAACTGTTGTATTCTCGCTAGTCCCAGTTTTACTTTATGAGTTCGTTTTATTCATACAGCTGAAGCTGGGGTCATCCAACTGAAGGATATTCGGTCACTTGTGGATTATTGGGAGTGCTCAGCTCTAGACTAATAGGATTGCCTTCCAAGGAAGCCGGTTTCAGACGGTCGATGTTGACGGCCTTTTCTATCTAAGACAAAGAATTTGTCCATACGTTTAATTACTTTATATGGTCCGTCGTATGGGGGTTACATAAGGCGACGCACAGGGTCACGACGAACAAACACATGTGAAGAAGTTTTCAAACCCAGGTGAACAAGGACATCAATGGACTGTGGTCGAAGGGGGGCAGGTTTGACTGAACGGATTGCGTTTGTAAGCCTGCTGACGTATGAGGCGTGATCTACCGCTGGTGGGAAAGTAGAGGGAGAAGCAAACTCACCTGGCAGTCGTAGTGTCGTGCCATATACCAGCTCAGCGGTAGTACAACCAGCATCGGTTTTTAAGGCGTTTCGTACCCCTAGGAGAACTAACGGAAATGATTCAGGCCGATACTCATTGTCTGCAGCTGACAAACCAGCCTTCAACTGTCTATGTAGACGTTCTACCATACCATTTGCTTGAGGATTGTAGGCTGCTCATCTAAAACGCATGTAACCTGTGATTTCAGTCAGGGCGAAGAATAAGCCGCTTTCGAATTGCCGCTCACGATCAGTTGTTATGGAGGATGGGCATCCAAAGTTTGCGATCCGTCTTGCTACAAAGACGCGTGCGACTGTTTCAGCAGATACTTCTTTGGGGTTACTGCTTCAGGCCATCGTGTGAATCAATCGATGCAGGCTAAAATATAAGTATATCCATGGGATTCTGGAAGGGGTCCAACCAAATCTACATGAACGTGTTCGAAACGGGCGTCAGGGATATGAAAGGTACCAAGGGGGCTTTTGGTGTGTCTCATCACCTTGCACTTTTGGTGAGCTAAGCACATGTGTGCCCATTCCCTTACTTCTATTTTAATACCAGGCCAACAAAACCGACTAGTTACGAGCTTGACGGTAGTTTGGATACCTGGGTGGGATAAGCCATGCAACGTGATGAAGACGTTACGGTGATAGCTTATAGGCACGATAGGGCGAGGAGTGCTGGTGGAAATGTCTCAGAGAATAGTATCTTTTCCCATACCTAAGGCATTCTCAGCTAATTGCAGAGTTGTTTTCGGCAACTCTGTATCTTCTTTTTGAGGACGAGCCAGTTTTACAAGGTCTATGCCGTCTCTTTGGGTGAGGGGACAAATGCGCAACAAGGCATCTGCCACAGTGTTGTTCACTCCGGATACATGGCGAATATTCGGTGTAAACTGTGAAACGTAGTCCATTTGTCGTGATTCTCTATGTGAATACTTATCTGAACGTGAGTTAAGAGAGAACATCAGAGGTTTGCGGTCAGTGAAAATTATAAATTCATGACTCTCCACTGAATGTCAAAAATGACGTGTAGCACAGTACATAACCAGAAGTTCTCTGCCGAATGTGCTGTACTTCGTTTCTGCTAATTGAAGGCGCCTCGAGAAAAAGGCGAGTGGTCGCCACTCTTTGTTAACTAGTTGTTGCAGAACTGCACCGATTGCAGTGTCTGATGCATCAATCGAGATACTTAACGGTGCCGTTGGATCCTGATACATTAGAAGTGTGGCATCCACATTAGCTTTTTTTTACCTGAGTAAAAGCATGTCGAGAAGACGCGTTGAGTTCGATGGACTTGTTATTCCTTCGAAGGAGGTCTGTCAATGGCTTAATCAGAGAGGCACAGGTGGGAATAAACCGTCGGTAGCGACTTACCAAGCAGTTAAAAGTGCGAAGACTTTTCACTGTTTCTGGCTCCGGAAAATTCAATTTCGCCTCGACTTTAGTAGTCAGTGGGCGAATGCTCTGGCAGTCAATAGTGTGACCCGGGAAGTCGAGTGAGTCAACGCCTATCCGACACTTTTGAATATTGATGGTAACACCATGTAGGCGTAACCTTTCAAATGCGAAGTCCAAGTGTCTAAGGTGAGTTTCCATGTCTGGACTGGCAATGAGGCAGTCGTCTAAGTATGCGTATACAAAGTCGAGACCACTAAATACTTTGTCGACGAAGCGTTGAAATGTTTGTGCTGCATTCCGGAGGCCGAATGGCATACGTAGGAATTCGAAAAGTCCGACAGGTGTGATGGTAGCCGTTTTCGGAATATCTTCCGTTGCCATCAGGATTTGGTAATACGCCTTAACCAAGTCGATTTTTGAGAATATAGATGCTCCAGATAACGTTACCGTCAAGTCGTGTATGTGAGGCAATGGGTAGCAATCAGGGGTTGTTTCGGCATTCACACGCCGGTAATCACCAGTGGGTCGCCAATCGTTACTATCTTTTTTCGGTACCATATGCAATGGGGATGCCCATGGACTATTCGATGGCCGAATGATGCCAAAGATGAGCATATGATCGAATTCATTTCTAGCAATTCTCAGTTTGTCAGGGGCCAGTCGTCGTGCTTTAGATGTCAAGGGTTGTCCTGAAGTTATGATGTGATGCATAACATTGCTGTTTATACACGGTAGGTCATTAGACGGGCAATTAAGTTCCGGATATTTATCAACAATCGGTTGAAAAGTTGGATCGAGGATTGCTTTCATCTTAACGAGTGATAAGCTGGGGCCTTTGTAGGTGATGCCTTTGACAGACAGACTAGTAGTGTTGTCAATCAGTCGTTTTCAGCGGACGTCTAGGAGTAAATCATGATGATTAAGTAGGTGATGGGCATTGTGTCGTCAGCGAGAAGGAAAATCCACTAAATAGGTTTGCTTAAACCTACGTTCAGATAGACGCATTTCCTACCATAGGTTGCAATTGGTTTTCCATTTGTAGCCTGTAAGTTGAAGGTAGGATCCTTCTGTCGATCTGCTGCTGTAGCAGGAAGAACGCTGACTTCTGCGCCTGTGTCAGCTAAGTATCGAGTCTGGCTGACCACATCATGAATGTAAAGTAGGCGGCTAGTGCCACCGGCGGGAAAGTTTCCTAGAGTCTTTGAGACATTTCCGAAATTACAAGGTTTACGGCAAAATTTCGCTTCCTGGCCGTAGGTGTTGTAATACCAGCACCAGTCAGGGTTTTTCAGGGAACATGGCTTGGACTTAGATCAACTACGTGAGTTTCGCCGTATAGACCGTATAGACTAGTGAGAAAACGAGGCGTCTAGCAGCACACTGAATTTTAGATGGCATTCCAAAGTTACGTATGTTTCACTATGAATCCTTTTAAACAAAAATTGGGCACAGTTTTCCATTTTTAACATCTTACAAAGAACTGTACAATCGTATTGTTACAGACTCCACAGATCCATAAGATGGTTATTTGACATATAACTGGAGAAATACTAATAAAAATAACTGCTGAGACATGAATAACCAATGAATTTTTAATTCTTCAGACTCGTAACTTTCAGGCTTATAATTTCAGTAATTAGTGAAAATTTCAGATGTTAAGAAAACACATGTATTACATATTGCCGGATATTTAGTAGTAAAAATATTTCATCCTCAGCTGATAGCATGTCTTATGGCCGATTGAAATTCATAATAATAATAGCTTCAGTCTAGACAATATGTTAACACATGGTGCCGAATTTACAGTGTATTTAAATTGCCAGGTACATACTCTACATACAGGATCTCCAAGTAAACTGGTATTCACTGGTACATCTTGTGACTCTATGTTGTTCCATCTGGAGCAGTATCCAAATTTCTAAGAAATTTTTCTTCATTTCCGTTGAGATAGGCTCTACAACATTACAGTAAACCAAAACTGTGTGGATGCTCATGTAACAATCTCAAAACAGTTTGGTGATTAAAACTGTAACAACAGAAGACAAGGGCCAGGCAACAGATCAGTTTTATTACGAAAACCAACAGGTATTTATATGTATTTTACGTACATTAATAAGGCTCTGCCCGCAGAAAGAAGGCGGTCTTCTGATTGGTTGTTTTCAAACAAACGCAGTCTTCTGCTTTCTCGTTTTCGATATTTCTCGGAAATGCGAGCCACTTGTCTGCGAATCATATTTGTCCACGTCTAGGTCAGCTGTGATCGGTTGTTGAATCAGCCTAGATTAATTTCCACCAATCAGCGTAGATCAATGTCTACCAATTGGCTAGCAGCTTGCTCTCACCACAAAACAATAAGAAATGGAGAAGAGTTTAGCTATTATACCAGGTGGAAATTTAGGTAGCTCTGTGATTTAAGCAGGTCATCAGAAGTGAAAACAAATCACTTCTCATGTTGAAAGTACTTGGCAAAATAAGATAAGGCACTCGTTGTCGTAAAGTAGAGTTAATTTACATACATTTATTGAGTTTACCTAGAAAATGACTTGTTTCAACGAAGTCCCACTCACTTCAGTTACATTTTTTCAGTAAATGAGAAAAGTATTAGGCCAACAGAAACTGAACAGTAAAGCATTATACCCATAGTCTCTCACTGCCTCCTAGCACGGTCTCCTCTATATCACCCTTGGACACACGCCCAACTGGACATTTCTCATTCGGGGTTCACTCAGTCGGTGACCTGCACAGCGCGAGATGTCACTCAATGGTCTCCTCAGCGTCTATCCAATACATCTTCATTTTCTTCGGCATATTTATTGAGCAGTAAGTTTTTGACCTGTTCATTGTTTTCCAGAGTTTCTTGCTGCTTATTCTTTCTGGTTAGTCATCTAATCTTCATTGTAGAGCCAGCAAAGACATGCCGTTGGAAATGCTTTTTTTGACTCGCCAATTTCCTGGCCCATATCAAAGGAATGATTGGCTTCACACTGGTACTGAAAATCCAAATTTTGTTGTTGGTGCTGATTTCAAATTGATGAAGGTTTGTCTTGACTTACCGATACTAGTTCTGACATCTTCATCCATGCCGTCTGCTTGTATTTGAAACAATCGTGTCTAGATAAGTGTAGGAAGTAACTTTTCCCGAATTTCTCTCGTTGGTAGTTATTGATTCTTGTTGTTGTTGGTGGTTAGTTTGTTACCCTCACCACCTCTGTCTTCTCCATGTTCACTTGAAGTTCGGTTCTATCTTTGTTGCTTCTTCTCCCAACTAGTTGCTTTCCGCATGGAAGTCTTCCAGTTTGTGTGACACTAGACAGTAGGGCATGTTTATCTTCAACTGGTGCATTGAGGTTTTGGTACCAGTCGCTGCATAAATTATAAATTAAGGGATTTCGTGAATACTACCATGTATCATTGACATTATACTGTAACGACAGAAGAGAAGGGCCAGGCAACAGATCGTCTATTCAGAAAATCAAGAGATACAGATTTTTGTGTACATTATTATTCCTTATTGTTAGCAGAGAAACAGCGTCTTCTGATTGGCTGTTTTCTTGTCCAAGGTTATTCTGTCATCTCTTCGTGGCCGTTTCTTAGACAGTCCAGTTATATATCTGCAAATCGTGTCTGCCCACTTTAAGTCTGCTGTGATTGGTTGTTGAGTTCCTTAAGGTTATTGTTTTATCTCATGACCCCGATTTGGGACGTAAACACTGAGGAAAATTGCTGTCTGCAATTTTGGCTTGTAGATAACTCTCACCACAATATCACTTTACCAGTAAACCATATTAATCTATGGAAATGGTGTCTCTTGACTTGCAGTAAGTATGCAAGCGTCCCATTTCCTGATGATTTACTTTAATATATGGGAGTGCAAATTTACATAAATATTCGTTCACTGATATTCTTGACATATTACAATCGTCTTAGAAGCCTGATCATAAAGGACAGAAGTTGTCTGTTAAGTGAAGTTTTGTTCAAGTATCCACTACAAATTGAAGTTTTTCCGGATGAAAGCTTCAGATTTATTCCACAGAAATGAGCTGAACGTAAGGGCGTTCATTAGATTATGGACTTAAGGCGATTGATTGATAAAATCAGACATCTTAGAGTTTCTAGCTTATTTCGTTGAACTTAAACGACATTTCTGTATCATCCAGTGAGGTGCTTGTACTGCCTTTAATTTTCCTGTCGTCATATATATATATATATATATGAAACGTACCATAGTATAAAGTGTTAATACAAACAGCTCATTTATATATATATATCCTGTGTAATTGAAAAATTGTAAATATGCTTACTCCATCTATATATTACTTATCATACTGATGATGCCTGTAAACTGGCGTCCCTCATGTACATAAACTAAGAATATATTACTATTCTTATTTCCGAACATCACCCTGCGTGGTTAAGCAAAGGACAATCAAAATCTCTTCGCAGCGCTATTCTATCTCATCCTGTGGATGCAACAGAACACAAGATTGATATCGATGAGGCGGCCTTCAAAGTCATTTACCGCATACCAACAAATCTCAATTTCGCCTTATGAGTTCGATTACTAAACATTGGTGAGGCTCTTGGGATCAACATTAAGAAGCCTAATTTATGCGTCCAAAAGAAGCTAGTTCAGACATTATCCTTGCTTTGGCCATCTAGGTTTGAATGGTCCTTAATTTTTGTAGAAATCTCCCTAATTTTAGTTGATATTCTATTTGCTATTATATCTTTATTATTATTAATATTATAATTTAAGCATCTTTAATAAACTGTAATTATATTGATCGTACTTTACAAATCAGTATTATTTGACCACTATTCTAGAATATTCTATGTATATAAACATATATATATATATATAATTGTAGAGCGAGAAGAGTAAATTATCGAAAAGGATATCCTTTGGTCAATTATTTTGTGTTTTACAGATGCCTGGATGAATATTTTCGCTATGCTATTATTATGATTTTACACAAGTTTTGGTTTGGGACCCCACCAGTAAAGTTGCCAATTTAGTCCTACTTGGACAGTAGTAACAGCTGTGACTGCAACAGCAGATGATTCGGAGGCGTCAATTCCTTCTAGGTAGCAGACACAATTTGTTGATTAGAGCTGATAAGTGCGCAAAATACTCATTTTCTTCTCAACTATCTTGTAGAATGGTTCTGATGACATTTTATGGAACGGGTTCCATTATGTTTATAGTTCTGTAACTAATTTTGTAGAAATAAACGTGCAGTGTTGTGCAGACTGATGGGAACTGACCAAAATTGAAACCAACATTTTAAGTCAATGACTGGCTGTGAAGGTAGAAGTGTTTATTCCTCAAAAAGGGACTTAGTTTACGTTGTGAACATGAAATAACCTCATAAGGTCAACTTGTTTAGCCTTGAGCCAACTGTCAACCAATGAGAATAACTAATTGTCTTCTGGCCTATCCGGATTTTAATAGGGCCAAGGATGTATAAATATATTTTCTTTAGTGGAGTTCCGTTAACAAGGCTCTTATTTTCTTCCGTTACAAGCATGCATCCATAGATTTACTGGCATGGAGCATCTATCTCATGGAAAAAACAACCCTTACTATTTTTAAACTTAGTGAAGATTTATACAGCTAACTCCCATGTTCTATGGACCGTCTGAAACAGCTTAAAGAACTCTATTTACGTTTCTCTCTTGTCCATCATTTCAGTTGATTCATTGCTGCAAGCCATAGAAGCCCAGCTGGTTTTTCAGCTTTTATGTCAGATTACTAGTTCACCAGTTCCTCGAAAAAAAACGTTGATTTCGCGTGCATTCCTGGATAAACTGATCAATGTATTTTCAAGCATCTGTCTCGTGGTAGACAGAAACACCAGTGGAAATCTAAGAGTTTCACTTTACTAGACATAGCGGATGATGACACCATTGCAGAAATGGTCCATTAAATTAGAATAAGTTTCATTATTATCCCTAGAACAACAAGTATTCACGCCAGAGATCCTTTCCCATACACCTGGAAAATGTCTCACAATCTTTATCATTTACTCAATGAAGCGGAACTTACTGGCTTTGAAATGGCGCTACCTTACTTTTTTGATCTACTTCACGTCCTCACTACACTTACTTTTAGAGTTAGGCTACCTGTTTTTCATCCCAGTTTCTCACAGCAATGATCTCTCCAGTCTTTCAATCACTTATAAATACGACTGCTAATACCACCATTAGTATTTTCCATAGTATCCGCATCTTTATTATCTCTGTAACGACGAGGATCTGACATTTGATTCACTTCAACTCCAAGGAGAATATAATTTATCAAAAAGTTGTTCACTTGAATGTTTTTCTAATCATTTTATTCAATGTGGTTTGTAATAAAAAGACAAGGTAAATGAATTAGCTTGTTGTACAACAGAGATATTTATGAAATAATGTGATATATATATATATATGTATCTATAGATTCTATTGTCATTTATTCTCGTATTCTTCATTTCATTGATGTGTAACATTTAAGCCATGATCCCAGATATTTTATTGGTTCACTTGGTCGTACTATTGCCAATTCTGTTAAGGCTAAAGACAACGGTTCAGCTAAAATAAGTGGGAAGAAACACAGGAAACCATATTGTAAACATAAGCAAAGCCTTTATCATTATTAACTGAACTGTCAGAATGATTCAATCTAATGCCTAAAAGTGATAATCCTAGTAGAATGTATGGCACTACTAGAATTCATAAAATTCATACTGTATTAGGCCAATAGTTGACTTTAGGAACACTATGATATAAGAGTTATCTAAATACTTATCATCAGTATTATGTCCAATCAGAGACAGGTTACATTCTAGTTTAACTCCATCTAATGTAATGAAACAGAAGCCAGGGGGAATTCGGTTAGAAAAAGATGGAAAATCGATTAGTTATGACATAACCAGCTTGTACACTAATACGCCAATCAATACAGCTCTGAAGGCAGTTAGGAATGAACTGAACATTGTTCCTGACCTCAGAAATAAGAGTAAGCTCTCAGTTTATGAAATAGTATTAGGTGCTCAGTTAAGTCTAACCTCCACTGTATTCAAATTCCAAAATGAACTATATACACGAACGAATGTTGCGGCAATGGGATCACCAGTAACACCATTAATAGCAGACATATTTATGGACAGCTGAGAACCTAAAGTTCCTAGCGCGTTTAATACTGCTGATAGGCTATGACGGAGATATGTGGATGATACATTCACTGTCCCTCAATTCCTTACGCATGTAAACTCAATAATAGAGGGAGTCCAGTTCAATTCTGATTTAGAAAATGAACAGGGTGAACTGGCTATGCTAGAATGTAGAACAAAACGAAAACAAGATGATGGGTTAGATACTGGCATTTATAGGAATCCGACACACACTCTAATAATCGGTAAAGATAGGTTTAGTTAAACGTCTATATAATCAAGCCAGGAATCTGACTGCTAAGTCAGAAGATTTAAATAATGAAATCAAACAAACAAGAAACATATTGCTAGTGCATAACTACTACCCACTAGAAGTTATTCAGAAATATATCAAGAGCCATAGAAAAACTAAGACTAGCAATAAAAGTGACAAAAACAATATAGAATTTAAAGCCTGTATGGTACTGCTGTATAAAGGAAGGAACATAAGAGGGCTTACGCAGAATTCTGAATGAGTCTGGAATCAGGGTGGCTCTTATACCAACCAAATCTCTCAAAAATCAACTTTGTCGGCTTAAGGACCCGATAGATCCAATTAGGAAAAATATTATTGTAATAAAATACATATAATGTCATGTAATGGTGAATGTGAGGTCAGTTACATAGGTGAAACTAGTAAATCGGGGTCAACCAGATTATTGGAACATAAAAGTTTAGCTAGACCTAGACTGATTGACCCTGCTAAGTTGAATGACCTGGAAAAAACCCAGCCGTTGCACTGCACTGTATTCACTTGCATGCAATCATAAAATAGGGTGGGTGGGATAGGGTGTGAGTATTAAAAAGTAATATAATTAGGTGGGGAGGCAGAAAGGTTAATCACTGAATCTTTGCGTACTGATTCAAAACCGCACACGTGTAATCGGAATGGCGCAACGCCTACATCGGAGATATGGGGAATCGCAACAAAGAACAAGGGGGAGCAGGGAAAGAAGAGGTAAATATATATATATATATATATATCAGGAAAATTATGAAGCCATGTGAATGTATTGATGTGATTATGAGCAAGAAATTATAGTCGAAGCGTCACCCATTTATTAATACTGTATAACCGTGTATTATATCAAATGAACTTATCCAATGTGGAGTATACTCTAGTTAGCCTTATAAGATTTTAGCTCATCATAAGCGGTGCTATTAAACAGTATAATCCCATCTTCAAGAGTTAGTTTGTAGAGATTTCATTTGTCTCAAGTTTGATCATGGGTTGATATCAGTTAGAGAACCATTGGAAAGCAGGGAGGAGTGGACAGCCATTTCGTCCGAGCTCGGGTGTCATCGGCATTACTCACCAACTGGAGTCCCAATCCAGGACTTTATTGAGAAAAAAAGGAAAGCTCGTAAACGACTCAGCCACTTGGACTCGACTCAATGGATAGCCCATGAATTCTAACTTCTACCAATGCGTGATTATAGAGTGACCACCAGTCAGCATTACCGGCGAGTATTTATCCCCATGGGTGCTTACTGATAAGGAATCCCAAACTAAGAAAAAACAGCTGTCCAGTACTCTCTGCTGGTTTTCACTGGTTCTCTAGCTGATTTTAGGCTGTAGACAAACTTGAAAGTTTCATCCTCAGAAAGATTGTGAATTATTCTAAATCCTGAAAGAGGTCAGCATTTCGTCGCACTTTTCTTTCACATAAGATGATGGAGAGTAAGGGATAAGTAAGTCACTGGTATGACTAGAATTTGTATTCTTCCAAATTTTAGAAAAGAGTTACCTGTTAGTTTCCCTGCTCCTATTCCATTGGCTCGTTATTTGTGAAGATATAAAACTGTTCACATATTTGTAAAAAAATAATGAATTCAGTAGTTTGACGATAATTAAATAGCTCAGACTACAGGATTTGTGGGGATTTTGGACTAATTCCAGTCGTTAAATTTCTCATCAGTGGAAAGTCGTGACCATTGGGGTTCACCGTGTGTTAAGGTGAACTGCATTGTCATCAAAGTCATTGGTGAGGGTAGAGGTGTATCACAAGTCGCCGAAGCTAGAATTCACCGGTTGCTGAATTTTAGCCCAAGTGGTTGGATGGTCAATAAGCTTGGTCTCTTAACCTGAATGTCCCGAGTTCGGTCCCTGGCCACGTTGTGGGTATGCAGTGATGATGAGTCCTAAGATAGAACGAAACGGCTGTTCAGTGGAGCATAATTTTTTATTGATCTATCTAATCGACGCTAATTGGTGACGAAATCTAACAACTGAAATTAAATAGTTATTTGTGCAAATAGAGGATTTCATCATGAGCTGACATCAGTTAGAGAACCACTGGAAAACCTGGGAGTACTGGACAGCTGTTTTATCCTAGTTTAGGACTCTTCAGCAGTACGAACCCACCCGGATTCGAACCCAGGACCTTCTGGTTACAAGGCGAGCTCGTAGACCATTGATCCACTGGGACCCGATCCAATGGTCCTTGAATTCTAACTTCTGCCAGTTCACGACATAGCGCAACCATTCTGCAATGTCTTCTTCGATGAGTTACTGTCTCATCTTCAACCTGTTGTACCCTACTGGTCACGGCCTCCCACTAGAACCCCAGGTTAACTGCCTGAATTCGGCCAGTCACTAGTGAGTATCAGCTGAAGAGTCCCAAACTAAGACGAAACAGCTGTCCAGTACTCCCTGTAGGTTTTCCAGTGGTTCTCTAACTGATGTCAGCTCATGATGAAATCCTCCATGCAATCAAACAAAATCCCTACAAAACCAATACCTGAAAATTTGTGCAATTAGTTTGATACTGCATTACAATAGTGATATAAAAGTTAAATGAAGTACACAAAACTCACTAAGCTCGTTGAATAGATCAGATCCAGATGAAGTGAAGGTAACTGTATTCATCTGACTAAATGACTCGTCTTTCATCATTTTTCTGAATCTTTCAATTTCTGTAAACAGAAATTAATGCAGCAGTAAACTTCTCAGAATCATGATAGAATTAGTCTGAATAAAAAGATATTTTTTAAAAGTTGCTTTTAATCAATTAACATAAAGTGATGTAAAACGACATGTGTCAAACATATCTTTGTAGATATCCATCTAAGTAAAAGTTAAGGTTCCTTGTCTAGCCGCCTCCATTTGCATGCATCAGTTCACTTGCTTTTGTGGAGCAAGGTAAATTGTTCGTAGCCACAGAATGCTTTCCAAACGGATACGAGAATATATTCCAGAATGGTTTTACAAGGGAGGAAGTAAGAGTGTGTGAAGTTCTATTATTCTAGAACACTTGATTGACTTACGTCATTCGACTAATCCTAGATATGATTTTAAGATCATCTACTGAATCCATGCTAACTTGCTGTGTTTTCTTCATTCTAAAAACAGTGGAGGCCATAACCATTCATGAATTCAGTAGAGAGGTTTGTATATGAAAGAAGTATGTGCATTCCCTATTTCTGCCTTAGTTGAAGAGGGATAAACATTTATTTTCTCAATATTTTTTATTTTGTTTATTTGGTTAATTCATGTGCCTTTCCCTTATTACAACTAATATGGTTATTATTATTATTGTTACTATTACTATTCTCATTTCGAACTGTTACTGGTATTATTTCACTTGTTCCACTTGTCATTCTCAATCAAAAATTTATTCTGAAATGTCGAATTCCATGTTAAAGAATTTCACACCGTGTTATGTAACGTTGTTTTATTTGCTTGCCAATCCTATAGTCCTACAACTCCTGTGAAATGTTCTGTATATCTTCGAGTTTGAACAGGGATTGGTATCAGTCAGAGAACCATCGAAAACCAGCAGCGGAGTACTGGGCAGCTGTTTCATTATAGTTTGGAAATCCTCGGCATTACGCATTCGCTGGCGTTCGAACTCAGAACTCTCCGGTTACAAGGCAAGCTTTTATACCGGTCAGCCACTGGGAACCGATTGAATCGGGGCCATTCCACCTTACACTTGTTCCACTATACATTTCTGATATGATTCTAATTTGCCTTTACTGGCTATTGTTATTGAAAACAATTGTTCACCCTAACTATTTTTGTTCTGGATAAATTATAGGAATATTCTAGTTACTAAAGAGTAACTATTCATTGGAAACTATGGTTTGTGATTCTACTCAATTTTAATATGCTTTTATTCTCTCAGGGTTCTTAGTGGAAGACAAAGCTTGTCAGTTGGTCTGTCTTCATCACCTCTGTCTTCTCTCTGTTCAATTAAAATTCTCTCGTCGCTGCCTCTTCTACTGACTTGGTAGTTTTGGCCTGTATTTCTTCATATCTGTGAGACATTAGACATGGATCATCCCTGAAGTTCGGATGTTTTTAGGTCTTTTTTTCGGTCGATTCTCGTCTAGTTCGCTAGCCTGTTCTAAGCCAGGAAAAGTAGTGAACTTTGGGTTTGAAGCTAACGACCCTACCCTGAAAAATCAATCCACTCTCTTCAGGATTTCTGAGCAAAGAAACAATACAGGTTACATTTATTAATCCTAATACATTTATTATTGGCATTATTGTTAACAAAATTGTTTTACGATTCTATTTCGAAAGCATATCTATGACTACTTATCGACTCTTGTTGTTAAACATATTTTCTAAATTGTCGACTACATTTACTTTCACTTACTGTACTTTAATACATCACCTTCGTAAGTTTGTTTCACGAATGCACTGTTTTTGGAATTCATATCGACTAACCCCTGTTGTTCAGAGGATTGGAATTTCACAGCAGCACTTTTCTTGTTATTCGATGCTTCTTCCACATTATCACCGTTTTCGACAGAATCAGGTTCTGTTGTTTGCATATAATCATAATAACTAGTTACATAATTATCAGAAATCACTTCTTTGCTACTCAAATCGAATTTTACATCTTTTTTATGGTTAGGTGATGTTGGAGAACGACACATCTCTTTTGTTTTCTTAGGCTGCAGACAGTACTTAGTCAAATGATCTAATTCCAGACTGTCACGCGTCTTCCAGCCAAGTGAAGATGATGGATTCACGCTTAATCCTGACAAATGGTGAGAAACATCGTTAGCTGTTAAAAATTTACTACAACTACTACTACTAGTGATACGGTGATCAGTAGTATGTGTGTTAGTGCGTAGATCGGTTGGTGTGATTTTATCTAATGGCATGCTATCATTCATATATTCTTTTCCTTTATGTATTATTGGTATTTTTGGATGGTTGATTTTTTCTATCAAACTGGCTGCTCTACTGTTCAGAACATCACAATTCAATGTAGCATCATTAAAAGCATTTAATCGGTTTTCAGCATTGGATTTATCGAAATGTTCAAGATCGTCCAAATCAACGGCAATTGAATTTTCCGAGATATTATCTTTAGCTGCATCATTATCATCAACATCATCATCGGATAGATCATCCTTTACACAATCGCCGTTGTTACTGCCATCATCATCGTCATCATCATCAGAAACTGATCTCTCGTAGGATAAGGTTGAATGTTCTGATTCTATTTGATCAACATCTTGTTCTAAAACTTCAGCAAAATTAGACTGATTTCCAAATAGTTTATTCGGTAATTTGTAATCATTACTCCGACCAGTGACAAAGTAGGTTCTCATCTTACCTTTCCCCTATAAAAGAAAAAAGGAAGAAACACGAAGGATAAAACAAGGGAATAAAACTACTACTACGACTACTACTATATTACGCCAAGTCAAACGGAAATCTTCTGATCGTGCGTCGGTGGCACAGTGGTTAGGACTCTCGCCGACCATGCACATGGTCCGGGGTTCGAACCCCTGCCGGCGCACACCCGATATCTATGGTATGCCTGAATTTGGGCAACCGATATCCATGCTGAAAGTTCCACACTTGTACTGAAAATACGGTGTGGAAATCAAGCTGTAAATCAAAAAAAAAAACAAAAAACATGTGAGCAGTCATCAGCAAGCAACCACATGATACAGATCCCAGAATACCGAGTTTTTAACTGCAGAAACCTTAATATACGCTTTTGCAGATGGAGTTATCTTAGCTGGAGGCACCAGAATTAAATCAGTTTAGTCTTTGTTAAAAGAATTAAACTGTGCTCAGGTCTTTGAGAACGGAGCTGGTGGTCTGCCTGTCTTGCTGCCAGTTACTTCCCTATCTGACTATTTCAAACTGATCGCATGGATTTTTGTTGAACATAAGCTAGTTGTTCAAGCTAAATGGTCTTACGTTAAATTCCTCCACACATCCGTCATACAATTAACTTCACCTTGAAGCAGAGAAACGTGACCACCTCGAACTGGTTCGTACACATGATGCTTGTAGCATACAGGGCACTAATGCAAAAACTAAGTGAAGCATTAAATACCTCAGAATAATAGTTCTATGCTCTCATCTTTCTTCGTCATCCCATATCTTGTCGGTTTTTAAGAAAATGTTTCCACTAGAGACAGTGTTAAACTTGAAATCTACGACTTCCCATGTTATTAGCGAAGTGACTGGCTCTCTGAATTTCTCCTGTTTGTTACTTATGGCGAAACTAATTCAATTAACTTATAATTTTAACTACTTACATTATTATTATCATCATCATTATTTTACACCTTTTGTACGTTTCTGACTTTGTTATCACTGCAAATACCAAAAAGCTGCTATTATCAATCCTGGTTACCTATTTTAGGTGGTTGGAGGCAATGGGCCACGGAAGCCTTCGACCTAGGTTTCGTGCTAGTTGGCACTCTTCAGCAAGGTGTATCTGCAACCTTGAAGGAATTCATGTCCCTAGCTAGGATGGTGGCCACATTGCAAAGCTGACTGATAGAATTCAGTCTGCACCAAAGAAAGGACTAGGCACATCACACTAGTTACCAGTGTCCATTCAAAGTACTGGCCACCTATATCCTGTAACATATGGTAAAGGAATGATCTTTTGGAATTGGGTATCTCAATATAGCCAAATTATGTACACCTTATCTTCAACATATCATTTCCACAGATCTTCCGTGTTGTGCTATTTGTGGCCTTCCTTCATATTGTGTTTTTTTGTGTTCTTTTCACGTCTCCCATGTATCTCCGCAACTCTGTATCATTTGCTTTCTCTGACATCAAATCTATCTATCTTCCTGCTATTCGATGTTGTTCTGCCGATGAATATCTCTTTTCGTAAACTACTGATGAATCTTATCAGTAGCACGCGCAACATTATAATTACATTTAAAATATTTTTATTGTTATTTACCATTCTTATTTCACTCTGCATTACTTCATTCAATAAGAGATAATTCATGACAGGTAAAGGATTGTGGACTCCAGTGTTAAACACATTGTAACCAGAGGAAGTCTCATTGCTAGGATGCACACATGGAATTTAAACCTTCGTCGTGTAGTATGTGTGATAACTACCCACCATATAGATGGAATGATCCGTGCAACATTAACAATACTTACTACTGGTTTTAGTACAGGCGTCTTCAAAGCTGTACGACATTGGCTTATGCTGTTCAACTGAATTTCAGACTTCATGTCCTAACAACTAACATGTGTGGAGAAAACAGCGTAGAACACAAGGCTATTCTGAGCTTCCGCCTCCCCTCCCCTACACTTATACTCAGTCATAAACTATCTAATCAGTTTTAAGTGATTATTAATGAATCGCCGTACTTAAATGATGAATACGTTTCTCCTTATATTTGGCCAACATAATTCTGCAATATAACTACAACTCCATATTTGGTTTTTAAAAATAAGTATATGGATAAAACTGAGAATGAAATCTCTTAACATATGTATTGATTATCTGGTTAATGGAGAGTAACTCCTACTGTGAATGAATTACAGAAACTGCATTTGTAATATGAAAACAAGGTTGGAAGACTGAAAGTAATATTTTGGCTGGTTAAGGTCATCTGTCTAGTTCTTCATTTGGTGCTGACTGAATTCTATCAATCAAGTTTACAATCCGGCCACCATACCAGGTGGTTCAACACCATGGCGCATTCTGAAATGTTGTTATTAGATGGTTGTTGGCAACCGGAAGGACGTGTTGAACCTAAGATTTGTACTTGTCGGCGCTCACAAGTCAGAAAGGCCTATCTGCAACCTTGAAGGAACTCACATCCCTTCCGAAATTCGAACCCGTGTCACCCAGTGCTGCTGTCAGAGACATTATCAGTGAGCTGTTAGGGTTGGCGATTGACCTCCTGTAGAACTGTATTAGGTAGTTTGATTGGACCCTAGGTAGTAAGTAACTGATGTCACGCGTCTAGTCGTGTGTTCGGCGCAGACTGAATTCTATCAGTCAAGTTATGAAAGTTAGGAAATACAATACTTACAACTGATATATTTCTGGTCGATCCCTCAAACTAGATTCCTTCAGACAATTATTAGGGGTTTGGCAGAACTAAATTGCTGGTATCCCTGTAGTTCGCCACCCACAATCAAACAACAAATACTTCTGTAAACAAGACCACTAGTTGTAATATACTCATCAATCTTGTCAGTCCAACCAAGGTACAAGATTTAGTAGTAATAATTTCATTTTGTGAATCCAAATAAAAACCGTCTAACAATCGTTTGACCACTAACGTGCTATTCTTCGTTTTAAATGCCTTTCTGTTAGTCTCATCGTTTTGGTGCAACATATTCTAAGGTGGGTCAGTTCAATAAATTATATTCTAGTTTATTTAGGCAGTCTGCCTTTGAAGTGTCATGAATTATTAATGGTCATTAAAATGTCATGATGGAATAGTTTAACCCAACTCCAATAAATCCAACATTTAAACAAGATATAAGACTTTATTTGGTGGGTGGAATTCAGGATGCACATTTCATCCTACTGGAGATTCGTCATTTGGATGTGACTGTATTCCACAGCGAGTGATAGTGTTGCCCTGTGAAGCTCGAACTCAGCATCCTTTGTTTCAAACGCTAAATCGTGTTATCCACTAGGCCGCTTTGTTTAAGTGAATTCTATTTTTCCCATTGACTGATATACGATTTCTTTTCAAAAAATGTACCGCTTATAAGCGTCAACAAATTTGACTTTCTCACTGTCAATGAATTTTAAATGCTTAGTGCTAGTATTTATCAGACCGTCTGAGGTCTTTCTGTCAGTCTATCCATTTGTGGTTGAATGAAATTTTGGCGGGAATTAATTAGCTCAAATGCGAAATATTCTCTTAAAATTGAAACAAACACTGTACTATATTGACGAATTTTTCTCAAAATCTAACATTCCTAACATCACTATCCAGTGAAGATGAATACCACATTGAATATGAGGGAACCTCCCATCCCTCCCTCCAAAAAGATAATTAAAAATTACCTTCACGCTAATTTCACCACGGAATTCTAAAATGTATGGAAATTCCGATAGACTCGAGGCAAATGTTTGACTGACATGGATTCGATCAGGCTGAAATGAAGGAGAGAGAAAATGTCCACTTTTAGTTGATTTATCCATATGAAGTTAAATGTTCCGTGATATTTAGCAGCAACAATAACAATGATAATAATAATCAGATTACTGCAATATATTATGGTGGGGGCAAAGTTAAACTTCAAGCACCACTAACTACCAATCGGCGAATGACCTCGAATAGAACAATCACGTTAAGGACACATTTTTGTGTATAGAATACATATATTTATGAAAAAATGCATACAAACTATCGAAAAGTGTTACAGAAGATACCTTCCTCTCAAATGGGATAAAAATAGCTATCAGTTTTAGGTTAGAGTATCAACGGAGTATAACTCCATTGTGGGTAAAATTTAATTTGATAAAGTCTTATAGTGTTATACAGTAATATTTACTGAGCAATAAATTGTGCTTGAGACGTCATCAGTAAATGTTATTGTATAACAGTGTGAGACTATCAGAATAAATTTTACCCACAATGGAATTATACTGTACCACAGTGCACAAGTTCTATTCTTATATCAACAGAGTAATTTAACCACATTCTATGCATGTAATTATTTAGGTCTTCTAATCCTAACAATAACCCTAATCTCTCCTGAACCTAACCCTAACGTGAAAATATCCCTAGACTAACTGTAATCTAACTCGAACCAACCCTAATATCGCCTTTATTAAGTTATCCTAACCCTAACTTGTCCTTGGCCTAAACCGTAACTTAACCTTTCCCAAACGTAAGCTGAAACTTCCCAAATATCCCATTTAATAACATAACACTTCGATGAGCATATTTTATTGATGATTACAACGTTATTTGCCAGGTTTCACTAAATTGCTCAGTGAGCGTTTCAAGGTCATTGGTGCGGTCGCACTCCATTGGTAGTTAGTGGTGCTTAAAGTTTAACTTGCCCATGGTGAGATTTGGGGTAGTTTCAGGGGTATTGTGTTGGTCATTGCCTGATAAACAATATGAATATTTGGAAAATATCATTTGGGCCTTTTCAGCTGCTCACAACTTAAAGCTATATTCACGGCAAGACGAATTACACGCAGATGAATTATCACTAGCCTATGGGAAAATGCGCGCTGAAATCATTCATAATTTGTATTATTGTACAATCATTGTTGAAAGACAATAAGAGTTTTAAAACTTGGCGCCAACAAAAATGACTTTGTTTTAACATTATTAGTTAAGTTTCCTTCATTCTATCAAAGCGTGAACAGTTTTTAAACGTCAGTGTTAGGTGCTCTCTGAAGTTGAAATACTCCATCTTCAATAATACTGTTAAATCGCGACATATGTTCGCATGTGTAAATGCAGAAAAGCTGTATGACTATCCTAAGGAAATAACTAAGGGTTTATGGTATGCCGGCGGTATAAGCGGGCGGGATATTTATGTTCGGTATTATGCCAGTGAATGATAAAGACTTTGAATATAAGGGATTTTTTAAAAGTAATGTTGCTGAAAAGAAGGTTTTGAAGATAATTAGTCGATATTCTGAAATATCTTACATGCTATACTTTAAGTTATATTTTCATTGTGTAGCCAGGTGTTGTTCTTTCTGAACTCTATTTTAACGCCGAATAATCTGACGTGAAGTAGAAGCTTCGTAAGCATTAGTTAGAAAATAGCCTTCACTGTGATAACAATATTAGTGGCTTTATTCAGGACAGTTTTTATATAATGTATAAAATTGACAGCGAAGTTTATTGCATGATATCCTCCCATCATACATGATCTTCAGAAAAAAATATCAATTGACACAATGCTGTTTGATCTGAAGCGCGAACCAATCCATTATGATATTTCTGCTTTGTCTCCTTCCTTCAAAAATGGATAACATTTGGTTGAAAGCCAACTGTACATTTTGAGACCCATGGACATAACTCAGTAACAATTATCTCATGTATTGAAATACATTTCCACCCACGTAAGTGGAAACTGGCCAATCAGTAGGTTGCATACACTTTAAATACTCGCGAGAATAAATAACACCATTATAGATCATATTTTAATCGATTGAAACAAAGCAGACGGCAGAAATTATATGCTACATAATGATAGGGATTTTTGATAGTCGAATTTTTAAGTTGGCCGCCGGATACAGATGGATATATTACCATTTATCCTTATTATATTGTTTTACTTCCATAGTGGAACATTGAGCTTCAAGACTGAGCTTTGAAGTTTCGATAGCAGTGGTTTTATTTTTAAGGGGTCAAGTTGCTAGCATCATGCCGAACCCTCTCTCCTTACCCGGCTTACTACCAGACAGGTAGGGTTTAGGAGCGCGTCAGCCGGGGATCGAACCGTGGACCACGTGTGAGGTTGGCAGGCATTCCATTTCCACCAATACCTTTATCCAACCATGCAGGATAGAGTTCTTCAATCGTTTAAGTTGCGTATCCTGTCTTAAAGGATAGCAGTGGCTCAATTAGGAGCGCCATAATCAATCGCCTTGTCAACACTGATCATTCCATCTTAACAAACGCTTCCTTCTTCAAAGTAATCTACAAAGTGAAGCATAACCTGTCAAAGGCAATACGTTTTCATCTACTTTGCATTGTTGAAGCCTTAGCTATTCAGTTGGAGAAATGGGAGATATATATACAAAATAAAATTATTCAACCACTTCCACTAACTATCATGGTAACAACCTTATTGATTTCTGCTGACTTGATTATTGTTTGTTTATTGATTTTTCTTCCGCCTTAAAACTCTTGTATTTCTTCAGAACTCTTACATAACTCCATATTTTCCTTCATTTCTTTGCGCAACCAGTCAATCATTAAATTATTCATCTTTTACGTATCTCCAGTTCACTTATTCAATTCCCCCTTATACACTGACTAACATCAACAACTTTTTTGTGACAACTCATCACTACCCTCTTTCATGAGAAATGGTATATAAATGGAAAATGAATTCGCCCAAAGAGCCTCTTTGCTCAACTACATGTTTTGTTTTTACTGATCTCTGGATGGGGATTATTCATAAATTGAAAAAGAAAAGATTTTCTTTTTTCATCACATTAATAGCACAGACAGTTTATTCAGCTTCTCCGCGTTCTTATATTCTTCAACAAAAATTGAAGACAGTCTAATTACAGTAACATTATTATGATTATTATTGTTTCCTTTAATTCCTAGAGGAACATAGGGCTTCAGCCGTGCGTCTCCATTGCGCTCGGTTCTCTGCCAACATTTTCACCCGGCTCCACATCTGCCCACAGGCTTTCAACTCCTCTTCACATGTCCTCCTCCAAGTCACCCTTGCACTGACTACCAACTCGCCGCTTCCCTTTCGGGTTCCACTCGAGCAATGGCTTGTCTAGTGATGTCACTTGATGGTTTCCTCAGAGTATGACCAATCCATCTCCATTTCTTCCTGCATATTTGTTTCACAATCGGTGCCTGGTTGGTTCGCTCCCAGAGATCTCTGTCGCTCATCTTTTCTGGCTGGCCATCTGATCTTGAGTATTGAGCGAAGATAACTGCTAATGAAGGTCTGTAATTTGTTTGAGATGCTCTTTATGACGCGCAGTGCAAGTCTCTGATCCGTATAGTGAGTAGCACTGACTGACTTCACATTGAAGTTGAAAATCCGAACCTTATTTTTGATGCTGAGTGCTGTTAACCTAACATTAACATTACTTTTATGAAACTATGTGGCTAGAAACTGTAGACCTCTGTCTCCTTCTTATTGACAGGATGTTTGAAGAACCCATGAGAGGTACATTATATTCTGGAGATTCATAAATGATTATTCATTCAGTACAGTAGTTAGAGTGTTTTTTCCACTAGATATCTGATCAATGGAGAACCTTTACTAGAGTGAATCTTGCACAGAAATTAGTTGATTAGAGATAATCATTCAAGTTGTACTGATTAAGTTGAATAAAAACAAGATTACAATGCATTGAAAGGCATAACAGTAAGTGAACTCACCATTCCATAAGTCATCATTCTACTAGCTGTATTGACTGTATCTCCAAATAGACAATATCTTGGCGTTTTATGACCTACAATACCAGCTACAATTGGTCCACTGTGACATCCAATGAAAAGTCGCAGTTTTTCTTCTTCTTCTTCCTCTTCACTGTCTTCATCATCATCGTTATCATCATCATCAGCATCGTTATCATTGGCACTACCATTGGCAATTTTGTGTTTAGTCGATTTTGGCCATGATAAAGATTCATTGGTAACTTTTAATATATTCAAGGCCATTTCAGCTATATGCGCTGAATGAAATCGTGTTTTATGCGGAGCTCCTGAGACTAGCATATAACTGTCGCCTATAGTTTCTACCTACAAGTGGAAAATATATATATATATATATTTAGATAGAGAACATGACAGTTGGCACTTTTCACAGTTGTTCATGATAAAACATGTAATTCATAGGAATAAAGGTC